>VXBW01006167.1:737717-1130839 GCA_013400375.1 Thinocorus orbignyianus | reverse complement strand
CAGTGTCGAACGCTTTGCTTAAGTCCAGGTAGATGACGTCTGTTGCTCTGCCTTTGTCCATCAAGTTCGTATCAGTATTATAGAAGGCCATGAAGTTTGTCAGGCAGGAAAATTCTCAAACGGCCAGGATCACCCGGCTGCTTGGCTATGTTTTTCATTTGCTGCACCAATTTTGACTCAATGTTTAATAGTGTCATTGGTAGAAGCTCCTTGGAAGTCACTTGGTTCCACGTTAGCATCACTCTTGTTACTTGTGTTTGTAGAAGTGACGTCCATGAATGAACCTGTACTAGTGGCAGAGTTGCTTTGGCCTTCATCTGAATACTGGCAAGGATATTGCAGAGGTTCATCAGCTCCTGGAAAGTACTGCATCAAGTGTGTCACTATTTTACCTATTTCCTCCATGGATGGTCGCTGTGAGGGATCCTTGGACCAACAACGGGTCATTAAACTCTCAATTGGTTTAGGTAAATTTTTGATCAGTGGTGGCCGAGTACCATTGTGAACTGCTCACATTATGCGGAAAGCCGGACCACCGATCTCATCAAAAGGTTTCCTCCGGGTGATTACCTCCCAGAGAATAATACCCCAACTGAAAACGTCACATTTTTCACTGTAATTGCTACCTTCAAAAACTTCAGGTGCCATCCATGCAGCACTTCCCTTATTGTTGGTCATGTGTGTTTGAATATCACAAGCTGTACCAAAATCACAGATTTTTAGAACTGTCCCCCCAGCTACCAAGAGCAAATTTGGTGGTTTCAGGTCTCTGTGGACTAGAGCCTTTAGTTTCATACTGTGGAGATACGCCACTCCATGGGAACACTGTAAACACCAGCTCATGGCATGTGCAGCAGTGTAATGAGGCAGAGGTTCAGCATCGTGCAGCACATTGTACAGGGAACCTCCTTCAGCATACTCCATAACAAGACACACTGGATTTAGACAGGCTCCATATAACTTGACGATATTGGGATGGTTTACTCGTGATAGTTGTCGAAGCTGCAATACAAANGGTGGCGGTGCCGCTCCGCATCCCGCTCCTCACACCCGGCACCCCCTGCCCCAGGCCGCGGCCTCTGAAGAGGGCCCGCCGGAGAGTAGAGGGCGCCCCCGGGGGACCCAAGCTCCTCCAGCCCCGGCAGCAGCGGGGCGAGGATGATGCTGTGTGAAGCTTCATGGCTCTCATCACCTCCCAAACAACTGCCTTTTCCACCACACATCCAGCCCCACGGTGAAAAGCCCAACACAAATTTTCACAAATTATATCCCTGTTTGTCTCCTGCTTCTTGACCAACCATTCCCATTCCCACAGGGCAGCGCAGCTGGAGCAGAGGGACAACCCGCTGCAAACTGCACTGCTGCTGCTGGTCCAGCTTCACAGAATCACAGAACGGTTTGGGTTGGAAGGGACCTTAAAGACCACCCAGTGCCACCCCCTGCCCTGGGTAGGGACACCTCCCACTAGACTAGGTTGCTCAAAGCCCCATCCAATCTGTCCTTGAGCCCCTCCAGGGATGGGGCAGCCACAGCTTCTCTGGGCAACATGTTCCGGGGTCTCACCATCCTTTCAGCTAAGAGTTTCTTCAAGAGATCTCACCTAAATCTCCTTTCTTTCAGTTTAAAACCATTTCCCACTCATCCTATTGCTCCACTCACTGACAATTTCCTTAAGCATAGCCCAGTTTTTCCCCTATAAACAACATCTCTGTAGTCCCTGCCGGTCTTGCAGGGGACCACTATTATGGCACTACGCAAAATAAAACCCGAGATGCTCAGGTTCAGGGTTTTACTAAAAAACAGAGGTGCCCAGAGGAGCAAAATATCCTGCAGCTGTTGGGGCTGCAAAATAACCTGATTTCAGCTCAGCCTTCATTTCTTGGTCCACCTCTTCCTATTCAGCCTGGTTTTTCCTCCCAAGGTGTTGCATGAGGCCAGAAATCCTGTGTTGCTGCCAGGTTTGAGTGAAGGCGTATTTTTCTGGGGCTCTCATTGAAGTAGACTTCGTGTGTGAGTGCTAGTAGCATCATTTAATTACATTATTCGGCAGCCTCACTATCCCAGAGATTTTAAAGAGAAACAGCACAAATCTTTCCCGTGTCCCACTGCCCTTAGTAGATTTAAAGCCTGTGCAGTTTGAGCAGGTTTAGAATTTATTTCGAAAGCCTTCTTACACCAGTACAATTTATCCACACAGATCAGCAGTTTACATCCTATTGATTAATGCAGTTATTGATTTATTCTGCGATTGTGCTGGCCGGGTATAGACGGGACTGAAAAGTGCTGTTTTCCAGCAGTGATTGACTTCTTTCTTTATTGACTACAATGAGCTGATAAAAATCATCCACTGGCTGAGCTAGAAGTACTTTTTTCTGTATTCCTGCTTCTGGCAGAGAAAAGTAGGAGACAAGCACTGATGCAGAGCAGAAGGAAAGAAGTTACAAGGTTTAAACCCTATGATGTGAGGGTGGTGAGACCCTGGAACAGGTTGCCCAGAGAAGCTGTGGATGCCCCATCCCTGGACATGTTCAAGGCCAGGCTGGATGGGGCTTGGAGCAACCTGGTGTGGTGGGAGGTGTCCCTACCCATGGCAGGGGGGTTGGAACTCAATGATTTTTAAGGTCTTTTCCAACTCTTTACCATTCTATGATATCACCCCGGCTGAGTTAAATCCAGCCCACAACCATCACCAGGTGAAAAGCTGGAAGGTTTGGCTGGTAAAAAGAGAGGCAGGTGTTTGAATTTTGAAGAGGAGGATCCACATGCTGTTAATTCTGCTAACGTCAGCTAGTGAACATGTTCTTTAGAGCCTGTTGCTGTTTCTAGTGCCGGTATCTCTGCTCCCTTCATCCAGCAAGAGATTTGGGAGATTCAGATGGGTTCTTATGGAGGAAAGCCTTGAGGCATCCCAATTTCTCCCTCAGTGGATGAAATTTTGCTCTTTTTTCTGCTGTTTTAGGAATATTTAGTGCTCTCTGTAGCAAACAAAAAGTTCAGCATCTAAAAGCTGTTCCTAGCATCTCTGCTGGCTGGCTCTGGCATGTGGACATTGCTTTACTGTGCTATAAAGTGAATATAATTGCCTTTTATCATGACTGAAGTTTTCCCAAACTGAAGTAAGAGGGATCCTGTGCACCTGATATGTTTGACTGGTTATCCTCATCAGTTGTTGGCCACTTTCCTGGTGGGGCTGCTTTCTCAGGCCACCTTGGCTAAGGAAAAGGAAAGTCCACCTTCCAATGGATGCCTAGTCACTACACCAGATCCGCCCCGTTCCCCCTGAGAAGTATTGTGGCTTCCTGCAACTTCTCTACTTCATTAGGAGCCTGGAAAACTGAATTAACTTCAAAGGCAAATATGCACATGGATAAATTCTCCCAGGCTTCTAATCTTTCCTGCAGAATTTCTAAAAAATTTAAAACTAACCACCCAAGGAAGGCAAACCCATACATCAAATACTGCGACTTTTCCCCCTCTTCTGAGGATTCGAGGCTTCTTTTATGATGACAGATATCCAGTGGAATTAACACTCCTGGAGAATTTTGCTGTACCAGAACGGGGGGAAAAGAAGGCCCACAAATGGCCAGATGAAATACAAAAATGAGAAAGAAATACAGAAACAAGTAAGAGAAGAAAAAGAAAAAACTGTGTCAAACTCTGCAGTGAAAGACGCAGCATGAATTATGTCAGCTCCTCTCATGTCCACCCCCAGCCACCAAGGATCATCGAAGCTGGTTCCTCTTTGATTTTAAATGAGCCCTCAAAGCCAGAAGCTGCTTCAAATAATGGTTTACCTATGTAGCTAATTACAGCAAATATACAGAAACATCTGTGGGACAGATCAGTTGTTAAAGTCCCAGGAAAAGAGGAGAAGAGCAAGGTGAGCAGCTGCAGAGAAGGTCTGCTTTAGCTGGCAAGTTTCCCCACTTCTTTTTTTCTTTAAAAAAAAAAAAACAACAAACCAACCAAAAGTATAAAATAAAATGGGAAAGTGATGATCAGCTTTGAGCATCCAGAAATTCGGCAGTTCAGTCATTGTTTGATTTTATGAGGTTGTTTTCAGAAAGACCCCTTTTACAGAGCAGGATTTCATAGCAAGGTTTGTGCTTACTCAGGGTCAAGAGCGGGACAGAGGGACATCATGGCTGTTGTCCCATTAAGGGTGATGTTCTTCACCACCACTTCTCTCCCTCAAAGGCTGCTATTAAAGAAGCCACTTTCCTGCACGCTGCTGGAATAGAAGCTAAAATAAAACGTGTTCTTTGCTTTCCCACACGATGACAATTGGCAATATTTGTGCTAAAGCTGGTTGGAAAATGTTTCGTGAAACAGTTTCCCATCAGAAAACACTGTTTCTTCAGAGCAAAACATTAATAGGAACATGCTGATTTTTTATATTTTCAGATGTATTTTCCAATGACTCAGAATTAAACGGGGAAGTTCTTTTCAGTGTCTCCGAGTCTATGACTTTTTTGTTTCTTTTGATTCATGCACTGTTTTGCTTCATGTAAACATTTTCCTTAGCAGTTTCGTTAGGCTTCTGATGAGTGATATATCTGGTTTACCACACCCTCTCCCACTCCAGCTGTTACAGATGTGCACAAGCACAGACACATGCTGGTTTACATTAGAAAATAATACTTCTCTGACATTACTGCAAGAGAAGAGAGGTTTCTAATATTTTCAAAAGGAATAGTTCAGAATACATTTTTGAACCATTCCAGTTTTCATCCTCATTTACAGTAGAAAGAAACTTCAGATTTTTCTACAGGATGGAAGATTTTTACTCTTATTTCATGTAATCTGTTCTGCGTGCGGTTGACAAGTCAGTATTACGACATTTTTATATATGTATATTTTTTATATATTTGTATATGTGCCTTAACTAGTGAAATATGTGAAGTAAAACTATTACAGATTGAGAAATAGCTTCTATAGAGAACATCTATAAACACCTACACTTTCCCATTTCAGAGATATTTTCTAACAGAAAAATTCTCTCAGGCTACTGAGCCACACAAAGATTTTGAAAATTTCTCCTGAAGTCTAAAGCATAAAGTAATCCTTTTGCTCCTGTTTAATATACACACATCTCTCCCCATATCTATCACAATTATCTGTTAGAAGAGAGATACCATATTCTGTGCCTATTGTATTAGTTGGCAAAAGATGAAGTTTGTTGCATTGAGTAATGGATTTAACGCAGAGAATAGTTTGGTTTTATGAACTTAGATTAGGTTTCACTCTTTTCCTATCTTGGAATGAATTTCTGTCTCCAAAGAACAAACAGACAGCTCCAAAATCACCACAGGCTGGGCTGCCCCAGCACTACCTGGTGGTAGGTTGCTGAGGGGGTAAACAAGCATCTCCCCCATTTTCACTCACCCACCCTTGGCATGAACGGAGGAGCTGAACGCACTCCACTCAGCAAAAGTAAAATGAAAAATAAATGTTAGTAACTAAGCGAGCTTTTATACACACACACACATATATAAGGAGCAGGAAAGAGAGAGCTGTGTAATGAAGAGAGTAATACATTTTTTATTTTCCCTCTCTCCCTGGGAAGGAAAATCATAAGAGTGATTCTGCAGTGGTAGGCAGTGAATAGTAGCAGACATTGGTATCTAGGGCCTATAATAATTTGTCTAATTTAGCTATGGCACTACGTTCATACATATGAGCTCCCAGCCATTTCTCTTCGTTAGGGAATGTATGTGCCTCCCCCATAACCCTCCCCAAGTCACTGGAAGATTTCTTCTATAAATACATCCTGCTATAAGTACATGACTGTCTCTCTCCCTTATTAGCTGTTGTGAGGAAATAAAATAATAGCATGCCTTGCACTTTAAAACTCTGTTTATAAAGCATCTTCATAAAACCACTGAAAGGCATGGATGAAATAAAGTCATGGCCATTGCTTACCATTATGCCAGCCTTACAAATTGATTCTTTTTTCTTTTTTTTTTTTAAATTAAAACAACAATTATAGTACACTCACTTTGTCGCAGTCCACAACTTCAAGTAAAATAAGCCTGCCAGCACTTATTGATTCATAACCAGTGCGGGCTATGCTGGTACATACCTGAGTATTTAGTAAAATCAAATAGCCCAGGCCAAATTATGCCATTGGTTTTTAATTAGCACAATATCCAGTCTTTAATAAGGCTTTCGTCATCGCTCAAGGTGGTCAGGATGCTGTCTGCTTATTCCTCAGCCTGTCTCAGCCAAACTGGCTCTGGTGGAAAGACATCCGCCCTCCCAGGATGGGAAATTTCAGTTTGGCAAACACGTCACGTACTGTTGTGTCACAGATACTCGAGTTTTATGACACCTTTTCTGAGGTCTAAGAACACTGAAACACCCACGTATTTTTTTGACGCAGAGTCTTCGTTAAAGCAATTTGCTGTTAACCAAAGAACTGCGAGTGGTTTACGGGGACTTTCAGACAGAAACGTGGATGTCTTCATGTTTGTAAAAAAATCTGTCAAAAATGTGGGTCCCTGTTGAGTTTTTTAGTGATTTCAGTTTTCTTTCTTTTTTGTTTCTGCTAGGGAATAAAACCTAAACTCACTAATTTTTCAGCAAAGACTATTTTCATGGTTTGATCTTAAGGCTGTAGCATAATATTTTGCACTTAGATAATACATGACAGAGTTTTTAAGCAAACCATGATTTTAAAAAGGAAAACGGGAGCATTTCTTTGGTTGGATACTAAAATACAGGTGTTGGGGTTGTTTTTTTTTTTCAATCAGCAACGTATTTTCTTCCACTTTATTCTTGTGACAGAACTCCATTTTTTGCAGGTGATGGGCACTGCCAAACCCTCCTGACCATATTTTCCTAGATCTATGTTCACTGAAGCCATTCAAGCCAAAAGAGACAACAGAACAATCCTGGTGTTATTCCCCACTTGTGCTTGGCCCTTGGGAGAGCTTCACATGTTGGTCTTGTCCCCCCCTGGAGTGGTCCGGGGGAGACCCACGACAGCCAGCCCCGCTCCAAAACAACATTTGTTCTGTGAGCCATACTTTGGCTGCTTACCCTGAGTTTTTTATTTCTACCCTCTACATAACAACTGTTGAGTGGAAACAATTTTCAATTACCAAAACACAGCTAGAAAAATATCCACAAATATCTCCTACTTTTTTTTTTTTTTTAATTATTCTGCAAAGATTAATTTATGAGGAGGGATTAATTCAAGCTTTACTTTGCAGAGGATCTCTCAGGCCTAACAGAATACGCACACAGTCAATATTTTGCCAATGTTTTGATTAATAATCTTTATACAGTCCACCGAAACTTTGTGGACTTAAATTGATGCTTGCGCTATTCAGAATGCATACTGATTTTCCCGGCATGGTTTCCTGACTCAGACTCATTAGACCAAAGTAAAGAAAACAAAATGAATGTTGCTGAACACAAAACCTTTTACTTTCACCACAGAAACACTTAAAGATATAAAACCGTTTGGAGGCATTATGTTCTCAGCAGGAGAAGTTGCTGCTCTCCCCTCCTGCCCAGCCCAGCCTCCCTCATTGTCGCTCCCCACCTCTGGTCACCCATTGGGGGAATGGTTTTAAACTGGAAGAGGGGAGATATAGATGAGATATCAGGAAGAAATTCTTTGCTGTGAGGGTGGTGAGACTCTGGAACAGGTTGCCCAGAGAAGCTGGCTGCCCCGTCCCTGGAGGGGTTCAAGGCCAGGCTGGATGGGGCTTTGAGCAACCTGGTGTGGTGGGAGGTGTCCCTGCCCATGGCAGGAGGTGGCACTGGATAATCTTTAAGGTCTTCCCCAACCCAAACCATTCTATGATTCTATGATTTGGGGCATCAGCCGCTCCCAGACCATCATCACCCAATGCACCAGCAGGTGACCAGGGTCTTTTCTGCCTTTCAAAATACAAACCAAGAATGAACAGTTCTGGTTCGAACAGCCTACAACAATTTATTGTCATTTAGACAACTACTCTCTCACCTGATGACCCCTCCGCACCTGGGAAGGGGAATTGTGAAAAACAAGGAAACCCGAGTTCAAATATACACAGATTTAATAGAATAAGAATACATTAATAACATTAAAGAGACAATATGGATCCCAATACCAATATAAATTGCACAAGGATTATACTCACTCCCTTCCCTCAGCAGGAACCCGTGCACAGACAATGGGACACGGAGAGTGCTGTGGCTTGGGGAGGAAGGGAAGGGTTCAGGGCTCCGGCACTGGGGCAAGGAGTTCTCTGGATGACAGCCATCCCTGAACAGAAAAAACTCCCAAGCAAATGTACTAATTTATACTGAATGTGACGTTCGTGGTATGAAATGTTCCTTTTGGCAACTTGGGTCAAGTGCCTGAGTCTTTCTCCTCCTAATGCCCACACCTCGAAAATAAGCTCAAAAACCTTCAGACCTTAAATCCTACACACCAGAGCTGGCTATGATGTAAATGGTTTCACAAATTCAGAGACTAGAGTTTTCTAAAAATGCAGTTTTCCCAAGCATTAAAAAAGACCTTACTGAAAAGTAAGATTTTATGAAAGAGAAATTAATCCTGTGCCGCTCAAACCAGGACACACTCCAACATTGCCCTCTGTTAAGGGTCTGGCACCGGGGAGGCGCATCCGCATCCCTTGAACATCCACAGGGATGGGACAGATTTCTCTACAAGCTCACACATCAAAGATCCGGCATCTTTAATGCTGGAGAGTAAGTTCTTTCTTGCTGTGCTATTTGCTTTGACTTTTGTTTAATGCCACAAGTACAGAGCGATTCAGCTCCGGTTTGTAAGGGCTTTCTTTCAAATAACCTTTGAGCACACAGGGCCCAGCGGAGGCACAAATGGGCTGAGCTCACTGTGGGGACTTGGTGTGAGGAATCAGGCCACCAATGCCAGCTCTTCCACCAGGTTTGCACCAGGCCAACCCCATCCCACCATGCCCGGACACTTGTAGAATGCAGATGTCAGTGTTACATTTAGATGAACACTTATAATCTGGCTGCTGCTGGAAATTCCTTCGTTAAACTGGGTCTGAAAGAGCCAAGGGACAGTGAAAGTCTTGTGGGATGCTTCTGTTAAGGAGAGAAACAAAGCCATGAATCTCTTTTGCAGTACCTTATCACTTAAGGAAAAAGAAAAACAGCGTAAAAAGCATTGCTGGTTTTGATACACAACAGAATTAAACCCTGGAAGCCACTTTTCTCCTATCTCCCTAAGTTCCACCCATAGCATCTAAGCTATCTCCATTTTCTTTCTCATCCCCTCATGCTCTCCTCTGGGTTGCTTCTTGACTATTCTCTTGGCACTTCTGCAAACACGCATACCAATTCATAAAAGTCCTCATTTTATAATTGAAGCAACATCTCCTGTGGGACAGGGCAGGGCTGAGGGCTCTTGGACAGCAGGCTGTTTCCATTGACCAGAAGTGGGGTTTCCCTGTTAATCCTGACTGCTTCCATTTTTTTATGGTTAAAAGAAGGGTTTATCAACTTCTTCCATCTATCCAGACTGAAGTCAGGCCACCACAACAAGGGACTTTTCTAAGGTTTTACCTTAGTCTGCTTCTCGGTTATATAAATACAACATGCACCCTAATTCTAGGTTTAATGCATCCCCGAAAGAATGAGCTGCGCTTAGGCTATAGTGATACTGCCAAAGGTGTCATTTTTTATGAAAAATTCACCAGAAAAGCACTCAAGTGCCAGACAGAACACCCAGTGTCATTTTTTAAATAGTAATGGAGGATATTAATGAGCAAAATTTGGACCCCAGCATTATAACTCTTCCAGCAGATATTATCGTTATGTGCATTTCACATTATTACTAATTTTGTATTCGGCATACTAGGACCATTAATTCAGATTTAGTCTGCAGCTGAATAAGCCAGATTGCTTAAGAAAATAAACGTCTCTATTACTTTTTATAGTGTTGAAATTAATTTACAGTTCCAGATTGTGATAACTAAAATTGAGAATTAAAACTATATTTGGTACCTGAGATTTCCCAGAGATTAGCATTCATGAGGCTGTAAAAATATTAACTGCTTTAAATAATGCCTGTAATATTTCTAGGGTTATAAAGCATCTTCCCTTAGCTCATTTTAATTTATTTAGCATCTATCGCTCTAAGCCTTCCTTTTAGCATATTCACACCACTAGAAGATTAGACCAAGATTATTGCATTAAGAGAAATGTTATTTACAACAGTAGCATGTAATACAATCTGTATTTCCAGGGGTTTTGAAAGGCATGGAAATAAAAATTTTAATGTCTTTAAGGGCTCTCAGGTTGCTTTTGTGCTACAAGAAAAGTTGAAGCTGGGAAGAATTTCTGAAGCGGAATGGCATCGAGTCACAGTGAAGTAGATAAAACCTCCAGAGGAGAAGGAAAACTCAGTAAAATCACCAAAAAAAAGGCAACATTCTTTTTGGTTTAACCTCTGAGAATCATAGGAAGCACAGAAGAGAGACTGGGGAATGGGGAAGCCAGCAAACACCATAAATCTTTCATGTTTCTCCAGTAGTTGTTTCCGTCTCATCTAAAAACCATTCCATCCCTTCAAACATCGGTGAGGTGGGGTGTCCTCCCCTTCCTCATCTCAGTTACGCTCCTCTGCATCTCCATGCAACGAGCATCAGTGCCTTCACTGAATGCACCCAGTTATTTCTGGGTGAATACATTAAAAAGTCACAATTGCTACCCAAAAAGGGCAGTAATTTTAGCATTTATTTGTTAAATGTGGAGCTTTTTGAACCTCCAGTGCTTATCCAAACCCAGATTCCTGCCTGTCAGAAACACACTTCTTGAAACGAATAGAAGGCTGAGCTCTTTACGCAATTGGTTGATAAAAGCAGCTGAAGCTTAAAGAAAACCATCAAGTTTCATAAGAAAATTGGGTGAGTTGGACATGGTGTCACTGTAGGATTAGGTTCTCAGTCGATAACATCAGTTCTAATACATCCCTTGTAGAAAGAGGAGAATGGGATTTAAATTTAAATCCATAGGTTGTACAAGAAGCAGCGCGGCAGATTCATAGCTGGCAAGGTGCAATATTTCCTTAGAGGTTCTGGTAAATTCTTGCCTGTTTTTGATATTTACCTATTTAATGAAATATCTGCTTAATTGTATCTGTCTGCAGAAAGTTCAGAACTGAACAACCATGTGGCAGCTGATCTAACCTTTTGCTGGATTCCTTAAACTTTAATTTTGATTTGAGTGACATAGGTGCAGTAATTGGAAGGATATTTTGCCGAGGGAGTTGCTATGACAAGCTCTCAAGTACTGTTAGGACTATGCGTGATGGTAAATCATTTTGCAGATCTCCTGCAAAACCCTTTTTTTTTAAACAAAAAAAAAGTTCATCGCTTGACCATCCTTCCAAATATAAATTATTTCCTTTGGGTGCCACTGGAGAAGAATCCACATTCCCAAATACTTTTACTTTGCTTACATTAATACTAATTGTTTTTTCTCTCAATTTGGAGGAGTTCGTATAAGGGACTTGAGGAAGATAACATCTCAAGCTGAGATTTCAACAGCTGAGTTCATCCTCTGAAACCACAGCAATATTACTGCCTCCACTTTTCATTTAAAAAAGAAAGAAGGAAAGAAAGAAAATATACTGTTCTTAATCCTGAAGGCTAGAACCCGAGTGCCTGAGTGTCATTTTATGAAAATTGCCCTTACATCATGAGTTAGTCTCCAGTGTTCCGCGGCTGTGCCTTTGCAATAATGGTTTAAAATGGAAACATTTATTTTTCCCCAGTTTTTAGTAGCTACAGAAGAAGCAGGGGGCTAATTACCAATACTGAGCTGCAAGGGTCAGATGGAGAGGAAAAAATGAAACTAAATGTTTCAGAAAATAGGTGAAGCATCCTGCTGTGGTAAATTTGGATGATTTAGCCAAGTGCTGTGGGGTTTTTCGCCCTGTAATCTATAAGTTATAGTAGAGTCAGTGCTCTCGTAGTATCGAGCTGCAACTAGCAACTGCACGTAAAGAGACACAATCAGAACAGGACAAAACAAGTTATTGAAAGATTGATGGGTCATATTCCCATTAACAACAATATATATTTAAATATATATAAAATCAGAAGCTGAGAATACAGATATCTATATTCACAATGGAAATACACCCCAGCTCTTCAGCAGCAGTGACACACCTTTGATTCCTGTTGCTCTTTTATTGCAGGTAGGATTTCTGCTTAAAGAGCAGTATCCAAAATAGGTCATTGAAAGAGGACAAGACGGAGTTTAAAATTATTTTCTTAGTAAGTTATGCTTCCGTGTCATCTTAAGATCCTGGCAGGGGAATCTATGCAGGACTTTTACATGTCTTTTGTAGACGGCCTCATTGTCACGTTATCGTCTGATATAAAGGACAAATAGAAGGGGGAAAAAGCGCCCAAATCTTTGGGTGAATCAGAAGAGTGAGATCCTGAGCTTGAAAATTATAGGTATAAAATTATTGCAAAGCACCATGGGGCTGGTTGAGCTGCTTCATGAGTCTGAGTTTCCCTGATGCTACTCCCCACATCCTGATCTGTCTCTGCGGCTGGTGGGAAGGTGCCTCCTGCAGACTGGAATGGAAAATCCCAAATTGCCTGATTAGATCAATTTTGACAGAGCCTAGGGTAGTATTAGAAGACCAGTACAGTCCCTGTAGGACATCCAAAAGCCTAGTTAACTCCCTGGTGCTACACAGCCCAGTAGGAAACAAGAGTGGATGGCATTTGGCTCCACCTCCCAACTGGAAGCCTTCAGCCTGCCAAAGGATGCTGAAGATACAGAAACATGTGGATATTGTTTTAGTTTTGCCATCTAGCAGGAAGCTTTAGGACCCTTCCAGCCTCAAAAATGAAATGGTTAAGACCATACAGGAGCACCCTCTTTCCTCCCTGCCAGGGAATGGTGCTTGGCCATGGGTGTCGTAGCAAGATCCATTTAGTCAGATACCAGAAAGCACAAATGAGATTAAACAGCTGCTCACATCAACCAACTTAGAGCAAATGGAAAAGTGGGAGAAACCAGTCCTCAGGGCATACTGGAATCTGGGTTATTTGTCGCTTTTCCTTTCGCCTTGGCAGAAAGCGCTGAGTAAAAGGTCCCCTTCATTCTGATCAGTTCGAATGTAGCATCTCACCGCAGTCATAGAAAGGCAGACACTAAGAAGTTCTCAGAAGAAATAAAGAAGTTGAGAAAATCATTTTATTGCCTGACAGAAGGGGAGGCTGCCTTAATTTTGTTGTCACTGGGAGTCTAAATGTATAAGGACAGCTGCTGTGCTCAAGCAACAATGCAATCAGTTAATGCTTTCAGCAGGGAGACATTAGCCGCTTCTCCCTCCTGCCAGGCAGGGAGAAACAAAGTTTACAAAAAGAAAAAAAAAAAAAGAAAAAAAAAAAAAAGAAAAAAAAAAGAAAAATAGGAAACTTTTAGGGGCCTTTTCCTTTTTTGTTTTATTTTTCTCCCTGTGCTCCTTTGAGCAGAGGGAGGACAAGGACCACACCGGATCAGGGAATGCCTTCCAGGATGTCCCCATTACCACGTTTTGGTGTGGTGGCATTCTGACATGTGCACTGGCCATGGCACATTTTTTGGGACAACTGCAGTAAAGCCACCTAATGACAACTATTAAATAGTGTACAGTAAGGAATAGATAGAATCTGTCGCCAAAGTTACTTCTGTTATTGACCACAAAAGATGAAGCAATAAGATGTTGAATAAGACATAAAATGAAGCCATGAAACCAGGAAGAAGCTTGCCCTACATAGTCATGAATTCAGCATAAACAAAATGAAGACATTTGCTATTTTTACATTCCCAATTTGAAATGAAGGTAAAGCAGAACAAACAAGAAACTAAAATGGCATGTAAACTCTATGACGTGTTTCTACCTTAGAGCTGTAATTATGAAGGCTTCTTCTAAAGGAACAACCTTCAGTGCCTCCACTTGTTTTACCTTTAAAAAGCTCTGAGGGGATAAAAAGAAGACTCAGACAATTCTTGTCTTGGCATAATGACTTGTTTTCAGGTATTTTGTGAAGAGCCAGAACAAGCACAACAGGACAAGAGAAGAAAGGAAGAGAATTAGGAACAGCAGTGTGTGGGAGATCAGGAAAGAGGAGATGGTTTTCCTCAAATCACTGAACTGTTTTAGTCCAACTTTACTTATGTAGATGTTGTAACGATGATGTGCTCATTAATGAAAAAAAAATAATAATAAATAAGCCCATGTGTAAAGGGTAATTAAGTTGAGAAACTAACTCAAAGCATGGATGGAAACAATGGAATTTCCAGAAATGGAATTTGATCAATAACTTGGAAAAAATTTTGAATACAGAGAAATCATGCTTGACTCACAAATCCATATAAAGATTATGTACTTAGTCAAATAAATGGCAAAAATTGGAACTGTTAATGAATTGACATTTTTTCCTAAGTGGTAGAAGGATGTGGTGGTGTTTGGGTGTGTGATTCTCAGCATAGAGTATTGAGGAAAGCAAACAAATGGAATCCTCAAATTGCGTATGCTGTTTGGAAAAGTAGGCACCTTGAATGAACAGCCTGTAACTAAAATATATGATATTAACATCCAATACAATACAGCTGAATGCAGGAATCACAAGGAGAGAATTTCCAGTTATAGTTACATGTGTATCTGTTTTATGGAAGTCCAAAAATTGTCTCAGAGAGAAAGGGGTGAAACTAAAAAGGAATACTGGTGATAGTAGAAAGCTTTTAGATTTTGGCACATTAGAATATGTTTAAAAGATTAGGATTTGAGAAGCACTTGTGATAGATACCTCAGTTCTTCCTCTGATCCCTGTCATTCCACCCTTCCTCTCATTCAATAAGTAGTGTTTTTAATAATTTATTCAGGGAAGCCTGCGTGGGGCTTTGCAGACAGGATAGAGCTTCTATCCTCGGCTCAACTAAGGAGCTGAAAGACCTGAGGTCACTCCTAAACCCAGATCTCAGAAAAAACAACCTAAAGAACAATGTTTTATAGGCAAATCGACCAGGCAAAATTCAGACCTTTTAGTCAGCAAGTCTGAAATCTGATAAGAACATTAAAAAAAGATACATTTCAATAAAGGGGCAGCAACAATCCCACCTTAAAGGAAAGAGGAGAATGTTTGGTTTGTAAATTTAATGCTCTCAGACCATCACTGGCTGAAATGAAAGAATTTTCCTGAAATTGCTGTAAGCTCCATTCTTGATCTTATTCATCATTATTAAATGTTGAAAGTTTAAATATTTCATATAGATGAGATGAAAAGATTGGAAGAGAAACTGAATAATCTCCATAGGCTTTAGAAAGTGTAGAAACCAAACCCAACCTAAAAGGAAATGAACACTAAACTACATTGTTGATTAAATCCCTTATTTATAACATTTCTCCTAATTTCAAAGATTTATTGAAAAAGGATTTAAAGAAGATGAATTAATCTCAAGAAATGAGAGGCTAATCCTTTCTTTGGGACTGGTGATTATACGAAGGTGTATTGAAAACAGCAGAAAGAGGGCCAGGTACTCTTGCTGGACAGATACTACAGTTTGGTTTAGACATTAATCTGCAAAAGTGGATTAGTAAAGTCTGATGGTTAAACATTTTCACAAGGGTCTTGGGAACAACATCTACAAAGAATACGCTGATGTTGTATAGCTCAGAGAAACCACCAGGGAATGGAGACAGAAAACAGATCTTAATTCATTGGAAAAGATTAAACACTGCCATAAAGTAATCTAATTAGTCTTATTCTTTGTTCTTCCTGGGACATCACCAGAGCTGGCTGTTTTATTCTGCTGTTGCTTTGCTCCCTTCGCCCCCACAGAAAGGGCTCTCCTCTGCACCAGGGAGGCTCTGAAACGGGGCAGTGAGTGCACCAGGAAAGGTCATTACGCGGATCAAATGCAGGCAGATATAATGAGACTCATTTTTAAAACCTCTTGTTAATTAAAAGACAAAAATCTGAGGCTGGTCATGTTTCCGGTCAAAACAAAGAAAGGTTTGCAGTCATTTCAATAGCAACCAGATCAGGTTTCTGATAATATTGATCAAACACAAGTGCAGGAGGGCGAGATGTTAAGTATGAGAGTCAGAAGGACAGTAAGCAGTGAGGGCACTAAGCACAAACACGTTCCTTGGTTATTGGTCTGCTGATATAATTCAGTAAACTAATTAAGGATGAGCTGTGGAAATTTACAGTTCTTAAATTGCTATTATGATCACAAATTATTCCATGTTTGACTAAGGTGCATCCTACCACCATTGTCTTTCAATGACTCAAATCCAGAGAAGATCTGGCTTGATCCAGCGGTTGGACAAGAGGTACGGAGGAGCACAGGTCCTGTGTGCAGGCTGGAGAGGATTAGATTAGAGAAGACTAAAATGAGCTGTCAAAGGCTTTCATTTAAGCATTCTGGAGAGGATTCTTCAGTCACTGAACCCTAAATACATCGGGGAGAAAACAGAGCTAGATGAAGACGCAAATAAATGAAATTGAGAGACTATCTTAAAACAGAATTGGACTTTATAGATAACATAGTAACATGGGAATTTTTTATGAAAATTGGGAAAAGTATGTCAAAAATAGAGAGAAAATTAACTATGACCAAGCAGAAAATATAGTCACTTACTGTGAACAGCAGATATTAGATCTGAAGGAAAAATAATCTATACTATTCTCCTTTCTCCTGAATAAAGCTGACACACCATTTTGTCTGATAATCTGCTTTCCCATGATGCAACTGTATTCTGAATTAGATAATATAATCAGTCCATCCTGTTCGAATTTATTGTGTCATATTGCTGTGAACAGTCCAGGAGGTGCCACAGCTCAGGGAAGTGTAAGCGTGCCAATGGTAAATGAAATGCTATCAATCTATTATTTATTTTAATTAATTGAAGCCTTTTCTTATTTTTGTGAGCTCGATATGATACAATAATTTAAGATTATGTTCTAAGCAGAAATGACCAGAGAGACCTCTTACAGGCTGTTTATAAAGTCTCTTGCTATTGTTACAGGTTATGTTTTTCAGTGGATGAATAAAATGAACATTTTTCAATAAAGGTGTAGACTTTTTTCAGTATTTACTTCTAAATGGAGCCCTGAAGAGAAGCAGCAGACTCCCAAAGTGTTTGATTCAAGGGCCGAGTGACTCCTGGTTGAAGGGGATGGCAGAATTCTCTTTCTGGCTTCTTCTGTTCCAGAAATGTTATTTGTACAATAAAAAACAAGTTGTAACTAGAAATTATCCTCCAAGAAAAGAAAATCTCCTAGATGCTATTAGGCATTTCCATCACCTTCAAAAAACGGCTAATATTGACAGAATGGTACTTTGAACATAGATGGTACAGATAAAACTGTTAACAAAATGAAGAAAGGAGCACTTTTCCACTGTTTTTCATAAACATTTCAGTCTTCTTGAAATTTCCTAAAGACAGTTTATTCAAATGCCTTGCTCTGAATAGCATTTTTAATAAAGAGTTGATGAGGCTGAAGAGGTTCAACCATTATATTCTGCCTTCAACCTCTGCTTACAATTCCATTTGCGTTCCAGTTCTGGAATGAAGCAAAGGCAATACTCTCTTGATTTCAGCAGGTGATAGAACAAGTCTTCATTCCTTTGGAGCTGATTTAAATTTTTGGCAATTTCCATCTCAGTTCTTCTGTCTACACAAAACAAGACTTTTTCTTCTTTCAAATAAGAACTAAAGAATATACAAATGAGAAGATGTGCCAACTCCGGTATCTCTCCTCTGAGGTTCTTTGAAATTATTTCCCTTGAACTTCCATCTTTAGAAAAGCAGATGACTTTAAACAACCCTTAGAACTCTATAGAAGGATCTATAGAATGTTTTCTCCCAGGCAATCAAAGTCAGTAGACTTTTGTTTCTCAAATCCTATGATAAATAAAGAACTTTGACTTAAAAAGTATATGTATAAACATAGGAATCACGTTAAATTCTTGTCATCTTGTAGAAAGTCGTATTTGACTTACAGTTTGGAAAGACTTTCAGGGCATACTTCAAAACCTGTTTATTTTCCCAGACTTGCCAGAAAACAAGACTTTGAGGGAAGGTTTTGTATACAAGGGAGCAGCACTTTACAGGTGTGGTCTGAGCATTGAAGGCAAAAAGCTTCTGAGATACAGTTGATGTAGTGCTGGCTGCTGACACCCATAGCCTTAATAACTGCTTTGGGGTCAATTGTCCCAAAGAAGTAAATGAATCATCCAGTGATGAGTTAAGATATCAGCCAGCCTTAAAGCAAAAGGTAGATCTTGGTCTCGGATTAAAAATATTTTGAGAATTCATATTCTCAGTTAGTGTTCATTGGCATTGATAAAGAGCTGGCCTCAAAATGGGTATAAATGAGGGTTTCTAGCAAAGAATTTGAGGGGGACTGCGTCACATCACATCTGAGAAAACTAGCTGGTAGAGAACAAAAAATCTAGAACTCCTAAAACAGCATCAGCCTGACCCCGAAAGGGGACACAGAGAAGAAATTTGCTTCATAGATGAATTCAAATTACTCACATATTTATGTTGATTTGTGTATCCCTCACCCTTGGTAAGAATCCTTGCCCTGCGTTAAAAACTAAATGAATGCTACTTCAAGTTTAGCCTATTGATTTGCATTTTATATGAGACTGTAAATTAAATTTATGCTAATATGATACATATATTCTTCCCTGAACCATTAAAGGGGAGGTGGGGCTACACAGTGCAATAGCTTAAATAATTATGGCTGTCACTCACAATTATTCAAACTGTTGTGCTAATCAAAGTTCTTGAAATCTTGGCTATAAGACCCTCGAAGTTCCCCAGGAGCAGCTTGAAATATCAGAAGGAGCTAAAAGTAGAATCTTTTAGTTTTAAATGGTTTTGACAGGTTTACTTTATTTTCGTACTTTCCAAAAAAGGTGCAGCACAGAACTAGAAATGACAGAATATTGTGTGCGCTTCGTCCCCCTTTAAGTAAGGTCTCATAAAAATCACACATTAGTATCCAGGAACCCTGAGTGAAATAATGCTGCATTTTCTAAGAGCACAAAGACCTGTGTGTAAATCTGAGAAAAGTCCCAAGGACTCGGAGAAACAGATGCCCTGGAAAGTGGTTAGCAAAGGTAATCTGTCCGATACCTCAGCATGAGAAATCTGGACATACCTGATTAGAAAGCTGCTCCCTCTGCCTTGGGGCCTGCGATGAAGATCTCCACTTGTGTTGCTTCCAAGAGGGATCCCAGCTTCCTATCCTCCGTGCGAGTTGTTCGAACCAGAGGAACATCTGAGAGAGGCGAGTGGCTCCAGCGTGTCTTCTCCTTGACCCACGAGCCTCCCTGCAGAGATGCTGTCAGTTCATGACACTTGTGATGACAGATTGGTGATGGGAACAGGTCTCCACCAAGCACGGAGGAAAGCAGCCAACTCATTTCACACTGGGCACTGAACGTTTGGGTAGCAATGCTTCTCTGTCATTTCCAGGCTTGATTGTATATTTTTTTATATATCCATGCATATACATACATATATATACATACTTATATATACACACACACACACTAAAACACATATATCAGTACACATATGTAAAATCAAACAACCTAGGTCTGAAGGATTCTACAGCAAATTACTGGAATGAAGAGTATCTAGTTCACTTGTATTTTCACTCAAATTCTGTTAAAGAATCGATACTTTTTGGCATGAATAAAATAGTGTCTCTAGTATAGGTGGCATTATCTTTAAAAACGTGTGGCTCTTTGAATGATGTGACAGACCTTTTGAATGCAAAGGTAAGACCAAGTTATTAAAGCTAATTTTTTTATTTTTTTTGCTCACAGTATTTTTAGGCTGTGCTTGCCTTTGATTCCCAGCACTAAAGTCACAATACGGGCATAACAATAGAGGCCACAGGAAAGAACAGACAAAAAGATCAGGTCTTAAACTGTACACAGGCAGATCTTCTAGTTTGCAATTCACCAATCCAAAATAGTGACCTCTAGAGAGTGACAGGCAGAGATACCTGCATCCTGATTCCTCCATCCCATTTGCTGCAGGGAGGAGAGCTCTTTGTGATGAGAATTACTCCTATGAATAAGAGTCTCTTGACTCAGTTCTAACTAAACTTCTTGCGAGCTAAAGTACAGATTTCTGGAGTACTTTGCTCCATTTTGGTGATGCCAGAGTTTTAAAAAAGAGCAAGGGCCAGGGAATGGAGATGGGTCTGACGCCAGCGCAGAATTCCCAGGCCTGAAACTCTTCCATTTAGTGCCTCTGCTCCCTCCTTGGGCTGCTCTAATGACAGCCTCAGTAGCCAAAAGCAGCTTTAAGCTATACTTTTAGTCTGAATCCATTCGGGGATAATGGGCTGATGTAAAAGGAGAGAATATCCTGAAATGGATAGGAGTAGAGATGCTTCCAGCTGATGGGGAAGGCTGAACAAACACTCTGCAGAGGTCCCTGAGTCTTGAACTGGATGAGGCAGACCTGCAGCGCTGCTAAAAGAGCATCTCAGACTTAAAAGATACATGGGGGTTCTGGGGGGGAATGAGGAAGTAATAAGGTATCTGGGTATAATATTGCAGTCTTTGTTACATTTTAAGCAAGTCTCCGAATCCCATGGTGTACACATTTTGCATGTCAGCTCTCTAAATTGCATCTAAATCTTTGTTCTGTGACATTTAGCATCACTCTGCTTTAGCAAAGGTTGTTGCTTTTCTTTCCCAATGCCTTTCTGACCTGTCTTTAAAGTCAGCACTCCCATCAGTCTCAGCTGACATACAGAAAATAGTGACATATTGACTTTTACAAGGAGTGACACAACATGAATAGATGAAAACTTGGCACTGGATTTTCCATATGAAAGGAAGTGTCAACAAAACAGACGAAAAGTCCCCATACTTCACCCAGTTAATGAATCGCCATTGTCCGTGTGCATGCATATATTCAGTGCTCTGTGGAACACATCTCCTGAGAGAAATGCATGATCTTTAAAACAAAATTAAAACCTTTAACCCCAGATTTCAACTTTCATAAACCTGAGAGCTCATTTCTCAAAAATAAGAAGGAATTATGTTAATTGATTTGTGTGCTGCTCTGGAAAGGGAAAGTTGAGATGAAGAAACACAACAACTTTCCCTTTGCATTTTTGTTTAAGACTCAATACAATACTTCTCAGAGCTTTAGAAAGTCATGAATTGTCCTTCTCCTCCCACCTTCTTAGGAGCACAAGATAACTGAGGCTGAATGGGATCTCAGGAGATCTCTAGTCCAACCTAGGGCTCAAAGAAGGTAGCTAAGAGCTCAGATGAGGCTACTCCACATTTCCCTGAACCACGTTTGTTTTCACAAAAAAAAAAAAGGTGGCATTTTTTGTCCTTATTACTCATCATCCATACTTAGGACTCCCTTCATGGTCCCCAGTAGCACCCAGGACCTGTCCCTTCCCAGTGACAACACAACCAGACCAAAAGCATGTTGAGGCAACGGCGTTGGGGCGGTCCCATGTTCATCTATTGGATGATCCCTTATCCAGCAGGTTCCCCCTGAGTGCAAAACTAAAGGTGACTGTTCCAAGGACAGACCAACTGCCCTGTGCTTTTGGCCGGTAGTTTTGGAAGGGTTGATAAAATGGCCAATTTGGTCTGTCTAAAATTTTCACTTTACAAATTGTGCAGTAATGTGGCTTCAATTAGAAGTGCAGAACCAAGGAATTTCTAGAAATTTTTCTTTCCAGTTTTTCAGCTGCTTCCTAGTCCCATGGAGCCATCCAGTGCTGCCATACACCAAGTAAAACCATAGCAAAAACACTAATTGACTTTGGCTGATTAACAACTGACAACCTCTCAGTGGTGCACTGCTCAGAAAGCCTTAGCTGGTTCCAAAATGGCAAATGCTAAAATGTACCAGAACTGTCATTAACTGGATATTTATTTTTTTTGCTGGCAGTCCCAATGCAGAGGTCAAAAAGTCGTCTTCTCTGCAGAAGAGGGAAATAGCAAACTATCGTGAGGAACAGCTAGGTTTTACTGCACAGTTGATATCTGGCCTCTGGAGATAGAGGTTTCATGTGGTGCTCATAAGACAAATTCTTATAAGAGCACACATTCTGACAATAGCTGATACCAGCCATACCATGGGCATGTTATTTCCTTTCAAGAGTTATCATGCATGGGATTATTTGTTATCACATAGAAATGTTATAATGAAATAATGGTTGCCTCCATGCCCTAAAGCTGTAGGGTCATTTAAATGCAACTGTCAGATTAAATGAAAAGCTACATGCTGCTTATAAAACTGCAGGACTTGTTAGATAAATATTCCAGTCTTCTGCACCGAGTAAGTAGATTTGAGCAATGAATCCAATGTAGCAAATCGGATGTTGAGAATAGCACAGTCGAGTATTTACGAAATGCCATTCCCCCCTTAGAAATACAGACTCTTGTCGCTGGCTGTTTGCTTTCTCATCTTATTTCAGAGGACGGGTTGGACACCAGAGCTGCTGCAGTCAGAAAACTAAGCTTTGGGGCATTTCCGTACTGTGCCACCACGGCACTGCTCTACAGAAACTGGGGACTGCAGCTGGGCTCAGACAAGCAGCATGATCTCTACAGCTGGGTTTGCACACACTCCAGACACTCAGCATATTTTCTTCTCCTTCGCGTCCTGGAGGAGGCTGCCCAGATGCTCCTGCGGTTCAAGGCTGATAGCGCATCTCCATGCCAAGGGGATATACCTCTAAAAGCCATTATCTCTTTTTAACTCCCCCTTCACAATCTTCTTTTATTTTCTCTATTGTTTTCAGCACAGAGTATGAACAGGGATAACATTTGGACCCCAGAAGCTAGCACCGCAACCAGATTTTCATCATTTATCTACCTTGCGATTTTAATGGATCACGTTAGTTAAAACTGCAACAGAAAGAGGAACAAGAAACCCTTGACGTGAACCTGTCTATTATTCTTTCAATCAGCCTAGCCCTTTAGGCTCGTTGGCAAGGATTTATTTCCTAGAAGATCAATAGCCAAGTCACAAATTCTGGGGAAAAAAAGTTCTTCCCTTCATGTGGAGCCCAGGGCTGCGAGGGATGAGGGGGCACCCTCTGCTTTTCAGAGAGGGCTGAATGGGTGGTCCCCATCCCAGACACCCACCCCACACCACGGCTTCAAGGTGGTTCCCCTACAAATTTAACAGCTACAAGAAGAATGTTACCTGTTTAATATTTGAAGGCTTGTTTAATATTTTAGAATGCAAAATTCTTCCTGTTGCTAAAACCAATATCAAAGCAGGGTGGTAACTACCTGCCAGAATTCTCCATCAAAGAAACTACTGGAGAAACTATTGGTGGGGGAAAAAATCATGTAATCTCTGTATCCAGCTCTACTGTGGACCACCAAGGGCAGCGTGGATAACATACCCCTCTAAAGATGCTATGTCACGAGTTTTTCACCAGTGCTTTGAGCTATTAGTGAGTGTCACCTCGAAAACACAGTCAACAATGGGCTGTAGTTGCCTCCTGTCGCACTCCTCCCCGTCAGACTGCTTAAATGTTCTTTGTGCTGAAAGTTCCCTGTAATACCAAGAACTGAAATGAAAATAATTCCTCTGGCTTTTTCCAGTTAAATAGTGTCAGCTGGAAGCCATTTTCATGATAGAGGAATCAAGGTTAGCATCAAAGAGCCTGCATTTCACCTGATGTTGGGCTTGGCGATGAGCACAGCTGCATTCAGGTGGGAACCAGGCAGTGGGAAAACATGTCTTGCATCATCAATGCCATCACACATTCTGCTTTTGCTAATTATCTGCAATGTCATACCTTCTTTAAATTTTTAAACATCTCAAACTGATATCTTCCCGACTTCTCTTTCAGATTACTCTGCAATTTCCTTTTCTGTTGAACACTGTGTTATGCTGCATGGTCCCATCCCAAGGTTGCAGCAAACCAGTCCAACAGAGCAGGGGTTACAGTATTTCCCATCAGCACAGGACACAGCTATTTGTGCTTTCCTCCCATTGCATTCTTCTCTGGGCTATTTATAGGCCTGGCATCAGAGTCCATTTCACTGCTCCATTCACAATCTACAGAAGAAATATGAATTTTGAAAGTGAGGAATTACAGCTTGTTCTTTGTAAACTGTTTGCTTCCCTTTAATTCAGTTAGCTTCAAAATCTATGACAATGCTTTTAGGTTTCTGGACTTATTAATTGGCGAGAAAAGTCCAAAAATTCATGAAAGCAAGCTGTTCTCTACTTCTTTTCCAGGAGCTTGTGACAGCCAACTCAGTTGTCAATGTGTGTTTAAATTCACTGAGATTAATTCTGCTTCTGCAGTTGAATACAGTCGCTTAATTCTGCTTCTTGAGCTCCACATAGGACTACAGTTACCTCTGAACACCTCACTTTTAATTTTGCTTTCCTCCTGTGGACATTTTTTAACCATTTCACACACTGGGAAAGATACTGCATGCTGTGAAGATTTAAAACCTCTTTGGTCACAGATTTCCCACCATGAAAAGCAATTATGTTTTCTGAAAGATTTAGTTCCTAGTCTGGAATTACCCAGAAAACAAAAGCAAATGGTTCTGGATGCTTTGAAGTATATCAATCATTTGAAAGGTAGAACCAGAAGAGAAAGAAAAGAGGCATTGTCATGCTTCCTTTTGATTCTGTGGGCTTTTGTTTACTTGTGTCTTGGTTTTAGCATTGGGTAACAAATTCCTTACACTACTTTGGTTCATTTTTCCTGTTTAGGATGGGAGGGGCAAAAAAGTTCAAAACTGGCAAACTAGGATTTGGTGCTCATTATTCTTGTAACAACCTGTTGGCAAGATTTTGTGGTGCTTCTCAAACTCAACACTGTCCTGCCAAACAGCACCCAAGGAAAGAGGATGCCAAATGCTTTCCAGCTTAGCGTGTCTTCCTCTCGCCTGTCTTTTCTTGCCAATATGTGTTTGTGAACTATTTGGGTCCAGATCAGTCTCTGGAGAGAGACAAAAAAGGGAATCACCATCCTGTGACATAATTAGACATCCATTTGGCCAGTGAAAATGCCTGGTTACCCACTCTCTACCATCAGAGTTCAACAGAAACCTAACAGTTAACTACTTGCAGCCTTCATTTTTGTACAAATGCAAAATGGGAAGAGCAATAAGTGGTTTCATGTTAATAAACAAATACACAAGACAAGATCAATTAGTCAAAATGATGTGACTCATTTGTCATTTACACAGCACTGCACAAAAACTCATCCACACAAGGGTTCTGTTCGTCATCTGAGGATTTGGCCTTGTTCTGCTCACAGCTCTTGAAAATATACATTTAAAATCGAACAACTCAAAGATCTACGCACCTACTAAGCTCTGTTAGAAAGAATCAAGGGTAAGGCTGCTTGCTGTCTACTGGATGTATTTTCTTACACCTGAAATAGCTGCATTAGTCATCTTCACATTGTCCAGCTCCCTGTGAGTGAAATACCAAATTGTCCTTCAGTGATCCTCCTCTTTCTGATCTCTCTGGTACCTTTAGAAGAAGAAAAACAATGAACATAAAACTCTGAAGCGGATAGTGAGCAACAATGGACTTTCAGGTGTCGAACTAAACTGCATCCTCGACATTACAATCCAATACAGTTTGGTCTAATTTATCTATGTCAGTCAGCAAAATGTCTCTTTAGATTGTCTCTCTAATACCTGCAAAAAAAGCAGGTGTAATAATGCCCTCTGGTTTTTTTAGTTGCACAGACAAGCTGGGATTTTTTTTTTGTTTTTAAGTAACGAACCTGAGAGACAAACTGCTTCAGCCTTGCTGTACCATGCTGTTCCTCTCCAGGAGGAGCTTCATGACCTGAAATCAACTTGACCATTTTTGAAGGTGCTAAAGTGGGTCAAATTCTTCCTGAACCTTTCCTGTTCCTTCAAAAAAAAGATGAGCTTGCTGCTCCCATACCCACAGTGTAGTCATCTGCTTCACCTCCAGACCTAACACCCTTTGATGTTATCCCACCACACTCTTCCTTGGGTTGAACTAGTTCCTGTAGCTCCTGTAGCTTCATTTCTATCTAAACACAGAGCAAGAGCAGGGGCGAGCTGTTTAGTGTAATAAACAGATATACAAGTCTAAATGATATGACTCACTCGTCATTAACACAATCCTATAGAGGCGCTCATCCACACAAGGGGTTTGCTCATCATCTGAATATTTATTTAATCACATAAGATTTGCTCCGCATCAAACCTGTGACCCCCAGGCAATGCTCTAAATCAGCGCCCGGAGGTGCATCAGCCAGTAACATCCACCGTGATTTTGCCAAAAGATGAGGTTTAAACTTATACTAATGAAGCAGTGAAAGAGCAAGAGCAGGGTCTCTGAGGCAGGATCTGCTCCAGTGGTTATACAAACTCTGAAATTAGAACAAATTCATCAGTTGGGATGTGTGGCAGCACAGCCACAGATTTCACAGAGCACCTCAGACCCCACTGTCCTCCACATCTTCTTAGCGACTTTACATGGAACAATGAGGGGAAACCACAGGTGTGGTGGTTTGATTTTCTTTTTTTTTTTTTTTTTTTTTTTAAGTATTCCTGAGGAATTAACCTGTTTTTTCAATCCTGCCAAGTCATAGATTCCAAACACATTCATTTTCACTTTCTAGTCTGTCTCCCAGGACTAGAAGGAGAACAGAAATTTCATTTTCCAAAAGTGAGAGCTTTATAAGCTGGAAAATGTGACACATTTTTCAGGAAATCTTCGTGAATACCCTAAAACCTGTAAAAATCTTAAATGCGCAGAATCCCCGTGGCCCACGGATTTCTGTTGCCCCAGGCTACTGCTCTGACATGTCATTAAAACACAGAATCACAACATGCCTTGCACAGGAGCCTCAGCGTCTAGCAAACAAGTCCCTCAAAGCCTGTAAGCTAAATGCCACTCACCTGCAGGCTCACTGCTAATTGAGGGAGTGGAATTGCAAATGTAGTGCAGGTCAACAGAAAGGAAGTTTTCTTGGGAGCTCATTTCTCCCAAGTTTTCAGAGCTTTGCCAGAAAGCTCAGCAGATAACCACCTTTTCATGGGACCATGGGTCTGTTTTCATCATCCCACTGCAGATGAAAATGCCCTGCCACGAGCGATGCAGAGGGTTTATTTTTATGAGGCTGCTCTCTGAATCACGGTGTGCTAATTGGGGTGGGGTGGTGTGTAAGAGGCATTACTCACCATTTGTAGGATATCTGTGACCT
The DNA here is from genome assembly GCA_013400375.1 of Thinocorus orbignyianus. Classification (NCBI taxonomy): domain Eukaryota; kingdom Metazoa; phylum Chordata; class Aves; order Ciconiiformes; family Thinocoridae; genus Thinocorus; species Thinocorus orbignyianus. The sequence continues at coordinate 1,103,600 of VXBW01006167.1, read as the reverse complement.
TTTCTTACATCCACATGGATTAACTCTGTTTATTGTACTGGCAGTCAAAAGACAAAGGCATGCAAATTGCAAGGTTAAGTTTTAAGCTGCATCGTGATACAGCTCCCTCAATATACATCTTGACCAAGAAGTGATTAGACAATGCTGTAGGAATGTTTTTTAAGATATCTTTGAGTATGGTATCACCTATATTCAATTATACATATCCAGAGGTCTCTTTGCCCACCTTATTTCGTTCTCACTCTGAACTTGTTCACTTCAAACCATACTCTCCACTGGATGAGGAGGTCAGTAGAGCCTTTGTCTCAAGCAGAGGTCTTTGGCCATGGCTTTGGTGCTGAGACCTAGAAGCAGAGATATTGCCACCCTGGAGGTAACAACCACCAGAAGTATCTAAACCTCTCCTAGGCTGACTGTAGCTACAGACAGCAGCTCCTAAGGATCAGCTTTCCCAGAGTCATGGACAGACACGTGCTCTCTCATACTATGTAGGAGTGTTTAAATCTGCCCAGCTGATCTGATACCCCTTGGAAATTAAATCACAGTTGTGTCACTGCGAAGGAGTTAAGAGAAAAAAAAAGTCTCATGCTGGTGTTTACAGACAAAAGTAGGAGCAGAAAATAATTACAGACTACAGCCTGACTAAGGGCATTATATAATAAGGGAAAGACATTTATATAGAACATCTTATTACTATTCCAACAATAAGAAAAAGATTGATAGAGAAAATTTAAAAGGCCAGAAAATGCTTTAGGAAGATGGAAAAAACAAGTGAAAAATCAATACACTAAAATGTCCTCTGTTCCGCTTCCTTTATGCTCTCAAAACAAAACGAACAAGGTTCTCTGGCTTTGACATCTCGAGCAGAGATGACAGCAAACAAGGCAGAAACTACAATACTCTTTGGGACCCACCTTGAATTACAGCAATAATAAAAAAAATCATTTTGACTATCTCCCTAGCAACACACTTGCCAACAGCATTGAGCCATTAATTGCATAATTGTTCAACCACCACAGCTTATTTTACTGGCTTTGAGACTATCAAAAGAAGAATAAGAAACCCTGCTAACAGCATCATATAGTATTAGTTTAATTAAATCTAAATTCAAGGAGAAAAATGTAGCTGAAACCACACAGACTACTAAACTGTTGGGATATGATATTTGCTGTGGATTATTCCCATTCCCCTTTTAGTCATTGATGTGTCTGGATTGGTATTCCAATTGGTATATTACATGTACTTGTCAGAGAAATTCCTGACCTTATCTAACAAAGTTTTAACCTCTTCCCTGATAACACAGAGCCATTTTCTAGGCTCAGATGATTTGTGAATAAAGAAGAAATGATCAATCAGCAATTAGGACAGGATTATACATTCTGGTAATTCTATAAAGTGGGTAAAATAGCTTAGAGGAAAAGAAAAAAAACCCAAAAAACTCTATGGTACAAAGATAATTAGATTATTATCTATTATATTAACACTTTTTTATCCCTATAATGCAATTACATTAATTTTGCCAGATTTGGAAGAGCCTTTCTGGCTGCAGGAAGCGATGGCTTTGTGATTAAGTCAATGGGTGTAGAAACAAGTTCGTTCCTTGGAACTGTTAGAGGTTCACTTTGTGAGCCTGGACTAACCTCTGCAGGCTAGATTCCACCAGCAGTGCCTGTCTCCCCACAGGAGAAGCACAGGGAATCATCTTTTCTATGATCCAAAAGATGATCTCCTGATGCCACAGCTCCACAGGTTCCTACTACAAAAAGCAGATGGGAGAGGAGGGGCTACCCCTTAGTGATGCTGTTCCAGAAAGTTACCTGAATTCCATGTCTGGCTCCTTACCCCTTTGAAAATTACTCCTAAAAATTGTTTACAAGTAAAATTGATATTTTTTTTTCCTTAAATCTGAAGGTACCCCAAGGATATGTAGTCTCTATCTACTGGGCAATCCTGCCCTGTGGATGTGGTGGGCTCCAAACCCCGGAGACTTCTGTGTGCGAGTGCCCTGCACCTCTCCTCCTCTAACATACCCTCAAGCTGACAGACACATCTGCACTAGGTTTCAAGAATTTTTGGGTTCATCACCATAGAAAGCCTGTAAAAGGCTTGTCACCCGGCAATACCCGGCAAAGCAACTTGTCATACTCCAGAATAATAGGAAAAACTAATTGGACCTCAAGAGTTTTCAGGGACATGTCATGTGTACTGCATGGCAAAGCATTTATTCTGTCAATTTAATATTCTGTTAAAATTCTCCCATGGGACAGCGTTGGTCTAATTACCATATGACTAAAACCGTCAACCTGATGCACTCACCTCAGAATCCAACTTGTTACTTCCCCATGTTTTTTTCCTGTTTATGAAAGTGGGAAAACAATGTCTTCTTCTAACCCTTTGTTGTTTTCTTGAGTTGCATGAACTTCAGGCCGTGTAATTCATCATGCTCTGTGCTGGTACAGCACACAGGATGAAGGGCTGGGTCTCTGCTGAGCCCTGCAAGCTCTGCTGTGAGCAATGGTGAGCTCTTCCCTTGGAGACAAGCATGGGAAGACCACCTCCGCTGCAGCCGAAGGATGCTCTGCACCTTATATCAGCAGGATAACACCACCTCACCCCTACAAGCCCTTCTCAGCTTGTGAATAGCACCCACGCTCACACTCCTGTTGCTTGTGGCAGAGCTGCGAGACTGAGCCCTAACCCAGTGGAAATGGATGTGGCTTTGGCAATGTGTGAAAAAAAAATGAGGAATAATGGCAGGAATGTGACTGGTTTTATCACCCAACAGTGAATTCAGACTAATTGTTCCCCAGTGGGGAACATCTCTGGAGCCCTAATGGAGAATTGTCTTTTGAGAGCAGCCAGCATGGTCATAAACTCCTTGAATGAGCTCCTGCTTTCATTGGGTTTCCCTACAGGATCTGGACTACATTCTTGCTTGTGGTGGTAAGGGGGATACATCACTTCACCTACGTAACCCCAGCTTCTCCTCCCTCTTGGATATTTTGTCTTATAGGGACATAAGATTTTCCAGGAGGGGATTTATTTCCATCTCTGTATAGCACCTACCACAACAGAGCTTTGATCACCACCGGGTTTACTACAGTATCACAGCATCACCATAGAAGTAGCAATAGCACCGTCAATTAAAGGACCATCTGTCCAAATGTAACTCATTCCCCTGCCCACTTGGTTCCACAGTCTGTCAAAATCATCCAGGTTGAAAAAGGAAACCAAAAAGCTTCTACTATTAAAAGTGCTGAAATTAACTGGATCTTTTTGACAGAATTGGGCTGAGGAACAACTACAGCTGCAGTGTGGAAGATCTGGAGGGGCAGAAGCTCCTGTGGAAGTGGCAGTGATGGACACTCAGGAAGATGGGGAGCAAGAGCAGGCTCTTCACTGGTTAAGCTGGTGTCACTACACATAGTTCCAGTATTAGGACTGGGGGAGGTCTCAGCACCCCTGGGAACTGGGAAGAGAACACCACTCTGGTTTAGATCTGAGCTGGAGAAAATTCTCTTCTCTGCCCAACTCCTCCCTACATCTTCAAGTTACTCCATAGCAGAGAAAAAGCATGTTTGTTCTTCTACAGCTCTAAATTCCAGACTGCACAAGCATTCTTCTTTGAGGTTTCAATTTAAGGAAAAAAAGGAATTTAAAAACTTTCTCCTCCTCCTTCCCCCTCAAATATTGAGAAGGATAATAAATGTTAAAAGGAAAACAAAAACAGTGAAACAGATGCTCCAACAGGAAGCCTAGACCAGGTAGGTCTTTGAGCCAGCTCATCATTGCTATTTTTTGAGAACAAATATTCTGGACTTTCAATACTGTTATGGCATAACGGAGGAAGCCTCTTTATGTTTTTTTCCTTGCTAGGGACATACAATATTCTTTCAGCTTTCTTTTCCAATCTAATTTTAAAAAAATAATTCATTTCTCCCTTGTCTGTTCAGCAGGGTGAGTTGGGTTTTGCAGTGCTGGTCAGTTCTGATATCTTGCTCTCAGAATATACACAGAGGCAGGATTTTCAAAGTGCCTAAGCCCCGCTGACAATGTCCAGTGGTAATGCTTGATCTGTTTCAGGTGCAAACTCACTTGTAAACCAAAAAAACCCCAAGAGACACCTGGAATGGTAACTTAATCATTCTAAAGTATTTGAAATAATCCAGTCTGGAATAAACTGGAAATTGAAGAATCTGAGACATCTAAAGTTACTTTTTATCTCCTGTGAGTGAAGCGACACAATTACCCTAAGAAGGATATATTCATAGGACCAGTGCTGTTTGAAATACAAGCTGTGGTCCTCAGTGACGGTAGCTCCAGCTTCATGTTGCAAGTCCTTCAACTGATGCAGCAGTGCGAAAGGTCACCCTACCCACCACTGGCTCTTCCATCCTTCCACGGGTTACTGTTTCCACCAGGGCAGAAGTTTGACTCTAGAAATCATCGCAGACAGGTGTGTTGAAAGGCTTAGCTAGAAGCAAAAAACTCATAGTGCATTTAAAAGACGTGCTTAGTCTATAAGAACCTGGACATTTAAGGAATTTTACTCTTTTGAAGAGTAAACAGAGCACAAAAGAGAGTATTAACCCTAATATCTAGGTCTTAAGACAGTTGAAGAAAGGTTTCGGGTGGCATCTAGCAAAGCAATACACAAGCACTGAAGATAGAAGAGCATTTTCTCAGGCTGAAGCACCAGAGATCCTTGCCCTTTCTCCTTCCGCCCCCTCTTCCCTTTGTTCCTTACTCTCATCATAACACAAGGACTATGCCATAAATTGGATCATCAAAAAATCCCAGTTTAAAAAAAAAAAAAAATATATATATAACCTGAAGGTTTGTTGTGCTTTGAGTTTCTTAATCCAGATAATTACATCTGTCCTGCTTGCAGCACAGCCCCCAAAACAAGTGCGATCTGCACCATGGAGACTGCAATCTGCAACAGAAGGATAGGCAGGGAAGGAGCCAAGGGGAAAGGCTTAAAGCAGCTTTGCTTCTCGTGGAGAGAAGTGTTTGTGCAACTTCACCCTGAATTTTGAAGCCACATTAAAGCCCTGTGACCAGTGTGGTTCCTAATTGCTTGCACTTCAGTGCATTTTGTGTATAAACCCACCAGCACTCGAGGCGCTTCTGTTGTCTGCTGACTTGTAAATTTGAGATCTTCGAAACTGATCTCACATTGACCTTGTGACTTGTTAACAAGAGGAAGATTTAGTCTCCTCCTAAGGGAATGGTTGCTCCTGTGGTCTTGAACATTTCTGCAAGTTTGCTAGTTGCAAGCTACCTTAAATTTGTTCAATTCAGGTACACTCTTCCCCACAGGGAGCTTTATATAAAAGAATTAATACATACACAATGAAAAATAATATTCCTTAGCATCCCATGCTATTTCATCAGTCAACTGAGCTCTAACTTCAGGCTTCAGGAAAAAGGAAAAGGCTCCCATGATCCTGAAGCCCAATTTTCATCCATACTTACAGATTTCAAGTCCCATACAGACTGCAGAAGTACTCCTTCCCCATTTAATACTATCCCACAATAACAATACTTTATTAAATTGTTTGTTGTAGTCCTGCTCTCCTCCATGATATCTCTGGTTACAGATGGTTTTGTCCCTTTTCCACTCAAAATTAGCCCAAATGCACCCCTGAAATCAGCCTCTGGCCCCTCCTGCCAAGTCCCACAGGGCAGTGGAGGGTTGGACCCTGCTGAAACAGCAGCTCCAGCTCACAGGGGAAAATGTGGTTATGAACAACATGAAAGCAGGCTCCTTCAGCGTAGTAGTAGAACAATAGACTAGAATAATACTAGTAGTAAAATAATAGACTTCTCCATACCCTGCAAATTTTTTTGAGAGTCTTTTTTGAATACGCATACAAAGAAGGAGAGGAACAAGCCTTGATTTAAATCTGTGATCGTAAAGATCACCTTTATCCCAACTCAGGCAACCTCTGCCAAGTAAAAGCTTTCCTATTAGAATACAGGAAGAGCCCCGTTCAGGAAACATCACTTAAATATAGCTAGGTAGAAAAGAAAAATCTATCTTAATGGTGATCTACCAGTATTGATCTGTTATATGACACATGGGGTAAGTTGCTTTGTATGAGGACAATTATTTGCAATTAAAAATAAAAAATGGCAAGACCCATCCTGTACTGTGTTTGCCTCTCTCATTTAACTTGTAATTGCTTTTATTGACAATTGCTTCTTACTTCCCTGGAGTAGCGAGGTTATTAAGCAAATCTGTCTTTTTTGTACAAAATGATAATTTAACTGATTAAACCAGTTTCATTGTCAGTACACTTTCATATGAGATTCTAATCCCACACACCACACTGGGATTGCTTTTTCATCTGAAGACATTTTGGAGTGCATAGTGACAAATAGGGCACTGTTGTGTTGTTTTGTTTTTTTTTCCTTTCACGGATTTTGCAGCCATCTCTTTAGAAAATTACAGCTGTTGTCATTAAAAATGCAATGCATTTCCTTACAATAACTGCTGTCACAATATTAATTTTTCTAAGACCGTATTATCAGTTTTATGGTATCGCTCACAGATTACACAAACAGTTAGTGGCATGTGCAGATGGTTTAAGCTCTACCTGGAGCCCTGTATTTAGGGTTTTCCACCAACTGCCTGAAGGCACCCCTTCAACAAGGTAATGCTCTATGCAGGGAAACTGGGATCTTCTGATTTCAGCTTACCTGACAGCCTTACACCAAAAGGGTTCTAACAGAGGGAGAAAGGAGGAAAAGATGAGACACAATGATTTGTATAAGGTCAAGGAACAGTAGAGGAGTGAGCAGTCCCAGCAAGCTCCACACAGCACAACCACCCTGGTGGGCGGCAAGGAGAACATAGTCAACAGCACTCCCTTTACCCTCCTATTTCTTTACAGCATTCCTCAACAGCTGCCAACAACTTCTCATCACACCAAAAGAGGTGGTTCCCTAAGATGCGGTGAGTCAATCAAGGTTTGCAACATTAATTGCCATCATCCATTTCCAAAGCCTCACTTAGTCCCCAGCAGTAAGGATCCTGCCTGCTTGGATTTTGATCACACTGAACTCAGTACTCTTGTTCTCACCATCATTGCATGGCTTCTGAAGGTTCAATCTGAAACTTCCAGCAAGGAACCAAGCCTGATCAATCCAGGGCTGCCTGGTCTTTGATGAGCCACCACATTTAGAAGCAGTATCAGGAGATCTTTACAAATCTCCCCAGAACAACCAACCAATAACATGGTTTTCTTCTTACCTACCACAGGTCGCTAGAGTGTTCCCCCAACCAGGGACTGAGCTGTATCCACTATTTGGAAGTTTCAGTGGTTTGGTGATGTTGTTCCAAATGCTGGAAAGCCTTTCAGGAGCTAACATTTCATTATCTTAGAAGTGATTTCTCCCCTGAAGCTGCAGGGGACACAGCTGGGCGCTAGCTGTGGCAGGTACAAAACTCCGTTTCCTTCACATTTTCTGATTTACGCAAGACAGTAAGAGAATATCAAGTCTTTGATGGTCTTTTTAACACAGGCTGAAAAAAAGAGAGGGTTTTCAAGCAATCCTGCTGTCACCTTGCAATAGCAAGTCCTACATATTCCAAAGGTACCTAAAGAGAAGCTGTTTCACACACAATTTTAACCTCCAGTTGCCTTTTCTCATTTTGTGCTCTACTCACAACTGATGTTTAAGACTGAAGGAGCTTGGGGAAAGTCAGAGAAAACCCCTACTTGTATGATGGTAACTTCAGGCTCTACAGAGCCATCCTTCAAGCTAAACCTGTATCACCAGCATCCTGTTTCCCAGGATTCTTTGCTTCTTCTGTCCCATTAGCTTTGATCATCAGCACCTGGAGCCCTCTGCAGAATTTATTTAAACCTCTGCTCAGAACCCTCTTCTTTCTGTGGCTGCAAAGTGCTCCTTGGCTCTGGTATGTGTTCTTTTTCTTTCCCTAAGTTTTTATTTTTGTATTTCTTAAAGCGTAGTATGCTATTGCTCATTAATCAATTTTTTTCTCTTCTATTTATAGCCTAATTAAAAAAAAAAACAAAAAACTTTTCTGTTTTTTCACAAAGTATTTTATGATGAGAGGGGGTGAGCTCCTGTTCAGTTACTCCTGGAGTTCTAGCAAAGCTCTCAAACAAGAGGAGGGCTTATTAGGAATGTTAAATGAGTTTCATTTCAAATTGAAAATGTTTTATGTCTTGTTGTTTTAATTCAAGTCATTAGCTTATTATTAAGTACTTAAATCTAATTCAGCTACATTTTCTTGAACTTCTGAAGTATTTTTAAAGACTCTTTCAAACTCCTTTTTCTTTATCTAAGTGTATCTCGTGTCCCATTTGTAATGATCTGCTGTATTTATTAGATATTGGGAACCATCTGTTAAAAATTTGCCCAGAACAAATCCAGTTTGAGAAAGATAAGGAGGGAGGACTGTGACTTTCTCTGAGCTAATAGCTAAAATTCTTGTGAAAGGGTTTGGATCAGATGCACTTGAGAGTTTCACCTTATTTTGAGAAGACAGAAATGTTGGTTAATTAAAATAAGGAGATATTTCTTTAGTCTCCAAAGAATATTTATAAATCACATATGAAATTGGAAGTAATTTATCACTGATGCTCTATGAAGTTCAGCTGTATATCCATCTGGCCATAGTGCTTTAGTAGGTAATATTGCTTGCAGGGCACTTTTTATTGCTTATCTCTCATGGGGGTTATCTAAGTATTGCCTCGATAATGCTGGCAGCTCTATTTCGTCCACAAAATAATAAATGGATCACTTCTCTGTCTGCAGTACATAATTCAGAATGAGATGGGGGAAAAACTCCAACCCTTTATGCATTTGCTTCTTTTAATTATTTTGCATATAACCTCTTACAAATGGAAATCCACTGACTTTGTGGCTGTGGAGGGATGCTGGTGGGATGTGGGTTCTGGGATGTTCATCTGCATTTTGTGCTGAACCAAAACAAAACACCAGTGGGGTGGGGCTGGCCTAAAAAAGTAGCCAGACAAATATTTGGTCTAATGAAACCTGGAGCTGCCTTCCTTAAGCTCAGTTTTGAATGAAAGTATTGATTTTAGATATATTGATTTTAGCACATTCAGATGCATTCAGGAATAGAGGTCATATTCAGTGTTGTTGATGAACACAAGTGTGTGACCTAGAAATAGTTGGGTCTGTACTTATTAAAAAAAATTAGACATCTCATTGGCTAAGTTTGAAGACCAATTAGGGGTTGTACCGATGTGACAGTTTAGGAAAAGACCTGTTTTCAAATTAAGCATTACTTTGATGTCAGACAACTCTGAAACCAATTAAGCATGGAGTAGAAGGGTAGCGGCGGTGAGCAGGCAGCTTTGCTACAAGACATAGCACAAATTTACCCAATATTCTCTCCTTCTCTCTTCTTCCCGTTCTACTCAGGACATATATTGTAGAAAATGTAATAAAGGCAGAATTGTAGAGTAATAGAGTATCTTGGTAAGAAATACCAATAGGAAACCACTGTTGAGGTATGTGCTGAGATTTATTGAAGTGACAAACTCTTTCGGGTATGTCCCTATGATACCACTCGGCTCCAGGCACTGTGTGGATCTGGGCACAGGGTTTCAGAGAGACGCAGTCGTGGTTTTTGTCTGCACCTATCAGTTTCCATAGAAAACTTGCTTTGAAAAGTAGCTCAGGTAAAGATTTTTCCCCTGTCTGCTGTTCGTGGGAAGGAATTGTTCCCAGAGGTCCTGAATGCTGTTTACTGTTTTCCCTGCTTTTCGATTAGATGTATCTGACAACTTCAGTTGCTAGGGTTTTATGCCAGTGTGAGCCAGATACCGCAGTTATTCATTGGAGATATAAACCACATTTTCCGGGACCAGCCTCTGACCCACTGTTGTCAGTGAAAATTTCCAGTAAACCTCAGAAAAATTCAAACCCTCAGTTTTGGGGGGTGTTATTTGATTTTTAATTTCTAGCAACTTTCAAATACTACTATAATAATAATCACTCACTTTCTTCCCTCCCACTCCCCAAAAGACGAAAACAAATCCCAGCTGAATATTTATTTTTTTCCAAGTATTAATGCAGTGCAACTGCATTAAAGTCCCAGAACAATCACAGGATAAAATATCAGCATAACCGAGGTCAGACTTACTCCTTTCCAGGCTATTCACTTCCAGCTCAGTGCAGTAGTGTCAAATAAAAATAGATGTGCAATTTCTGTGTTCAACTTAAAATAAATTACAGGGATACGATGGCACCTTAAAATCTAGAGGCCAGGTGCCATGTTGCATAGCAGTGACACTGATTTACACCAGCTGAGTGGATGAGTGAAGAAGAGCTCAGAGATGAGTTTGCTGGTGAGTGGGGAAGTGGTGGGATTGCTGGTGGGAGATGATCTACTCATAGTGATGAGTTGGTTGCTGATAAAGGGAAAAATCACAGAACAGTAAATCAGAGAATTAGAGCTATTCACTTGGGATTTGATATTTCCTTTGGATGCACGTGAGCACACATGCAGTAACTAATTTTACAAGGGATGTTACACACTGAAGAAGCCTCAAATAGTTTCTTAGTGTAGGTGTCCCATTGCTGCAAAGAAAATTCTGAATACCTTTCTTTGAATTCCAGAGACCAATTTGGTTTTGACTACATTCATGTCCTTTAATCATTCAATATTCAAAACCATCTTTGTGAATAATTTTTTGTGCATCTTTGAGGTGTAGGTGTTTTCCCTTTGTGTGTTTCTGTTTTCAGGTAAACAAGGGTATTTCCTACAGTTATTTTTCTACAGCGTCTGTCCATCAGGCAGCAAGAGCAACCCAGATAACCGGAGTGACCCATCCCACACTGGAAATAGTCAATAATTGACATGAATGGGCTACAAACAGCCAAATGCAGAGAAGTCTAACCCCAGCTCTTCATTGAACAGCTGTTAATAATAAATACAACTGCAACAATCCTGATCAGATCACAGCAATTCATGAGCGGAAAAAGAGCTCAGTTACTTGAATAATTTATTTGTAGAGATTCAATCCATGAGTTCTAATCTCAAGTGTTTATCATGTAGATAAGAAAAGAAATAAAACATTTCTCTGAATCTGAAAATGGTATACACTACTGTAATGTTACCCTAACTTTAATGATTTTCAGTGTTTTTTTTTTTTTCTTTAAAGATGGAGCTGCTGATTTTTCATGTAAGTCTCAGTTTTGGACTGAAAAAAGTTATTTTCCTATCTCCCATACACAGAAAAGAAAAATTGCAAGTTAAGGAGGAGGAATCTAATCTAGAAAACCAGAAAGCAAATCAAAAGATTCAAGAATGTATTATTTTTTTAAAATGAGATTTATTAGCCAATCTCAAGATGTTATTATGCTGGATGGAGAGAAGTAGGATTATTATGTTTTGCAGTACTGTACAGGGAAGCTTGAAATCTACAGCTATGTAGAAATGGAAAAGCACACAGAGGAATAGCCACTTGAAATAATTCAGTGAAATAGGAAAGAACTTGATCGCACAGGAGTTTCATGTTATCAGCAGTTCTGGGAATTGATTGGTTTTCCTGCAGAATACGAAAAAGACCAGGAAAAGGCTTGAACCGTATGTTCATTTTCTATTTGTTATGATTTATACATGTCCATCTACATCTCATGCACATTGTGGCTGGTTGGGTGAGAGTGAAAGTGGACACCAAAGTGTCCATTGATTCCTGGGTCAGAGGATGGATATGGATTGTGCTCCTCAGGTGGCACATGGTACTTGCTGAAATAAATCTGCTGCAATGGATCATGCAGGAGGAGAGTTAGTGCACAAGGTTGTAAAGAAATCCTTCAGCAAAAATATTTGGGGAGAATAGGTTCCTCTGCAAAGGGTAGGTATGAAGATGTGCAGACAAGTATTGGGTGGGCTCCTGGCTATCCCCTTAAATTTATTAATGCAGTCCTGGTGTGACATGAGCAACAAAACACACACCCTGCTGTAAATGCAGGTTTCTATTCAAATTTCTATAGCTGCAGGTTCTAAAAAGAAAATGAAAAATGCAGCTGATGGGTCGAAGCTTAATGTAGTTTGTTCAGGCTCTAGGAAATCTTAAACAGTATCTCCTGAGCATTGCCTTTTCAGACAATGCTGTGTTAACTTAGAAGTATGACTAATGTCAATACTAACGATCCTGTTGATTGCTTAACATGCTCCTTGGGCTACTGTGCTTCTTGCCAATACAATTTCAGTGTCCTAAGTGATCGCTTTTGCATGTTTTAGGGACAGGTTCACCTACTGTAAGCAGATTTACCTGCCTCAGGTAGACATACCAGAACCCAGTTCTCCAAGAAACAGATCAGATCAACACTATCTAAATGTGTTTGGTTTCCTAGAGGCGAGAGTCTGGGAAATTAGAAAGAATGGTCCATCAAATCAAACTGCACTGCAAAGGACTCTCGGGTCAAGGAGTATCCAAAAAGCCACTGAACTGATTTATTGGAGAAATACACGATGCTGTGTGTGACTCAAAGTCCTCAGAGCAGATTTCTGCCTGAACCAAACATGGAAATGTAGGATTACTACAACACAACCTCTGCGGAGATCAGAGATATCAGCAAGGTTTTGGGCAGAGTCACAAATGGATTAAAACTGGAATATTCCTGTTGATACAAAATTTAAAGAGACATCCAGGAGACCCATGCTGTCCAGCCTGACAGGCCATCAGCAGGCCCGAGGTGGCGTGAAAGCTGCCAATGCAATTGTTGGAGATGCCTGCCAAAGTAACAGATCTGCTGGAGCAGGAATTCAAGCCAAAGCCAGGGTATGTGGGTCCAGCAGGTGGTGCCAAAAACGGCAAATGGGGCTTGATAAGAAAATGTGTACCATGTCAAGGGAATGCATGGAGACTTTTCAGTCTCCAAAGGCTACTTTAGCAATGTGTAAGGGAGATACTCTTCTTTTTTTCTACTAAAGTTGTTAACAAAATTGGCTCTCCAGTTTTCTTTTGACTGTATTACAGTTTTGGCCTTATTGTTGGCACTTTAGAACACCATGGCTTGGGTTACTTCCCATTGCTCAGTCCAGGAGACTTGTTTTCCTCAGGGTAGATCAGAAGATGTCTGTCCTACGGTTCTCAAGGAACCCACTCAAATACCAGTGACTGCAACCTAGAGTGAGAGAAGAAGAAAAGTAATTGTGCTCTGGGCTACTTACTAGGGCAGAGCTACTGGTGGTGATACCCTTACTGTCTTGGAAAAGATGATGATGAAGGAAAGCGTCTACCTCTAATTCCAGTTTGCTGGTTGACCAAACCATTCAGCCCTTGAAAAAAGGTAGAAAAACCTGATGAAACTCCAAGCAGGTGTTAGGGGATTAGCTTCTTGCCACAAGTGGCCCTTTTCTTCCTTAACAGTGAACAAGGCAAATATGTGCACCACACTTGAAAGCAGTGCTCTTACAGATGTATTTCATTTCATACCAAATTATTGTTCATGCAAAATTGGAGTATTAAATTGCAAATGAAAGATTTAATTAAAGTGTTCCATTTTCCAAGATCAATAATCTAGGCAAAATAGTTTTCCTTTCCATTGATATATCTGGGGTTTTTCCCCCCTCATTTAAAGTAAACTGTGAATTATACTTTCTAACATATTGTTTATGAAAAATGCCCCAAAAGCAAATTGCACCTTCTGGCAGCCTTCAATTAATCTTACACATTATACAGAATAACTTAACAGGTGTATTAGAATACAGCACAATTAGATACAGTTTCATTTCTTAAGTTTTGAAAGGGTGGAAGAAGCTTTTAAAGCATTTGGCTCATTTAGTGAAACTCAAGTGCTACAGAAAAAAAATGTGTTTTGATCTAGTAGAGTTTGACTCTAAACTCTTAAATCTCAGTAGAGCTTACTTTATAAAGGAGTTTCTAATTTATATTCTGTGCCAATGTCAAGAAATAAAATCATAAATCTGGAAGTAATTCTACATAATAAGGTGGAAACAATGGCATAAAATCTGTCAAATAAATTTAATCGAAGATCCATGAGACTTGTGTTACCTGAGCACTATTCTCTCTCCACAGGAAACTTCTAGCATTATGGCATTTTATTTATTTAAATTTTGATAATACTGCACCCTGTGAGACCTTTGGGTCTTTTTGCGTCTCAGAATTAGTACAAAGTCTTCAAACACTTTTTTTAAGTGGAGAATTAGTACAAAGTCTTCAAACTCTTTTCTTAAGTGGTTATAAAACTTAATTTGGATTGTTTTAACTTCTGTGGTCTCATCACCCTGGCACTTAAATTCCCATGAGTAAGTTCCTAGCTTTATGAATGTTCATGGTGAAACTCTGTCAATTTATACATACAAAGATTTCGTCTACAAGTTCTGCAAAGATAGTTATTACATTTTTCAATATTTGGGATATTTCGTTATGAAAAATAAGTATTACATACTTAATGCATGAGAGTATTTCTCATTCTGAGAGTAAAGAAAAGGGCTAGAAATAATGTTTATCATACATAACTGTTTCAGTCACTGTTTCTCCAGTGATTGCTCTCTCTATTTGCCTTTGAGAAGCGTGGAGGTAGGGCTTGGGTATCTCTTCAAGATAGGAGGAAGCGTCGCTATTCTCATTGGAACTGTTAATACATCAAGCACGAGGAGTGTTTGGGCTTCACTGTATTTGCACTGGGCTCCGTTTGTTTGAAACTTGCAACCCAGTTTTACACTTTGCCATGTTATGTGAGTTTACACTTTAGGTTGCAGCTTGGGGCCCATCATTCTTCATGCGATTTGCAAACCTGTGCTCCTTTTCTGATTTATGCATCTAACAAATCATAATTTTCAAAAGGTAGGAGGTATTCTGAGGTGCTGCAGTTATTCAGAAAGCGTTCCAAAGATCCACAATCAAAATACTTCTATTAACTACAAAGCTGATGCCGTTTCCTTCTTTCTCTTCTTTTTAAACTCTGATGCATGAAAAAGGAAATAAAGGTGAATGGCACAACAATCTACCAGTGCAAGTCTCCACATTGTTACTTTAATGATGCACAATCTGTTAGCTATCTGAAAACTGTAAACAGACTAATATTTCGAGAAGTATGGGATATTTCACCCATTTAGAAGTAGTGAAGAGAAAATGATGAAGCTCCAAGTGAGTTGTGAAGCAGTGAATAAGGATGTATTACACCACAGGAAACCATCAATATTTGTTTATTATGTCAGTGTGAGAAATAAATCTGTTAGCTAATTTGTATTCTCTTCAGTTAATTCCACTGTTTCAGCCTGAGTTTGTGTGTTTCGGTTTGAGTGCTACACAACTGCTTAATGCTGCTATCAAGAATTCTGAAGTCATGGTCTCTTGGAGATAGGGAGACACTGCAATGCATCACATCAATCCAGAGATTATGAAATAGCTTGTCTTTAGGTGTTCCTCTAATGCTTTGTACCGCTTCATCTTCCTATGAATGGTCTTTATCTGATATAGTCAAGATTCCCAACTCATTAGAGGCCAGCCCAGTTACAAACCCATCCCAGAATTAATTATGCTGCAGAGTTAACGAAGTGTGTTAATACATTCCTGTGTGTGGACCACTTCCTTTCACTGAGCTGTTGCTTTGACTCATGATGGCTGAGCAATTAAAGCTGCACAAACTTGATCTTCAGACGAACAAAACTCCCCCAAACCATTAGTCTGATGGAGATGTGGTTACTCAGCACCAGTAAAGCTGAACTACGCCATGTGAGCACTCTGACACTGAGACAATGGTTTGTTGTTGCTCTTTGGCACTTTTTATTTTTCCTTCTGTATAATATCTTTTTTTTTTGTTCTTGATGAGATTTCCATTTCCATTTTTGAGCTGATCTCCATAACAGCTTTTGGCTCACTTTCTGTTGGCTGCTAGATGCCGAAATCTGGATGGATCTGTAATAACATAAAGAGAAGGAGAAAAAGTAGCATTTTTTTCTTTAGAAGATAATATAGCTCTTGCTGTTGAATGAGCTGAAAAGGAGATGATGTTACAAGTTTTCCTGTATCCAACTTGAATTGAGCTTGGTTTGCTCTCTGGAAGTTGTCTTGGAGAAAAGAGTTAATTTTTCTGCTGGTTGTTTAGGCCAGCTGACTATTTTATGAAAACTAGATCAGGAATCAGATAGCTCATTTAGTTTTCTGCTTCTCTCAAATTCTTCTGCCAACAACTGTTATCTGAATTGTTTGTTCATGAAGGATTTTATAAAGGTCTTCTTTAAAAACTCATTTCAAAATCCTGCTGTAAAGGGCTGAAAAGGTTATAAGGGTTTGCTTTGACTTCCACTACCATTTCTTCATTGATCATCTAATTTTTGCCATTTAATAAATATCTGTATAAGTGCAAGACAAAAGCTGGATTGATTCTAATCAACTTGGACTGAAGGTATTTCAGCAAAGCAAGAAAAACAAACAACGGTGTGACATGAAATAGACATGGAAGGAATATTAATCTACATAAAATATGCTCTANGGGAAGGAAAACATTTTCCTGCGGAAATAAAAGGGTTTGGTTTATTAGGCATTAATTAAATGGTAAATTTCTTGCTTAATGACATTCAGCTGTGGCTAAAGGCTTCCAAATACATATCCAAAATTCTTTCAGCTCCAAGCTGCAAAACTTTCCTTTTTGAGTCCACATGCAGATAATTAAGTAGGGGAAGAAGTGAAGAATTGTAAGCAAATTTAATTAATTAATGGATAGAGAATTCTACACTTCAGTCAAAAATATAATGCAGCATGAAACTACTCCCTTCATGTGGAGGATTGATGGACACTGAGCTTTGGTTTAAATTACAAATGATGCCTGTTTCAGAGAAGGCAGCAGACAAGAAATCCTTACAGATGAAGCTGGCTCCTAGGAAGCCATCAAGTATAAAAAGCTAACCCAAATGTACAATCTGCAATGAATAATGTGTTGTTTAGTAATTTTTTCTTTGCAACCTGTGCATCAAAGAAGTGGGTTTTTCAATTCTTTCATTAATTGTAATTGTTCACTGAATAGGCCTTATAAAAAAACAACACTCACGTAGTCTGTTCATTGTAGACTATTCACGGCAAACATTTCTTTGCCTAATATTCGTGCTTCACCATTTGAACTTACTAATTATACTGTCTTAATTTCAAGAATTGTTCTGATGCCCTTGAAGAAGAATGTTTTAACATGATGAATTTTTTTTTTTGTTATTAAAAGGGCCGTGGTATTTGTTTTTCATTAATATTCGTACACTGTTGAAATCAAACTCTTTAGAAGCCCAGAACTTTCAGATCTAAGTTCATCTCTTAAATAACTATAAATCTCCTTGAAAACATCTCCCAACAAGGTCCACATTCTAGTTCCATTTTGTTTTGGTGGAAAATGCCCAGCGCAGCTCTTCGCAGACGGCAAACCTCTCCTGGAGATGATAGACTGTTATATGTACAGTTTTGATCCAAAGCCTCTGTTTTCCAATAACCTACAGCACAAACACACTGGCTTGGTCCCACGGTCCCATGTGGAACATCATCAGTAGTTCCCTCTAGGGTCAAAACTGTCTGTGGTTAAAAGGGCCTTCTTCCAGTTTTACTCCTTAATTACTACAGAGACCCAAACTCTGGGATCTAAAGTAATTTTTCAGAGTCTGGTTTGTTAAAGTGTTTCCTAAAACCATGGGCGTTGCTACCAGCTTCTGGTTCCCTTGTTCCTCTTGCAGCGAGTAACTCAGATTTAAAACAACCCACAAGCTGTTTTAAAAATTTTTTGATAATCCTTGATTCTAGAAAACATAAGTTGAGCACCAAGGAAAACGCAATACCTAACGATGTTCATCTTTTCCACTGCATTCAGTAGAGCTGAAGAGAGGACGCTGCTGACCTTACCAGCCAGTGCAGCTGACACAGCGTGGCATGGTCTGGATCACACACTCTGCACAGAAAACTGACAACAGCTCCTCTCACCCTCTGGCCTTCTGCATTCCAAACAAAGACGCGTGAAGGATGCTTCCTTCGCAATATTGCCCTGAGACCCAAAGGAACGGTGGAAGAGCCACTCCCCAGGTTTCTCGGCCACCAGCTTTTTATTTCCACCCCAGCAGGGAAGAGCAGTGCTGTCACAAGGATTGCACACTCTTCAAAGAGATTTGTGTTGTGCTGAACTGAGCTTGTTTGTACCACTGGGGCTCTACAACGGAACGTGAACAGGCATCTCTGCTCCTCTCGTTTCCATATTGCTCTAAGAGTCAGCGTGTTGAATCACAACAGGTAAAATGACAGAGACCTCTTGTTTTTTAATTACATTTCACTGTGGGGAAAAAAAAAAAAAAGAAAAAGAAAAAAAGAAAAAAAAAACAAAAAAACAAAAAACAAAAAACCAAAAACCAACAAACCAATGTACAAACCCCACACTCAACCCTACTGAACTCAGAATATCCTTGACCTCTAGATGTCTTTCCAAATACAATCATTTCAAATTTCATTACTTGTTTTCAGATTATCAGGTGCATTATGCTTTCATTGTTTCACTTAAACCTCTGCACATTTCACAGAGTCATTTTAATGTCAGTTGATTTACTAGCTGTTAAGTCTCAAATGAAGAGAGGAAGACAAGGACAGCTATGTTTGCTATACCTGTATGTAAAAGTATAAAAGCTATAGAGAAGCTAAGCAGTAATTCAAAATTATGTTTAAACAGACAAAAGTAAAATCTCAAGGCCTTATCCTCAACTCATGAAAATCTCTAAAGTGCTTAGTAAGAAATATGAAGCAGAAGTAAACAAGAAGGGAACAATGAAACCCAAGGCAAACAATAATGGGGTGAGGAGGAAACCGCCATCATAATATAGCCTGCAAACAAAGGGATTAGAACTATGACAAAACAATATATGATTTTTATCAAATATCCTTCAGCAACATGTCTATTGGGAATAAATCATAGTATAGAGTAAAGGCAGATAAATCAATTCCATATTCAGCTAGTTTGAATGAAAATACTCAAATGATGCTGTCTCATAATCTATTAATCACATTCCACAGTTAACAAATGGTGAGGAAGAATGGCTACAAATACTCTTTATCCCTTTTTTCCCTTGGGATATATTAATGTAATCCTTTTAAGATGAATAGGATACAAAGAAATAAATCCTTCTCCCTCTTCCACAAGTGTAGGAGAGGCCATGGTAACAGAGCCAGAGTTTTTTCACGACTGCTAATACACGGACCAGGATATTCCCAACTGAAAATGAAATGGAGCTGAGTAGGTATCTGTAGAACCAGCATGCCCTTGAGAGAAGCATTTGCTACCAGAGGCATTGATTTGAAGCCTGTCTGTGAACTTATACTACGGAAAATGAAAACTCAGTTAAGAGTAATCAGTTATCTTGATTCTTTCTCAATACACATCAGGAAAACTTCACCAGCAGTGCCTTGAAGGAACATTAGCATCGTTTGCAAAAGAAACTTGTATGAAACTCTACAACCACGTTTCCGTTATATAGTATTTCTTTTTTACCTGATCTAATTGATGTAATCAACACATTAACTCCATATTTTGATACTTTATGAGAAGCATCAAATTGATTTGGCACCCACTGAAATCAAATGTAGATGTCTTTCGTATTTGAGATGCTGGAACAGTCCTGAAGAGCCTAATCCCTGCATCTATCCACAGAAACAGTGTTCCAGGTTTGTAGCTATAGGCACCCAAGCTAGAAAACACAGTTGTTAGGTTTTTAGCCTCCGCAGCAGAGAACCCATACTGAATCCTGCTGAGACAAATACATTATGAATCTGAGGAGCTGCTCCGTGGGTTCATTCACTGAGGCTAATCTGACTCCTGGATGAAAGTAAACCTCAAGTAAAGAAAGATTTGGAAGGGAGGTGAGCAAATATCAAAGAACTATGTGCAGCAGTTCCATAATCTTTTAACATTGATCTTTGAGGTATACGTGATACGAAGAAGAAGGCTTCTAGCTAAAATTTAATCTTAAAAGGTCATTTTAAAAGAATCTATTGATGAATTACTCAGGTCATTCTCTTCAAACAGGTAGAAAAAATATATGCCTGCAGTCTACCTAACCAGGAAGATACTTTTTCTACCCTCAACCCATCTTTAATTAATAACAGCAAATCATGCATTCCTTTGCTGAGTGTACACTGAAGCTCATCCTGGATGTGATAATTGTGACACACATAATACTGTGAAGAAAGCACTGGAGTGTCATGGGGAGTTAGGGGACAGTTTGGAAAAATTAAAAGTAGTATATCACTGAGATAAATGGGTTTGCAATTTCTCTTTATGTAGAAAAATATTTCTCAATATTTTTTTAAAGATTGGAAGAGAAAACATTATTTCCACACGCTTCAATATTGTGTGTATCAGGAGTTTTAGTTGTAGAGAACAGTTCTTATCTGATCTCACATAAAAATCACGCTTGAAGAGCATTCAGCCACAGTATTTCAACAGGAATCTCTGGACCTAAAATCTGCAAAGCTGTTATGTGCTCCCATCTGTTTTTATGTATTGTATTAAGTACGTCTTTAAGTGCTGTTTAGTAACCATTGGGTCTTCACTGAGATGACTTTTCAGAGTCAACAGTAGAGAAAAAGTAATGTGTGCACAATACATTTGCCTCAGCGTACATAATTATGCCTTGCAGTTGCTTAATGTGGTGACTATTACAATTTATCACTTAGCGAGAGAGTCAAGAACAAAAAATAAAGGCTTGTCTGCTTATAACTGATGCTCAGTTCTGTTTGAATTCATCCCTTTTCTTCCCATCTTTGTGTAACAAATGCCTTTCTCCTTTCCATAATAACACCTACTCTTTTGTGGACTTTAGTCCCATGATAAACCTGTACGTAGGTGATCACAGCCACACTATGAGTGTGACAGCTTCCTTCTTGCAGCCGAAGAAGGTGCTGTAAGCATCTTTTAACAGCCCTGGTTTCTCTCTCTGTGTTGACGATTGCAGGTTTGGTTGGAGTAGATACTTCTGATGTTGAAACACTTCTCATGCACGCACAGTGAACATCTTTTTCTAAAAATACTGACCATATCTTCAGGTTCACTAAAGGTCAATTTTTGCTGCCATTGGGTTTTGAGAAGATGAGTTTTGCTTTGTTTTCCACAAGTCTGCAGATGAAGGAGGTAAGATAGTGGACAGAATAATCTTTGTGGGCCCAATTGCAAACTCTTTTTTATTGATATTAATTGAGAGCAGCTCCAAAAGACGTTCTCATTTTAATGGGTTTTCATTTTGATGAGTTTTCTTCCATCTTATTTCAACCACACTGTATCCTGAACCTTTCATGCTTTCTTTTACTCTCTGTATTTTGTCAGGGCAGAAATATTGCTGTCTCACTCGGCATAGGTCATGTTGCACTGAAACAAATAACTTGTGTTCCCTGTAGTGATGCTGAGAATATCTTAAGCTTCTTTATTTTTTATGAAACAGAAGTTCAAAAGTTCATCTCACATAGATTTCAGCTGTGGTGAGGAAGAAAGGGGAAAGTCCTCAAGAGATAAATAGTATAACAATGAGTAACTCAAAGACAGCCTGGTCTAAAGAATTACTCCTTTTAATTGGGCCAAGATTAAAACTTTTCCTCTCTCTGTTTTTGGAGGTGTAGGTATATGAGCCTTCTGAGTAATCTTAAAAAATTTATAATAGAGGAGACAGATCTGAGGTAAACATTTTGTTAAGAAGTGAATTTGGGAAGTGTATCTCAGCCCAAATACTCACAGAATTCATGGTGTAAAATTGCATTCTGAATTGCTAATAGAGACTTAAAATACTTTCTAAGAAAATATTATTTGGAATAGATATAGAACAACTTTGCACCCAGTTCACCTACACTCCAAAATCCTTATTCTTTCATACTACTTGACTTTCTGTTTGGAGTCATCTTTGAATCTGGGTATCTGTTACAAGGGGCAGCGCTTGACGTTTTCCTAAGAATGTACAGCTCTAATTGTAAGAAAAGCTCTGGGCTCCTATTGATTTTCTCAACAAGTGTATATTGTTAAGGTACAAGCAGGCTCCATCCAGTTTTGACCTCACCTGGATCCCATGTTCAATCATCCTTCTTTCACAGTGCTCCCCCCAGTGATACAAGCCTTATGGCCCCTCTCCTTGACTTCCCAACTCCCATTCTTTGAACTCTTTTCCTACCACAAACACTGACCACTTAAAACTGCAATGAAACACAATGACGATGATCTAAAAAAGGCAAAAAAAAAGGTGTTCTTTTTCGGGAGGAAATGTTTGCCCTTGTTCAATGAAAGGTCAGATTAGATGACGATAATAAGCTCTTCCGTCCCCAAAATCTCTAAATTAAGCCATGTACTTACTGTGGGAACAGCATGCTGTGCTGCAAGACCTTGTAATTGAGAGCTCTTCCTTAAATAACAGATGAAATAAATTACCATGGAGAACCAAAAGTCACTCATTTAGGCAGCCAGTGAGAACCCTCACTGATTTTATACGGTGGTTGTTGCACTTAGGAGTGCAATATATGGCAGATGATTATATATAATTGAACCGTTTCCTGTGCTGACCTCGTATTGTTGACAAATTCTGACACTGGCACAGCAGATATTTCCGCTTGCCTATACATGATTAATACAGCTATTTCTGGTTTCATTTTAATCCTGTCTGCACAGTGGAACTGTGTGTTCTGTCTCATTTACCTGGGATGTTTAACCTAGATTCGCTCAGACTAAGTTCTAAAACGTAAAATCTGGGGCAAAATACTTCTTATTGACACAGTAGACAATGTTTTATGTTTGGGATAGATGATTCTTTCCGTATCACATCTTCAGTTTTGACAGAATACTGTGAACACGCATCATTGAACTGCAAAGACAGTAATATTTTTGACACACTATTAATTACGGAAAATTGATCATCAAGTTATACTGCCCCGTAAGCTTGTGCCCACAGCTAACAAGTCTGAAGTGGCAGCCATTGTGCACACGTCAGAAGTGGACATTTTACCTTGGTTATGTTAATAAATACACAGTAAGAAAGATCTTATTTCTTCCAGGAATGACCCAGTAAGTTGCATAACTTTAAGAGTAATTCACAAAGCAGTACAATATCATATATCATATATATATATATATATAAAAGTGTGTGTGTGTATTAGCATACAACATTTTATAAATCTCAATCATCTCACATTCTGTAGCACATAAAGATCTCATGATAGCAAATTAATGTTCACTGGTCACCATGCAGAAATGCAGTCTGGTCACACAGACACAGCACAAGTGAATCCTCACACTACAGGGGCGAATTAGGTTGTGAACAATCTGAACTTTATCAGTGAAACTACCCTGGAAATTACATATTATGGAAAGAGGGACACAGTGATAATACAATTCATTAGAAAAGATGGTCCTGTATTGAGAAAACACTACAAGTGAGGCTTTTATTTCCTTTACACTTCTCTGTAGAGCAGAGATGCAATCTATTCGTCATTACCCACTTGGCTATTTATTGTATAATTCACATCAACTCATGTTTAATTCCTTTTTCTCGTGGAAATGACAGATTTCCATTTTCCCCTGAAAACCCAGAAGCAGATCAGTAATCAGAAGGGACTGGTGAATCCAGTCTCAGTGATGGGCCATGTAATTCCACTAAGTTGTTTTGGAGTCTTCTGTAATTGCAGTAATTAGCTTCTCTCTTTTTCCTCTCAGCAGGTATCATTATTTGGCATTTCTTGTTCTTTGTGCATCTTCTGTCATTTATTACTTCTGTAGAAAGTGGGTTGTGTCAAATTTCATCCTCAATCACATCAGAGATTTGTTCCTTTGTGATTATAACAGTGATGCTCCTATAGAGGAAAAAAGATCTAGTCCCAAACTACTGGCCTTTTCCTGCCCAGATGTGACAATATCTGAATATCTGAGGGCAATGGAGCAAGTGAGAAAGAAAATTATAAAAACTAGTGGATGTAGGAGCAATGTGGAAATCCTTACAGAAAATATAATGGAAAGAGAAGAAAGACTTGTTTGTAGAGAGAGAAGACTAGTTGTTCTTTTCTTTACCCAATTTAAAGGAATCTTTTGTAGGCATCGTTTGTGCTGTATATCTTTCTTATCTTGCTATATTCAGCTTTGTTTGTCTAATATCTGCTCAGCAACTGACTGACTTTATTTATCTTCATTCCCCTATATAGTTTCTGTAATAATCCTTTGATATTATTTATCTTTGTTTGACTTACATTTCCTTAGCAGTTTTCCTCTGACGTTGTTCATCTTCATTCCCCAAATATCTACTCAGCAGCTGCTGTCTGACATTGCTCAGCCTGGATCTCCTCCCTTGCAGTCAGCAAAAAGCCATCCTTCTTCATTTCCCTTCCACCCAACCAGCCGTCTTGTAGCATCACTTATGTGCATTAGAAATGATCATCTAACAGAGTTCAATTTCTTTTTGCTTCCCAGTACATCTCGCAGTCATCATCTGCTACCATTCGCTTCAGTCTTCAGGAATATTTGTCTTTATCTTGGACCATTCAGTGAGCAATCAGGTGCAGCCCTGCCTCAGGCTGCCCTGCCAGAGCTGGGGACATTCCTGCTCTGGATGATGCTCTTGGATTTCCACCTCCCCTGAGTTTTCTGCTGTGAAATCTGCAGACCTGACTCTGTTAGATGGGATCTTTGAAACGTGTATTATCCCTGTAAAAAAACAAACAAACAAACAAACAAAATAACAAAACACTTGTGGAGTAAGGAATCAGACTCCTACAAAAAGAAATTACTTGAAGCTATCATTCACTAACACCTGTATGTAACAGCTGAGGGGGTTGTGATAAAAGCATAATATGTGTTGAGGAGACCTTAGACCTTTGCTAAATTTCTCAGGTAGCTTGAACATAAGGAAAAGGGGAATGGGTGTAAACCTTCCCAATCTCTAAGAAGATCTGCCCAGACTCCATCATCCGTGGCAGTGAAGTGCTGTGAGATCTTCTGAGGGAAAGTTCCACCATGGAGCAGATCACCAGACCTTGGCCAAAACCTCACAGAAATGTAGGGAAAGTGTTTAATTGGCTTCACTGTGTTATGACTCAGGTTTTGACTTTCTTCCCGGAGTTGTTTCCACTCAGGTAGTATTTGCATATTTTTCTGAAACATTTCATGCTGAGGTTTTTGTTAGGTCCAGGGTATCATGGTTTTTAGAAAGAAAATAGGAAAAAGTATCTTTAAACCAGGTTGTCTTTAATTATGAGTGTGAAATTTTGGCGTTTGTTCCCACATATCATGAGAAACCTGAAATGTTTAATCTGCGCAAAGTGTTTTTAAGGATAAGAAACCCAATTGTAAGAAATCATGAATTCTCAGATTTAAAACTCAAGAAAAAGACAGAGAATTATTTTCAAATAGCCTTCTTCCTTTTAACAAAGACATTTTGGAGAAGTATCATAAACAGATGTGTTGTTAACGAGATCTCACATCAGCAGTTTTAAGCATTTGTTTGTTTTTTCGAATTTTTATTGCTCTTGAACTCAGACTAAGAATCAATCATGCAGTTTTATAGATTAAAAACTTGAATTGCTCTTGAAGTTTAACTGAGATCTTGTACAATCTTAGCAGCAGTATGTACATTAGAACAAAAACCCAACGTTTTTTAAATTCACAACACTAAAAGTAGCTAATGTTTTCAATGGGGAAAAAGAGCCCTGCAGAAAAAAAAAAGATGTTATCCTTTCTGTTTTACTCAGCGAAAAGCAGTATTTTCTGGCTGAGTCTCTGGTTGGTTCTGTTTGGGCTAAAATGACCGAAACACCATGCATCTTTTTGAAAATTTTAAATTTTCTGTCCTCTGTTTGCCGAGAGCAGAATTTCACACACTGAAGTTCTCCGAAGTCAAAACCTGTTTTCCCTTTTTCTTCTCCTCCTTCTTCTTCTTCTTCTTCTTTTAGACAAGCCTAACACATTGTTTCTAAATTAAGCACAACTTGGGAAAAAGAGGAGGTTTATCGAATGCTAACAAAAGGTGACTGTGACTGGAGAACGTGTAGAGATGCACCAAGGGTTTCTTCAAAACCAGACGGCCCTTCTGTGAAACTTTCGATCTTATGGAGGTGACAAACTGGGCAGGGGTGAGCCTGGGTAAAGGAGGGGGAGCGCTCACTTGGCCACAGTTTGGGAATATCTGCATAAATTCTGTCTTTGCTGCCTCCTCCCATCTCCTCACACTCTAGTTTTGTAGCAGGAAGGGTTGAATGGCAAATGCCTGTGTCAGGGGCAGGAAAGAATTGTGGTCTTTATTAAATGGTGGGAAATGTGCTGCAATGAAAGCCTGTAAATAGCTACTTACATGTGTGCACATAATACTATGTGCTTTCATGTTATGAGAGATCAAGGAAAACTGAGGATTTTTCCTTTCTTTCCCATTTTTTCTCCCCTTTTTTTCCCTTCTTTTGACATGAGAATGTGGTGCTTGGAAGGATCTAGGCTAGACTCAACCTTAAAGACAATCAAATCAATGTGATGATATCAGGCTGAAATAGTTTTGCTATTCAGAGATGGAAATATCACAAATAAATTAATATCAAATAACAACAGCTCCGCCCAAAAACAGATCCTTAACCCAAAGTTCATAAGAAAATTGGGTCTTGCGGAGGGTGCTTGTACTCAAATCAAACTTTGGGTCCAGGCTTCATAAATGATCTGGTTTTGACATGGCACAGGATATAATATCCACATTTGGAACAATTATTGTGGATTAAGTGTACAGTCTTCTCTACTCTCATGTAAGCAGAGTAAGGTTTCAGTCTTGTCCGTACATTCCTTTGAAGAATTACGCCTGTTAATTAGTTGTATAGAAATACTGTACAAGTGGCACACATGTCAAACGCCATGTTAATCAAAATTTAAAAGCTGGGATTTTAAACCTGTTACTAGCCAGGAATAATCAATGAAGACAGTTACACAGGTCACAAGCCTGGGAAGCCCTTTGCAGGACTGCCTGTTAGAACAGTCGATCACATCACACAGTCCTGCTCAGAAACATCTCAACAGCTAGAACTAGAGCTTTTTATTATTGCTGAGGTCATTTCAAAAGCTCTTTATGTAGTTAATAGTTACCAGACTGCTTTTTTCCCCACTTCCGTGGGCCTAAAATGTAAATGACTTTGTAATTGAGCATCACTGGGATTGATTCTGAAAAAAAGATGCTTCCACCAATGTGTTTCTATTCTGCTCTCCATTCTCATGGTCTATGTTTTCATTCAGCCATGAAAAAACACATAAACTTGTACATGCTGATTACAGTTTGCCCTTAATAAGGACAAGCTAGCAGAAACCAGTAGAAATATATTAAAGTTTTTCCAAATAAGTTTAAAAATCTATAAATAAGTTATAAAGGAGTAAATAAACAATAAGCTTGCATGTGCACTCATCAAGAGTCTGCTCAAATGAATGAAATGCCACTGGCATAAATACATTTATTACAGAGTTACAGTAGTAAAATAAAACTAGGCATTTCAAAACTGCCATAGTTCAGTAAATGCAGGCTGTATGTACCGCCCTGTTATTACAAACTTTTTACTTGACAGGGATGTTTGTAAATATTTAACCAGAAATCCATATGACTAGGTTGGCTGAGCTCTTTGCTTATGGGGTACCCTAACACTACTGTGTTAGGTAGGCGTTTATGGCACCCCAAAAAGTGCTTTTCTACAGGAATCTCCCTTTGAGAAAATATTGGGTTTTATTGTCTTCTATTGCACCACCATCACATGTATTCAAATATATTTTATTAAAGCTACCAAAAGTTCCTATAACTTTTTATGTGCTGCATAAATACAGTATGCGTGGCAGTCTTCAATACATCATCTGCTTTTATTTTAACATAAAAATATCCATAGAAGGTCTGGAAAGTTTTTGAGTGTTGCAGTGTACAGTACATGATGCACTGCGGCATCGGGGGCAGCATCAGGGGGGTACGGCTCCACCGGAGCAGACAGTGCTAGCCAGGAGACTTTAAAACCCTCCTAAGGAGTTGTGGAGCTAAAAGTAGATAGTGCCAGATGGAAAATGAGGGCGACTTTGTGCCCCCTCCTCCTTCTGCTTCTAGTCATCTCGAGGACAACATGGCAAAACTGCCTGCTGCTGGCTGAACGGAAAAGGCGGATATTGGTTAAAAAAATATGTTGGTGGCTCTTCTGCAGAGAACAACACTACATGCCTGCAGGAAGGCTTGAAGGTAGGAATGTGGTATATGGATCGGGGCTGTCTCCAGCTTGTGCCGTGTATGGAGCACTTGGAAATTGCAGCCCCAAGTGATGGTCCACAGAGCCTGTGCGGAGCCAGGTCCAACAGCAGACTTTGATAAGGGTGGTTGCCCCACTGCTGCCTCGTCCCCTAGAAATGTGTGTGCCACCAAGAGCAAGCTCACAGCTGCCTCACACAGGTGTGAAAATCCCATCACCTGGGGGGGGAACTCTTGGTTCTTTGCTCAAGAAAGGAAGATCCACAGGGGTCAGGGCTGCGCCGTGCACTGAGCTCCTCAGTGAAGGCACCACTTCTAGCATCTTATACAGAAAGGCAGCTTTTAGACTTTAAATTGCAGAGCTCCAAGAACCAGAGCCAGAACTACAGAAAGTGAAAAAAGACCTTGATGAAGCCCTAAAGGCTTATATGTAAATGGCTGCTCTGTGGCCAATGTCACCATGAAATCCTGCCATGTCTGTTCTCTGATATGAGCATGACAGCCTAGAATAAATCTGCTAGTGCTGCTTTTGCTGTGCAGCTTGTTTTGTAGCTTATGGACTCTCATAAACCAAGGACCGTGGGCATCCACATTATTCCCAGCTTCCTTTTACTTAGATTCCCCCCATGTTGGCCACCATGTATACCCATGCCATGGATGAAACTAGAGCAGGAGCTCAGCATCCATCAGTAAAAGAGCAACCTTTTCATCTGCACTGTCTGCCCAGTGATTTTCATTTCTGGCATAAAATCCTTGAAGTAGATGCGACACAGTATGCTCATTTCCATGCAAGGGCTTGAATTTGGGTTGTGAAAATGGGTTCCCCTTTACTTGCTCACACTTGTGTGTCCATCAAAGAGGTAAAAGGCATGGAACCTGTCCTGGACAGAGTGGACACAAAGGACCTCAACTCAATAAAGAGCCAACAATGTTCTTGGACTGCTCCATTGCATTTATCTATGTGCATTTTTTACATGCTCTTGCTTTCCAGGGACTTTTCTGGCAAGTTTTATTTTGAAAGCTTTATTTTATTTGTCTTAAGAAAAAGCCAGTGTAGGAGGTCACCTACCGGGATCTTTTGAAACGCTTCCCAAACTGCAAATACCTTGAAAATGATTCTCAGAATATTTTCTGCAGTTCTTTATACCAAGAAATATATTAGTTCTGGAAATATTTGAAACATAAATCAGAGTCTCTTTTAGATACAGACAATTTTTTCTTTTTTCAATGTTCTGTTGTGTTTTGATAAATATTCCTTGGTCTTTGTTCAAGGACCACATCATCATCTGACATTTTCTCTCTTAGTGTTTCCATCTGTGAACATCAACATCTAAATACACTACTTAGTATTCAGAAGGCATGTTTCCAGTCCTTACATTTTGTTGTCCTCCACTGGGTGGTGATTTAGCAGGTAGAAGACCATCTAAGGAAGGAGTGGCATCATTATTCCCTGAATCTCTGCATCTTGCTTGATGAGGGGCCCATCCCTCCCCATCCTGGAGTCCAGCATTTGCTTTTCTGCTTTCTGTTGTGGTCGTTCTTTCTGCAGTTGATCAAACGTTCTCCTCTCTGCTAAGCATTTTTATATATGTCTAGAAATCTCTGTCGAAGGCTGGGGTCTAATAACGGATGCCATGACTGCCAGCCTTCTCCATGAGGCTTTCATGATTTTTTGTATAGAACAGATCGAGAAATCGCCAACACCGTTTTCTTTTAAATAGAAGTGCCAGTTCATCAAAAATCTCTGCAGAGGACACAAAGACATGGAAAAATCTCCATGTTCTGGAAGAAGTGTTTTTAAAGTCGTTGAAATGACACTAAATACACTCTAAGTAAAATGTTTCATGTTTTAATTTGGAATTACCTTTTCTTTTGAAATCTGAAATGACCAGGTGAGTAAAGAATATTTTGTTTCAGTCCTTTGTTTATTAGAATTCAGTTTTGTCACAATTCAGTACAGAAAAAAAAATAATACATTTGAATCACAGTTCTTTCTATCTAGCTCTGAATTCATATATTATAAATGTTGATCACTCTGCTCATTTGATCTAGACTCATTGGAGCCAATAGGTATTTGAAATTTATGCCAAATCCCATACCCTGTCAAATGCAATTAAAATCAGAATTTACTGATTTTTCAAAGTCTGGAAGAACACACCATGTACAGCTAAGATATTTGTTTGCTGCTATATTCGTTTCGATTTTGGAGAGTTCAACTTCCTCCTTCCATGTCTCTTGCCATTTGTCACTCCACTGAAGGCAGTAACTGCTTCTTCCCCCAGTTTGGAGGAAAGCTCTGTAAAATGGCATCTGCTTAAAATTTTTCTGACTCTATGGTTTCACACTTTAGACACATACTCCCAGGATAACCCTTTGGTAATGTCTTTCTGAAAACCTGAACATTTGGTCCTTGCAACCCCCAGGGCAATTCATGCTTTTGAAGAATTTGCAAAACTTACTGAAGCCTGACCTTTCTTTTCTGAAATCATGTTGACTGTGTTTAATTCTGTAGACTTTCCTCTGCTTTTCTATTTATTTATTTTTTTTCCTATTTATCTTCTAAAAATCTTTTGGTGACTTTCTCTATAAAATTATGCTAAGTTTCCTGATCCTTTTATTTTTTTAGCATCACCTAGGGCTTTTCTTAAATAATGGGTTCAGCTCGTTACTTTCCAGGCCTCAGGGAGTTATTTCTTCAGTGAACTCATATGTCTGACCACATACATTTTGTTCTTACTTAATGTTTGAGTCTTAGGTTATTCATTCTTTCAGAAGCTCCTGGCCAGAACTTAAGCTTCAACGTCTTCACACACCCTTATGAGAAGCATCTTATTCCTTTGACTGTTCTCTGCTTTGCAGAGACGTTGGTGAATGTCCAGGGTAACATGCAAGACACTGCTGGACTCTGCTTGTGGTTTTCTATCAGTTCATTTTAAAAAACCCAAAGAGAATTTTTTTCTTTAGTTACAGCAAAAGAATGGCAATGATGTGTATCTTCCAGGAGTGAGTACAAAAGGCTCTTGAAGACATAGTCCACTTCAAATCATGGAAATCTCCCCATGCACCTGGTTTGTTGGTTCATCTCTCCCCCAAACTTCATGGCTGGTAGAAGAAGTAATACATCTCTTCGCTCAGATGGTCTGGAAACTGAGCCTTGGCTCCTTTCAGCACTGAAAAAAGGCCTGTTTCTGGTATTTGTCTGACACTTCGAGCACTGAGACAGCTCCTGACTTTTCCTGAACAAACATCTCTGAAATCATTCCATTTCATTTCAGAAGTGTCAAAATAATTGAAATCCTCCCCAGTCAGCATTCAAGATCTTTTTCAATCCTACATCTGCTTTCACAACCTGTCCCAAAGGTCTGTCAAAGTTCCCACTATCAAATCACTTGTGTGTGTGTCCACATGCATGGGCATTTGCCACCAATTCTTCTTTGACCACGCCACTCACACCATGACAGCCTGCATATAATTTTTTTTTTGCTTTCTTTTAACTCTGTCTAGAAGATTTTGCTAGATTGTGGGACATGGACATGATGGTCTCTTCATTGTTTTTGAGAAGATATTTTTATTAAGCTCTCATCCATTCTACCTCTTGCACATCTTTCTAAATTTGCATTTTTTGATTGACAAGAGCAGGAATCTGTTATAAATTATGCCACTGGGCACAGTTTGGCCAATATAGTATCTTTTACTTTTTATTATTTTTCTCCCTATATACTTCTACTTTTCCATAGAGTTTCTGGAATGGAAGAAATGAATGCTCAAAGGTACTTATTAACTGCCACTCAGGGAGAAAAGTGAAAGGGGAGGAAAAGAGGAGAGAATAATTGAAAAATGAATTAAAATCCACAGTACCTTGCTTCAAGTCACAAGATCTATGTTTTTCCTTTTTCCTTCCTTTCAACTTGTCCAGTATGTGCTTGAACCTGCCAAAGCAAGATCTGCTGCTCATGCATCATGCAGGACTGAGAAAATTTAGGGTGGAGAAAACCTATTTAGATGCTGATCAGTGGCACCTATGAAATCCAGGTTAACACTGATAATGACATATTTAATGTGGTAAGACAACTTCCTTGTATTCAATGACAGTTACCAGCATCCTCAAAACATATTTACGCTCACAAACTGGCCCCATCTTTTATCATGTACAGTCTGAATCACGGTAAGAAAGGAGAGGCTATTGAGGAAGAAGGTGATTTTTTGAACATCTGTATTTTGTGGCTTCTTTTTAGCTGAACGACTTGCTGTGCCTTTCCCTGCCAGACTTCTCAGCCAGTGGCAGGTGCCCAGTTCCCTTAGGCACAGAGAGGAAATAATAAAAGCATAAGCACAGGACAGCTTTATCCAAGGATGTTCACTGATGTGAGAGATGAAGTGAAATGTCTGCAGAAGACTGTATTTGTAGGGAGGCCAACATAGCAACACAGCAGCAGGAGCTGCAGATGGGGAGGAGATGAACGAGTCCTGTGCCGCAGTGGCCAGTACCTGAAGCAGGTTACTGCAAGCAGACGTGGGAGTCTCAACACCAACCGTTAATGTGGGAGCACTGGGTGTTAGGGGATAAACTGGGATGGAACGAGTGGAGGATGCTGTGCATCTCCCATGGCAAGATTATAGAATCATAAAATGGTTAGAGCTGGAAGGGAGCTTAAAGCTCATCTAGTGCAACCCTCCTGCCCTGAGCAGGGACACCTCCCACTACACCAGGTTCCTCAAAGCCCCATCCAGCCTGGCCTTGAACCCCAGGGATGGGGCAGCCACAAAAACTCAGTGTGAGGCATACACAGCTCTGTGCTTCTCTGACTGCATCAGCCCTGGCCCCAAGAGGTGAGACCTGCCTCATCCATTCCCATCTGGGCTTGATGAAAGCAGAGATTTTGCATAATTCTTGCAGTGGAATTAAGAATTTTGTTGCAGTGTTGTGACTGGAGTTTTCTTTTTTCCTTTCTCCACCACAGACCTGCTCTTGGGTGCTGCTGCTGCTGCGGTGAGGTCTCCACCAGGACTTGATGGCCCTTCCCAGAAGGGCAACTGGAGCTCTATAGCCACCTATGTCAGTACGGTCCCTCAACCATCACGAAGGTGACAAAGTGGCCCCCGATCCCTCCATGGTAGTTGCAGCCACGGCCATGATCCCAGAACAGCTTCTGCTCAGCAGCTGCTCCACAGGAGGGAGCAGTTCCCATGAATTTCTCTGCAATTTCCATGAATTTCAAAAGCGTGGAGCCTTTTCAGCCGTGAGCCGCAGCTGTCTGTGTTTGGATGCAGGAAGACGGAGTCAGGAATTAAAAAGCATTTCATGGAGACTGAATTTGCCACTGATTTTCTTGTCTATGTTGACTAATGCATTTGGGTAATTGAAGAGGAGCCTAAGTGGTTCATAAACAGAAAAGAGACAAACACTCCTTTCCTCAGCATAGCGTTACAGAAAATTTCTCTGTTTTGTCTGATCCCAATGTTAAAGAAGACATCTTCTTTATAAAATCAGAACCCACTGGTTTTCTTTTCTGCTTAAGCTTCCCTTTCTTTCTGAGCATCCCCTCTGAATTTTGCAGGCTTCATGAATTTAAGGCATGACACTAATCCCTGATCTCTTTGCATGGATATGGTGAAATTACGCTCTCTCAGCTCTCAGAACCCTGCAGAGAGCTTACAGGAAAATATGACAATTCCACTGTTCTTTTGTTCTCCACAAATTAAGTCTATTCCACACAATACCTTTAACGACTGACTTGTTCACAGATAGGCACAAGTGACCCTTTCCCCAGCTGGACTCCAACACGCAGCATGAGGTTGAACATGTAAAGATTCAGGTCATTGTAGCACAGAATTCAAAAATCGATCTGGAATTTGTAAGCGATACACGGACTGATTTCCGAAATTGTCACGTCATGCTGTAGCTCAAATAGAAGTTATTGGCTTGATGGAAGGATTGCTGGAGCAAACTTGTGCTTCTCATGAAACCAGACTAGGTCCATAGTGGCCCTTTCAGACCTCAAAAATCAATCAGAGGAGAATTCTGAAGGATTTGAGAAGCCCTGATCAAGGACTCGTTAGTATTCAGCACCCTTCTTCTCTTTGCTGAAAGGATGAAATTGGAAATTTCAGTGTCAGCAGAAAACCCAGAACATTTCCAGACTTCACCACGGATGGGAGAGGCATACAGAGAGCAGTGGGTTCATGCGGCACCACGGCAGTTCTTGCAGCCTTATTTTCCGTACAAGGCATCATGTCACCCGCACTAGTTACATCCCTGTACCTGGCAGAAAGGGGGTTTCCACGTCTAAACAGTTGTTAAAGCTGCGTGTCGTTTTCCTCATTAATCATCATCTCTTATATCATGTTTCCTTTCCATCTGGTTGGGCGTCAGGTGTGGTACGGAATAGCTACAGTACATTAATTTCCAACTGGTGGCTACTAGTGGTTGGCAAATTAGGTTACTTTGCGACTATTTATTAGCTGCGTTAATTGTTTGACAGATTGTTATTGACTACCATCCCAGGGATGGCAGATGGCCAAGAAAAGACAAAATGTAGCTTGCTGTCTTTTTGTGTCATCTTGATGGCTCTTAGATTTTTTCTTTTTTCAAAAAACCCATTGCATTGTATAACTTATTCTGTCGTCACTTACATGAAAATGGGATAAATTGTTGAAATTACACAGGAAGGCCTGAGCTATGGCTATGGGGGGTGTATAAATGAAAATGCAAGCAAATCTGCCTTGAATCTCCACTGCAAGGTCTTTCTACAGCCAACAACCAAAACCATTCAAAAACAGGAAGATGTTTTTTTCCAGTGGAAAAACTATCAAGGTGTATAAAAATGTAATAACAAGCAACCCATACACTGAGAAATTTGTCGCGAAAGTTTTCTTTCTTTGGCTGAATTTTCTTCAACGTGAAATGGCAGTTTCTGGAAGAATTAACTTTTCCACTGAGGTGTTTGTAGGTGCCAGCATCCATCAGTTTGCTGCTGCTGAAACCAGAATAGAACATGGTACTGAGCCAAACCACCCAGTCTTCAGGTGAAGTCTGACGCAGGTGAAATCTTGATGTGAGTAAAGTTTTCCTCCCTCCATTTAGCCCAGGGCCGATCCATGATGAGATGAACCTTCTTAATCTAACAGAGACATTCAGAAAAGCCCTCTGCTGCAGCTGTCTGCACCTGTGCTTCAGAGGTGCCACTAGGTCTGATATTTTTTTTCAGTTTGCTGAGGCACTTGGAGTGGCACTTCACATGCCTACATCTTTTTCCAGTTTTTTGCCATGGCTTAGCTTCTCAGCAGCTAGATTATGACTAAGCCTGATAAATGTGTGGAAACTTGGTAATTGTCCACCCACTTCCTCCAACTCTGCTGCTCTGAGTCATTCTTTGCTGAGCTTTTGACATTTATTTTGAGTTTCTTCGCTGTCACGTGGCTCCCATAACACCACACGCTGCTGAGGTACCAAAATCATCAAGGTATCACAGAACTGCACAGAGGGCATCTCTTCAGTGGGGAGGTGGAAGCTTAGGTTTCAATCTGAAAAATAACAATTTCTGCACGCCAGTGCTCCCATGGATTCATATCTGGGACCACTCGAAAGGCTTGGTAGCTGGTTTGGTGTAGGAACTTCAGCAGTCTCTGGGTTTGAGTTTCTCACTTAAAGCATGTGCACAGAGGCAGTCAGACCCAACCAGACAGAAAAACAGATTTATTCTCCCTGCTCCTCACCAGGCAAAATAATGTACAGAAGTGAGAAAAAAAAATATGATTTGCTGCTAGTATAAACCAGGAGAAAACCTCTGCTAGCCCATGTTCCATATCAGGGAGGTGAGTCACACTGTGTGCCCTGAATATGGGACCTTCTTCACTACCTTCTCGCTGACGCCTGTGCCGAAAGTCGTGCTGGATTCCCAAAGGAATTGCTGCCATGAGGATCCATCACTCAATGAGCAGATCCTCAGCAGTGGAAAATTAGGTATATTCCCGGTGGAACTTGCCTCTAAGAGGCTATGGCACATTCTTGGAAGAGACCTGCATACGTGGAGAACACGGTGTCACGGTTTAGCCCCGGCTGCAACAAAAGCGCCACGTGGCAGTCCCTTGGCTCCGCCCCCCAGCGGGGGTGGGGGAGGGGGAGGATGAGAAAGAAAAGGCAGACCCGTGGGCTGAGATAAAAACTGTTTACTAGAGCAGCAGGTATTGCAGGGAAACAGTAACACAGATGGAGAAGACAAACATGAGTACAATACCGACCGCACCCCTCGCCGCGCCGCCACGCCCCGACCGCCACCAACGCCGCTGAGAGCACCCCGGCGCCGCCTGCCCATATATACGCCTACGCCATGACGTCACCATGCCCACTCCCGGCTGTGGCCCCTCCCCTCCCCGGCTAGCTCCCTGCTGACCCTGGGCCTGGCACACATCGGGTGGAATAGCTGTGCCGGATAGAGACAGGGGAGAATCAACCCTGTCCCTGCTGGAAACCAGGACACACTGACAGGCCACCCAATCGATGAAATGATTACTCCAGCCAAGATATATAATGATGCGGTGATAACTGCTGTGTGAGAGTATCATTTGAAATGGATGAAGCGAGGTAAATGCTACAGCATTTCAAACAGTGGCTCCTCAGCAGACTTACAGGCAATCACTGAGCTCTTGCTGCTGAATGGCAGTGGTTCATTGTCCATCTGGTGAAATGTTTCCATCAAATTTAGCAAGAATCTCACTGAGGTTTTATTTTTTTTTCTCACAATAGACACTGACTCTTGAATTATGTGGATCTTTTACGCGTGTCAACGGCACCTTTCTTTTTCAGTTGTTTCTGTGACTTCTATACAATTGTGTTAGCTTTAGCCTGCATTTTCCTTTATTGACTGTATTTTCCTTTATGTATCAAGCTATTTGGCAGAAGGTGTTTTTTCTCCGTAGACCTGGTGCCCTGTATCACAGGCTTATATGGTCTTTACTCAGGTTTTTTTTGCTATTGCTGTTTTGATTTCTTTGCATCTCTGCAAATACAAGTACTTAACTCTGTCAGGGCTGTGTAAAGACCACAGAATACTGAGGGCAATTGTGGAAAATATGAATGAAGACAATTTAAAATAACAGCAGTCTGTGTAGAACTTAACTTACCCACCTTTTTTTCTTGACATTTAAAATTCAACAAGAGGTGATGGTATTAACATACACTGAACTATTGAGGAAGGAGGCTGCTGTAGCGTAAAGACATCGTAGAGAATACTTTCATACCTGCATTTTACAGTTATTTTCATGACTGGTACAGCGTTGTTTTAAATGCAGTTTGATTAAATTCTGTCATAGGAGAAGCACTCCATTAAATCTTCCAGAAAGCACTTTGTATCACACTGAGTTGCATCAGTCACACATTGCCATGACTGCAACAAAAGCCAAGACCAAAAATCGTTTAATTTTAGATGGTAGATGTTTACACTCTATAATAAGATATCAAATGTTCTCTCTGCAAAAAAATTGTCTTTATCATAAAAAAATCCTTTCAGAACGTGCGTGAATCTCTGTGCTTTTCTTTTCCAGCCTGAAAAGAATATCTTGAAAATACAAGGACTGCGCTCAGTCATTAATCAGTGACAGGGACGATTCGACCAATGCAATTAACTACACTTGTTCTATTAATAATCAAGCACGCCAAAAATGCTGCTGCACTCAGGTGTTAATCAGGACACCATGTAGCTCTGCGCAGCTTCCCTTTAAAGCGCTAAAGGAAATGCAGATTAATGGAGAATCAATGTGAGATATGGAAGTGTGACACGCGCTTGTCAGTAAAACTCATCTTTCTGGAGAAGACATGAAGACGATGCAGCCGTACAAAAGGCAGCTCAATTTAACAGACACCTTTACAGACCTGTCTGCTTAATCAACCCAGAAATACTTTAATATCAGCAACTGGAGAAATAATCTTAGCTGCTGCCCTGTGTTTAGTAGATCCATATAGAAATGCACCTGGGTTACAAAGTATTGTCTGACTCTTCCCAATACCTCAATTTAATTTCTCTAGAAGGCAAGACGCAGAGACAAGGCGAAGTGTCTCCTGGGTGTTATGGGCTTTCTGGTGTTAGAGGTTCACAGGCTCAACCTCGGTTCCAGGACTCACCTTGCAGAGCTGTGGAAAGCACAGGAGCAGTTTAGTGAAGGCTCTACAACACACCCATTGGCAAATTAAGCTCCTACACGCTAATGAGCTTGTCTCTGCTTCACTGAATGGGTTTTCCTTAATCATGAAAATGGCAGCTTTAATCTCTGCTGAGAAGCCAGCTCTTCCACCCTCCTGGTGGCATATTGCAGGACAGGGTGAGGGAATAAACCTAAGGGAGGAATTGGCTGGATAACCGATGTATTTGAAAATGTATTTCCCAATAGCACATCAATATTATTTTCTATTTTCAGTTAAACATCCCATGTAAACTCCACCAGCCCTCCTTTAACAGCAGTGAGGAAGCCCACTTCTGAAACTTGACGTGAGGTCCTGCACGGGAAACTGCTCCAGCACAGAGGGGACAGAAGGAGCAGAGGACTTTGCACGGTGCCTGTCAGGCTGGCAGATAGGGTGAGTTTGGCTTCTCTCTAAAGGATGAGAGACCTTCAGTCATTTAGGATTAGGCATGATATAATGGGTCGTTTCAGGGTTTCACAGAGTCAAGCCTCTAACGAATTATATAATTCAATATTATTTATCCATTAATCTGAACCCTCCTCTTCTCCCACCCCAAACTAACCCGCTAATTTCAGTGCTAATTAACCTATCTGTTAAAGCAGACAACATCTGCTTTTTCCACACAGACAGTTCAGCATCCACCTACCTGTTTATCTCAACCCCTGCGCAGGATTGCAAGGAGGCGACAGGCACAGGGGTGACAAGGATCTCGACTGGACGGCCTCCTTAGGAGGAGCAAGGAACTGAACCTTCTTAGATGTTCATCATCCCGTTTCTGTGAGTTTTCCTATTAATGGGAGAAATTATTCACGTGCGTTGGCCCATGTATTTGTTCAATTGTATTGGTTTCAAGGCAATTAAGAGTCTCCATCAGTAGACACAAGGGGTATGGGAAGCTCATCTCTAGGAATCTTCAGGGCTATAAAAGAGCTGCTGTTTGCAGAGTTGTACAACATGACAGCATGGCATAGAAAAAGCAATGTTATTACACCATTAGCAGTTACAGAAGATACTTGGCCACACCTGAATTATATTTCGCTTCTGCTTACCTGTTGTAAGAAAGCTCACAACAAGCATCCCTGTCCCTGTAGCAGTTGATCCCACCAGTGAATAGTTTAGTAAGAAGGGCACAAGGTAAGACATGATCTTTACAAAACTAACTCATCATAAGTTAAAATGATTGAATGCCAAATCATACTGTAACATTATCGGTTAACTTCTGCTTCTGATGGACTTTGTTCTATTTAGCATATTTTCTCTGTTCTGACCTAACACTTCTACTATCGTGGAACTATTTACCCAGAGAAAAAAATTACTTTGGCCTTTTATATGAAATGTAACTAATGTTTAATTTGGCAGCTTACTTTGGATGGCTTAGGTTGAAGAAAGAAAAAAAAAAAAAAAAGAAAAAAAAATGTATTTGCTACTTTATAGCCCATTACACTCTAATGATTTCAGGGAAATATCAAATTAAAAAAACTGACAAAAACACATATAGAACCTGGCAAACCCCTCTGGAGTTTTAGAGCTTGTGATCACACAGCACTTGCCAGAGAAGTTTTTATCTCCCCCAAATCACTGAGCCACTACAAAACATCATGTAATTATGGAATTAGGTGATATGTCATCTGTATTAAAAATGCTTAGGAAAATTTGTGGAACCTGTGAGCTGCGTATGAACTGAAGCCTGTTTTGAACTGTGGGGCTGTGGCTGCTTTAATGATCTATGTATTTGTTTTGTCAGTATCTCTTTATTCTCTCTCTTTCACCATCTGTCGTCGTCAACAGGGAGGAAAAAAATATTATGTATGTAATAAAATGTAAATTCTCTCTGAGGCCAAGCCACAAAGAAAGATTTCAGTCCTTGAATCTGTATTTAGACAGTTCTCTAGACAAATAAAATAAAACGATAGAAAGAAATTGATTCTGGGTTGCTTGCTTTCCATCACATTTCATTCCCACCTGGCAATCTGTAAGAAAGCGCTCATGCAAACCCATAGCCATGAATTTTGGCAGCTGGGTGGTCCTTACAGCCACCCAGACCCATGCCCAGACCTGGCCACCAGGAATTCTGATATAAATCACATTTAATTAGTCCCGGTGCTGGAGGGAAGGTATCTAAAGGGAAAAGGGATGATAAGTACAGTCACTGTGTCATGTGGGGACTCCTTTATCCCTGATAAACTGGAAACTGTTCATGCTGTCATTAACACTTGTTGGATGTGATGGCTGAAGATGTCTTGTGCATGGGTCTACGGCCACCCAGCCCCCTTCCCTGCCCCACCACTCCACCTTCTCCCCTTGATCCACCAGTGCTGGTCTCCAGTAACACATTTCCAACCTACTGTTTCAGCCAAGTCAACTCAGCTTGATCAAAATAGATTTTGGGGAGCTCATCCAAATATTTTGGCCAGGACATGAAGAGGCAATGACCTCTGACTGGGGTGGCAATGAACAGTGAGAGGCTCTGGGGAGAGCAGCCTGCATGGCACAAACCCATCATCTTCTAGTAGGTAGTTTATCAAAACTAGTGGAGTTTGTAGGAGAAAAGAAGTAAGGCAGACGTGTTTATAAATGCTGTTTTGTTTCCTTGGAGGCAACCTTTGGACTGCATTGATTTTCCTCTTATTTAATACTCAGGCAGCTTCCTGCTTTTCTACACAGCAGTATCCCCTAGTTTTTCCACTGCCCCTTCCCCACAGAGACTCATAACCAGAGATGCGGTAAATGGCACACGCAAACCTGTGATTGAGTCGTAACAGCAAGCTCACTAATTCTGCAAATTTTGCCTTCCTTCCTTTTTGTTTTTTCTTGCTCAATAGGAAAATTGAAAAATTACTGTATTTATAATATACTTTTTTCTGTCATCCAGTACCAGAGTCATAAAAAAGGAAAAAAAAAAAAAAACAACAACACTCTTCTGGGTAATATTGGTCTGAAATAAGGATGGGGGCAGTGGGGAAGAGACAATTCAAAGCAAGTGTCCTCCTTTTATCTGATCCCTGCTGTTCTTTTTACAGCCATACAACCAGCAATGTTACCTCTGGTGCTTTTAAAGAAGTCAGGAAAAGTGACATCAGCTCCTAAGGAAATCCAGTTTTCCTTTTGAATCTTCTTTTATCCCTTCTCAATGTAAGCCAGTGCACCAATGAGTGGTGCAGAAGCTTCCAGGCAGGGCAAATGGAGGTGATCCCTCGGCAAGTTGTGTTGGCCCTTCAATTCTGTGTCATCAGAACTTGTTTCCTGAACACCAGGGATTTCTTTTTCTCCTATAGGATGCCCTCATGCACATCTATCTATAGAAAATGGGGTCCGTCCTTTCATCCAAAATAGTGCAGAGTATTCTTAACTGTACTAGCCTACCAGTGTCTGCTGGGCTCCTACGGCCACAAGTCAGAATTTGGGATGTTTTTCATGACTGGCAAGAAGAAAAGAGTGGTCTGTGGCTTCTTCAAGGCCTCCATTTGATGCAGGTGTCAATCAACCACTTTTAATGCTGAATGTTGGATAACAGAT
This sequence comes from Thinocorus orbignyianus, assembly GCA_013400375.1. NCBI lineage: Eukaryota > Metazoa > Chordata > Aves > Ciconiiformes > Thinocoridae > Thinocorus > Thinocorus orbignyianus. The sequence continues at coordinate 1,061,700 of VXBW01006167.1, read as the reverse complement.
GCTTAAAGGAATACTCACAACAGATAGTTCCAAATGACACCCAAGCTGTAGCTGGTTTGTATGAAATATTCATTGAAGAACCAGGAGTAGTAAGAAATTCCACTTTAATTTTGGATAGTTTTCAAACAATTAAGAGAGGGAAGTTTTATCAAGGAAATGGGTTGTTGCAGATTCTTGAGCCAAACTTGGCAGTCCCTGTAGAAATGCTTTCCTACTGCTGCTCAAGACCTGCTACAGCACTCCTAGTGCTGCAGCTCAGCACAGCTGCTCCCAACAAGCAAGGAGTAGGATCTTCTCATGGTTATTGAGCAATGATTCCCCACAGCTTGTAGAAAACAGCTCCTGGTTGTGTACAGGACAGACTTACACTCTTCTACCCGTGAAAAGCTATTTAGCACGATAATTTTAATTACTATCAGAACATCACGGTGTTTGATAACTCAGATTCACCTTTCTACCCACAAGAAGTTAGGAACATAAAACCATGGCCTTTGCCTTGAGACTTTCAGAGGATTTTTGTGTTGTTATTGGCACCTTGACAAATTACTCAGACCCAAGAGTGTGGCTTCCTTTGCACCTGGCATTTTCCTGCACAGCATATGTGGGAGGTAGGAGCACGTGAGCATCACATCACAGGGAAAGAGAAGGTAATTCTGGCTTTATGAAGGAGCAGCTCCACACCTCCACACTCATCTGTTACACTTTTGATTTAATTTTTAGGTATTTTTGCCAGCCCACCCATATCCAGGACCTCTAACTTATGGAAGCATATTGAATATCCTGATGGGAAAGAGAAGACCTCTATTTCACATCCAAAAAGAGTCTCCCATAGGGAAGAATGATCTTGTCTGCTGTTCTTTCAGCTGTATAGGCTGATCTAATAAAAAAATATTGTCTTTGCTGAACTTGCTATACTTACATCCTTAGAGCATTAGAGCTACTGATAGCACAGTGATGGCACCAATACAACATGACACTAATGATTAAATAGTCAGCTTACCAACACTGCAGCTGGAGGCAAGAGGAGACTACGCAGAGCTTTGTGAGGGTCTACATTATCATTTCAGTTGGGGTAAGGAAAGTGCTTCTGATGCAGATTTCCTCATCCTTCATTGCTCATCACCCAGAATCATTGTGCATGCAAGAAGGATCCCTTTGGGTAGTGACCGATGGGATGTTGCCCACCAGGAGCACAGCTCATGACAGCCTCCTCCAGCCACAAAGGAGTATTCCATCCACTGGGACAAACCAGACTAGGTACAGTGACAAAGCTCTAAAACATGTGCAGGGCAGACATCAGGTTCTCAGCTCCACAGTCACAGCCTTGTGGGCAACACGTAGGATCCAACCTATTGTGTTTAGCATGGAAAGGATCTGGGATGTCCAGTGTAAATCGTAGAATGGTTTCGGTTGGAAGGGACCTTATGGATCATCCAGTTCCAACCCCCTGCCATGGACAGGGGCACCTCCCACCAGAGCAGGTTGCTCCAAGCCCCATCCAGCCTGGCCTTGAACCCCTCCAGGGATGGGGCAGCCACAGCTTCTCTGGGCAACCTGTTCCAGTGCCTCATCACTCTCACAGCAAAGAACTTCTTCCCAATATCTCATCTAAATCTCCCCTCTTCTAATTTAAAACCATTACCCCTTGTCCTGTCACTAGACTTCCTGACAAAGAGTCCCTCTCCTCCTCTCTAAATCACTACAGCAACCCTGCCAGGTGGTTAGGGCATGGTCAAAGGATATAATTATCCTTATTAAATGAACTCATACCTCCTTGTAACGAGCCCACCACACCTGAAAGAAGGTTGCAGACATTACCTTAGTAAGTATTTCACTCCCTCATTTTGTTCGTCTCTGTAGATTGCTGGAGCCTGAGGTGGCTCTCCCAGCCCCTAGGAACAGATTGAAACCTTGGGAAGATAACTACCCTGCCACACCATCAGGATTGAGGGAACAATAGGGTTTTCATTGTGCTGGTATTTATGATTTGCAGAAAAGTGTAGGGAAAGAAAAAGTACTCACTGAGAAGGATGATTAGTCTCCTACCCTTGAAGAAAATTGTTTTACTCAAGACCTTACATTTTAGCAGAGTTTTTTTTTGTTCTGATTTTAAAGCTATAGATTAATCTCTCTGATTTAGGCAGAAAATAAGCCATTAGTCTAGCTAGCTCTAACAAATGTCCCTAATGGAAGAATTTTCAAATATACTCCCATTTCCCATGTATTTCCACTTATCAAGGCTATAAAAGTTAGTTTGCGTATGGCATTGTGGAAGCACATTTAGACAAAAACATAAAGACAGATTTTACTTTCAGCATAAAGGATTTAGCTATGGTTCAGTTGTCAAAATTGTTCAACTGAAACTAATTTAAAAAAGGAAACTGTATTTTTGACTAATCAGAAATTTCCACAAAGAACATCTGCTTTCTGTAGAAAATGTTGACATGTCAAAGAAACAAGTTTCATGAGCACATTCCAGCCAAACATAAACATATTTTACACTTATGAATTTCAGAATCCTTCCTTTCCACGTCTTTTAGTTGAAACAAAATTCCCAAAAAATTCTGCCTCCCTTTACAGTCATTAAAATGAATTAGCAATTTCCCAAGCAGTGCTGGGTCTCCCAAGAGGAAGCCTCTGGAGACCACCGCTCTCGGATGCAGTGGAGCACAGGATACTGATGGGGAGCCACGAGCAGGTTCCCTGTGGCTACAGCTCTTCTTGTGTTACCTGTAAGGTGGGAAGATAAGGAGTAAGGAGAAGCAAGACTTCTGCTCTTGGCTGCTATGTCTCCAGACACACAAAACACGACTGGAAGCCGTTAATGTGAGCTGGAGACTACGTACAATCTGATTCATCATCACCTGCATCTGAGGGGCCCCAGCTGAACAAGTGAAATGCCAACATTCCCCTGGAAAAAAAATCAGGTGCTCTTCTGCTTTTGTATATGAGAGTCTGTTCACAGTCTAAAAAAATCAAAAGTATTAATAAAGATTATTTTATTCTATGCTATCTGATATAAACTGTACATAATAGCCAGTAGGAGTAACTCTGCATTCCCTTTTAAGTCACATGTTAGAGGCTTACCATCTGAGTACTCCTTCTGCTTCTATTATAATTTATTTTGTTCATAGCTTTCGGTGAACCATGTGGGCTGAGACATTATGGCTTTTCAATAGCTCGCTAAATATATTTAGAATGCTTAATTGAAGCTTAACCTTTATTTTGTTCAATAAATGTATTCTCCATCTAACCGCTCCAAACAAGAAAATAACTTCGTTGAGGTTTTACATTTTGCCAGCATTGTTTCTCTCCAAAGACAGAGAAAATGAAGCCTCTGCAATAAATTGATGGAACAGGGAATCAACAGAGTAAAAAATAATTTTGATGATTTCTTCTTTGCACTGCAATTATATCCAGTACACTTGACAATGAAATAAACAAATAGTACAAATGAAGCCATTAATTTCCTTCCTATCTACACAATTTTAATTAGAATCATTTAATTAGTCTTGGCTACAATTTCTCAAGGAGATCGCACAGTACACATTTAAGCCACTCTCCTGCAAGAAGATATATTTATCATTGTTTATTAAGTACAACAAATAGCTACAACAGTAATAGGTAGTCAATGATAAATGTTCTTGTCAAAAATAATTCTTTATCATCAAATTTATTTGAAAGCAAAGTTCTCTTCAGGTTCATTAGTTATTAAGCTTTTGCTATTTAAATTTTTATAATAAATATAATGACATATTTAATATATTCACTAACTTTTTATGGCATGTCATATTTTGTAGCTGGCAATAAATGTCCCTGAGCCTTCAAATAATTTTCTCTGTTTGGTTTCCCGGAGCTTTTGGTCTAGAAAAACAACCTTTTCAAGGCGCAACAGGAAATTGCAGAAAATTGGTCTGAAAGGGACTTTGGGCTCATCTTCAGAGGTCACCTAATTTGTTTTCTTTCCCCCACCTCACCACTGCTGATAGCTTTTGTCGGAGAATCGGTTGTAAGAGCCTCCAGTTATCAAGGTTTCAAAAACTCCGTGTGTTCCTCCCATGGTTGACTTACATTTTTCCTTGAGTCTTACCCAAATCTTCCTTTCAGTTTAACCTAATTATTCCATATGATATTGGTGACAGATGTGGAGAAGATATCACTCCTTCCCCCAATATAAAGCCTGTTTCTGAGTCTCTCTTTAGTCTTCTCCAGCCTCTGTGGGCTGCTTTGTTTCTCAGCTCTTCTTCTCAAGGTGAGAGATGTCAGATTTTGCTACTTCTTTAAAATGCAATAATTCTTAAATGGATCGTTCATGACAATGGGAGATCATTAGTAGAAATAATAAGCCATGATATGATTTCAACATCTCTAACTGAACTGTTGTCACAAACTGCGAAAATGTTAAGGGAACCAATTTTTTCTGTTGCTGATTACAAGCAGAACTGAGAAAACAGTTGCAACAGACAATTTGTCATATGAAATCTTGTCTTTCATTCTTTGCATGAACTGCCCAAAAACCTGACAGTTTTCTCAAGTGTATTTTCCACTTAATGTTACATACTGAAAACTTTTAGTTAATAATCCCTGGCTTCTAACACACACACAGGCCCTTTTCCCATGTCTTTTTTATTCAGGTTTCCAACAGGCTAATTGTTTATCTGAGTGAAAGAAAGACGGATCCTACAAGTAGGTTTGCTGAGGATGTGGATCACAAAAAGCCACAGAGCTTTGAGAAGATGATGAGAGGCCACAGTTCCAGTTTTTGTTGGTTTTACAGATTTAACTGATGAGCATAAATCCCAAAATTTGCATTCTCAAAGCAATATTTTGATAAAATGAATATAAAATTCCTCTTCTTGAACATAGTCTTCAACATTTTCTTTTCCTGCTACATAGGTTTAATGCCTATATAGTATGGCAAACCTGATGTTATGCAGTGTAAGGTGATTAACTCAGCTGGTCCAAACCAGGGTTTTTCAGTGAGTCAGCAGGTGATGGTCATAGGTCTCAGAGAGACAGGCAAGATAACATAAGGATGCAGGAAGAAAAATGTTCAGAATGTCTAGATGAAAAATTAAAGTGATAAGTAGTTTTCTTCAAGAAGTCAGTAAGCTGATTTGTTAATCAGGGGCAAAGAAGTACCTTTGGTGAAAGTTATAAAATCAAATCAGCTATTAAATGTGAAAAAAAGTGGTGTATAAACGTGAGAAGATGGAAGGACTTGAGAAGTACAGGGAGCTAAAAAGAAAAGCTAAAGTTCTCAGTATAAGTCTACTCATTGCAGTTGAGGAAAATCAGATTTAATTTTTTTTTTTTTTTTTCTGTACAAAAGATACCCTGGCAGTGTTCTGGGTTTATTACTTTATTGTAGTGGTGGTAAGGTTGTTAAAAATGATGTAGAGAAAGGAGAACTGCTCCATAAACATTCCTGTCTCCTACTTTCAAAGGGAATACATGGATGAAGTATTTAGGAGGTATCTAGTGACTGATGAGGATGTTAAATAACACGTATAAATACAAGTATTCTGAGACTGGCAGCCCTGATATCTTCCACAGAGGGTGATCTTTGTAGCCAGTGGAGGTTATCTTAGCAGATAACATTTATTTTGGAGACATCATAGAATATTAGAGAAATTCTAACTAATTAGAAAAGCATTAATGTTGTGTCAGTACTCCAGATATACAGTCAGGGCGACCTTGGTACCTCAAAGTCACTTAGCCTGACTTCAGTCCTGGACAAATAATGGAATGAAGGGTGATAAAAGATTCAAGCTATGAAGAATTGAAGATGGGAATATGATTGTCATTCCACGTGATTTTATGAAACAGGTCATGTCAAACAAACCAACCTGATTTTGTTTCTCTGATAACATTACAGGCGCAGCTGCCGTGCAGCCCTTATGCACTCTGACTTTTGCATGGTATTTGGCTCAGTCCTGGGAATATCTTGATTAGAAATGAAAATTATTCAATAGCAATAAAACACAGGTTAAATCTATTAAAAACGGGCAATGAAACATAGTCATCAGAGGGAAATCATAACTAAGTGCAGTGCTGGTGTTCTGCTGTTATCTGCTTACTGCTATTAATCATTTTCAGTAATGATCTCCTTGTAAAAGTTTCAGATGACATGAAGATTGATGTGAGGGTAAATAATTATGAGAGATGGGAAATAATAAAGAGCATTCTAGATCCCTCACTAACCTTCTTCCTTCAAAACAAGAATATTGAATGCAGTCAGATTCAAAGATGCATTTAGAAATCAAGAACGAGGCCGTATGTGCTAAATTTAGGTTGATACTTTGGAAGTTATCCCAATGAAAATTATTTAGCTTTCCACACAGCAAAGGAACAACAGCTCTGAGAGGACCCACCAGCAAAAAGGGTTGCATGTTCCTGGCAGACACTGCTAGGAGCACACATGGGACGTAAATCCGTGCCAGGGTCTCATCAGATGCTGGAGGAAAGAATTTGGAAAAAATCCCACAAATTCCTTTGGGGAGGAAAATGTCTCCCCATGGGAAATCAAGGGTTTGGGTATTTTCCTTTTCTCCTGGGAAAAGGGGACTCCATTAAAAGGGGATCACATTGAAACACCTACATCCCTTCATGGGGGTCTCAGGAAGAACCCACTAGGACCTGTTACAGAGGACAGCCCCACACCCAGAGATCAAACCTGAGCAGTCCCCATCAACCAGGCAACCCTCCCAAGGGAGAATTGTAGCAAATACTGCAAATATATGGAAAATACATCACAATAACCAAGAAGTAGAAACTGAAGCCAGATATATTCAAGCAAGCAACAAGACAAATATTTTTAAGAATAAAAGCTCTTTAATTTTTGGGACAATCTGGGAGGATTGTCCATCACCATCTGCTGATGTTTTCAGATGCCTTTTTTGAAATTACTCTTTGACCAGAAAGACGAACTACAAGGATTATTTTAAGGAAAAGTGGAATGCAATAACAATGTTTAGAAGAGATATTAGAGCTTTGAACTAAATCTTTATGAATCAATATTAATTACTTCAGTTGTAATATTACTCTAATACAGTTGCAGCCAAGGATCCCAGCCATATTCAAAGGCTCATTGTGTTGATCCATGTGCAAACAAATATGAAAAAGCAAGACCACGATCCAAACTCAATGGGATTCTGAATAAAAGCTGATATAAGATATGTCTCATTTCTTTAAATGGATCTGTTACAAAACGGCAGGAAAAACTGATCTGGTAATTCAAAGGGGAAGCAATTCCTGAGCCTTCTTTTCTGGTTCACAGACTTTGATCACAGAATTACAGAACTCAGAATGATGTGGGGTTGGAAGGCACCTTGGCGATCATCTACTCCAATCCCCCTGCCAAAGCAGGTCCTCCTAAAGCAGGTTGCATAGGAACGTATCTCCAGAGACGGGGATTCCACCACCTCTCTGGAGAGCCTGTTCCAGGGCTCTGCTACCGCCAAAGTGAGGAAGTTCCTACTCAGGTTTAGATGGAACTTCTTATGTTCAAGTTTGTGCCCATTTCCTCTTGTTCTGTCACTGGGCACCTTTATGTGTCTTTCTGAGCAGTAGTCTTCATCGTCTTTAGCTGTTGCAGGAAAACTTTGCTGGTGAAGCTCAAAAAACTCTTTGCAACTTAATAGCTTTTTTCCACTGTATGAATCAATCATCTTTTAATCTACACTACAGAAGATATTATTTATATCCAAAACAACTAGAGTGAATACTCAAAATTTTATTTTTCAAGGAAAAAATCATGTTTTGCTAGTATCAAAATATGTCTATTGCACTCTTTCATACACTAACTTTTTATCTGAAGTGCAAGTTAATCTAAATACTTTAAAAAAGTCGAGCTCATCTAAAAAGCTTCTATATTCTCATCTGTTGACTTCTCATTGGGTTAATTAGTTACTTATGGCTTCATCCTATAATCTTGCAGGCTCTCAAGCATTCGAGTTCCTCCAATGTGAGCTTAAAACTAAAGAGTAGACTTGAATTCACGGCATTTAAGAACAAAGTGAAGTGTGCACAAGTTCTTAGTTTACATCTCCTATCTGTGCTCTTATTCATCTAATGAGTACCATTTACTCACCAAAGCCAGCTGAAGAATTTTGCTGGAGCTACTCACACGAGTAAATATAGACTTGAGTGAGGTCCTACAGCATCTGCTTGAACCACTTAAATGAAAAAAGCTTTTGTGGAGAACAGTAGCAATTCAGTGTGAATTATGAATGAAAGTGGACTTCAGATTGTGTTCTCTAGCTGAAAATACAAATATCTGTTTCAGGATGCACAGGCTTTTTTCTCTTTAGCTGCTGTAACATCGAATAACTTCTGCTATATGTCTTGATTTACCACTAAAGTTAAGTGTCAGATTTTAGGCAAATAAAAATGATTAAAATATGACAGCTGGCAAATTATGCTAACACCTGGTAACAAATCATTCTTGACAGTTCAATAGTACACTTCTTAAAGCACAGCTATTAATATTATAAACAGTCAAGTGCAAAAATTGTAGTACTTGACTAACATACTCAGTTTATCTTAATGTGGAAAAATGTCATACTCTTACTCTTAGGACTGAAGAAAATTGGAGATGAATAACTGCAAACACACAAATACTTTTAAGTAACTTTAATGTAGTAATTCAGAACTAGCAGAACATGAAATTTTAAATGTAGGATCATATTCAGCCCATTCCTTGAGCTGTTAATTCAGTTAAGGTTCTCTTGTATGGGTGGAAATTTCCACCTATGTAAGTATCGAGGTAATAATATTTGATACTAATGGCATTTGATAGCAATTTCTGATCTACTGTGAGGTCACGGCCCCTTGGATTATTTTGAAAAAACATGAGTGATCCATTCAGCTACAGTTGGTTTTGGATGATCACACTTCTTATTCATATCCCAAGGGAGTCTAAGCAGATGGATCCATATACATTAGCACATTGGATCACTCAGTATTTTAAACCCATTAATCATCTTATTTAATTTGTCTAATAAGAGGACCATGACAATTTAAAGACAATGGAAATGTGTCTATAAGCACAGAGGCACCCAGAATCATCTCTTCAGGATTGGGTTTTCTCCTGCCTGTTCTGCTGTTGTCGCTGTCTGTTACAAGCCCAGTTTCCAGCAATGTAGCTGGCAGACGCATCATGCCAGCCAAAGATGCCAGCTGATGACCAGTGGTGGTCTACCTGGGCATGTGCCAAGGAAGGCAGCAGAGCAACCCATTGAATGACCACATATCAAGGCTGGAAGCCCAAGTTGCGTCTGTGGGAGGTTCACACATCAGCTGGCAGAGCACCAGAGAAATGGGAAGGAACATCTCTAGTTCCTAATCACCTACCTTTCTCTCTAACCTACTTCTTGGGCTTTTAAGCTGAACTTTTAGCAGAGCATAAAACTCAGCAGTCAACTCTGTGCCAAATTTTATGAAGGATAGATGAGGTACCATACATGCATCCATCCTATGCCTTGAAATATGAGGGAAATTTCAGATGAATATTAAAATGTGGAAATATATGAGATAGAATCACATAATCTCTCTGCATGATAGAGAAGGCTGATTAATATAACATTAAGTAATGTGCTTTCCCAGATGTCATCAGGCAAAAATTTCACAATTTCACAAATGAAATCCATATTATTTTTCACTTTTAAAGTTGTCTTTCTGGTTTTATTTCACCATGTTGCTGTGGAATAATTATTTCTGTATTCTACATGTTGCTGTGCACAGTTTGAGGAACTAAAAATAAACTATGGCTTTACTGATACATTTTTTGACTGATATATTTTTTGACTTTGTCATAGATAATTTATGGAATAATTTTAGACTTCTGCAACACCCAGCTCACAATTCACATTCCAATACATGAGGTGTCATTTGCAATTTGCGATGGGTTCTTAATGAAATTCTTTGGATCCTACCTTCTAAATGTTTCATTTTATGCTTGGCCAGAAGAGTGAAAGTGTGTTCATATACATTTATACATTGTAAATGGAAATAAAGCTATGATCTGGCTCATCTTTCCAATCTATTTATCCTTCCAACTCCCCCAGTGCTACAAGGAATATTATGATCTGCATTACATGGGTAGAGAAGTAAGAACCAAGAAGATAATCTGGCTTGTTCAAGGTCACAAAATGAATGTGTGGGAAGGAGGGAGTTGACATCACCTCCTGCAAGTTTGACACTTACACCCTCACGGCTGTGCTAGGCTTCTTCCTTGCTGGCTCATCCTCCCTCTCCCTCCAGTTTAAATTAACTCATTAACTAGGACATAAATTAGTGTTGAAGTTTATTTAACTTCAGTATAAGTCACCTGAAGAGCCTGTCTTGGGAGCAGTCACCAAAAAATATGTTGCAATCACAACCAATAATGGCTGAACACATGGTCTCTTGAAGATACTGCAGCCAAAGAGATACGGGGTTCTTCAGAGAAAGCAAAAAGAGGCATTTTAATTACTAGCAGATTATTCTACTATTTCAGTGTTACGTCCCTTTCTGTTGGCTACTGTCCATGAAGGATGCTGATAAATTGGAATGGGATCAGATACGTACCACTGAACGATGAAAGGATTGGAAACATGCCCTCAAGTGCAGAGAAAGAGAGCTAATTGAGCTGTTGTTTTTTACTTGGTAAAGCAAAGATCAAGGCCTAGAGCATCTATCCGGAGAAGAGAATTTCTAAATAACAGACTGTCAATCTAACCAATGTATAACTCAGTAAAATAGCTGGAAGTTCAAGCTAAACATTTTAAGATTTACAATTACTCTTCACGGCAATTTTCAAGGGGCCCTGGTAGGATCTCTATCCCTAGAAATTTAGACATTTCAGATCACAATAGTGCCTTTGATAGACAAGTCTTTTTTCATTCTAGAAGTCTTACTGTCTTTTGAAATGTGTTGTGTATAGATGGAAACAAAGAAAACAAATTAAAAAATCCAGTGTGTCAGAATTACCAATGCAAAGTAGCAGATTGGAATTTGTTCAATGTAATTACAGAACTATGCAAATTTTTTTTTACCCCCACCTTGGGATGCAAACCCCAATTAATACAAAAGTGAACATATTTTACAGTTTTCCTACCATCTGCAGTACAGGTGTCTCTTCCAGCAGACATCTAGCTCAAACAGCTGTTTCTAGTGTTTCCAGTGGAGTCTTCTCCAGGGCTTTACCTCCTCCGAGAGCACAGGGAGTGGTGACCAGTGCTTTGTCAGCATAAGGAGCCCACCTTTCAGCTGTCATTGACTTATGGCTCTCATCTGAACCACACAAACCCTCTTCTCCTTCCAGAGTCTGGCTGTGTTTGAATGATGTGGTGGATCTTGCTTGGGTTAGGGTTATTTAGGTCCCTCACTCATTATGTGTAACACCTTCCCCTCCAAACAGAGCTGAGAAGCATGTTATTCAATAAAGAAGCTTTTACAATGAAATCTTTTTCCATGTTGGTCTGATTAAGCTTACATTTATAGACCTTCAGGTCTTGCTTCAAAGCTCAAGCAGGTTTTAGCTTCATTTTAGAGAGTCCTTCACTGTAAAGAGCTTTTGAATGTACAAGAAGACTCCTCTGGGGGCTGATTTCTCTCAATTAGTTATCCGAATTATGATGATTTATGAATACCTGATATTGTATTGCTGGATGGATCTGTTTAGTAAACTGCAAGTGAAAATAGCACAGCCTCCTTGGGCTCAAATAGATGGAGAAAACACCACCTCAAGAAGATCAAAAAGGTGGAGAAAGTAATACTTGCTTCACAATCTGGACTGTGCATACCTACATTGCAATGCACACCCTGCTTCCACAAAAACTAGGGAGAAGATCAAGTATGGATTTTTTATGGGTGCACATTTACAGTCAAAACCATTTCTCTCTGCAAAAAGCATAAATGTACGAAAACAATATGAAGGAAGATGCAGAACTCTGCATTTGGGAAAAGACACCTTTCATCCTATTTTGCATGCCTAAACTGCATATGTTTTTACTGCAATTCATTTTATCCTCTGTACTCTGAACATTCAAGCATACTGGGTTGCTTTGTTTTATAAATTTATAGTGACAACTTTCAGTAAATTGTCTGAAGAAGACTATAAAATTAGACCCTTTGGATTGCTGTGTGAGTGGATCAATGTTCTATTTTCCAGTGTTATGATAATGAGTTAATTTTAAAGATGTATTGAGTGATTTGGCGTTAATTCTGGCATTAAAATTTACCTCATGTCTGGAAAACAGTGCAGTTTGCTACCGTGCTCAGGATAAAAAATACAAAATTTTAGATGAGATTTCTTGGGAGTGGAGTTTAGCACACTTACTTATGCTTAAAAATTAAATATTTTGAGCTGGTTGGCTCAGCTCTAATCAACTGAAAGCAACTGGTGCCCCCGAGAGGCACGCAGTGGAGGGGTGGATGCTCTGTGTGGTCCACAGGTCTTGGGGGGAGCATCACTCCAAAACCTCCTCTGCTCATTCTCCACTTCTACTGGAAGCTCATCTACTCAATCATCTTTCAGATCTGTGGAAGGAAAGAAAGCAGATATCTCTAGATGATTTCAGTAAAGAAAATATTTGATGGGACTATAAGGAAATCCTCAACCAGTGCATTTTTTCCAAGGCAGTTTGGCACATAAATTGGGTGTTAGGTGCAGGGTTTTTCAGCAGGTAAAAGCAGAGTGAACTCTGCTGTCTAGGTTCACACTGCACAGTCAGGAAATAAGGCTGAAACCAGGGGATCAATTTCTCATGGGTTTTCTGACATAGGCTCTTACTAATCCGTCACAATTTTCAGATGCCTCTTTTCACATTTCAAGATGCCATGATCCTCTTTTGGAAGAACAGTTTGCTCTATACCTCCATACGCACTCGCTGAAGCCAAAGCAATCACCCATAGAAATAGGTTGTTTTACATATTCAGGAGTAGCAAATTAATATATATGCCATGGAAAGGCCATGGATATATGTCCCTGGGTAAACACCAGCATGCAGCAAATTATCTGAAGCTAATGCCACAGTGTCCCAAAGGACAGGAGGGGGTGGCAGCAGGGTCTTGCCATTGCTGTCATCATGAAGTTTTACTCTCCCTGCCCTCCATATGATAAGCTTTCTATCATTTCCAATAAAGAATCAGGGCAGTTATGGAAAAACTTTTCAGTCTGAGATGTAACAGACTGAAATGAGTATTTTTAACAGGGTATTTTTCAATCACACAGCAAAAAGCCAGCTTCTTCCCCGGCACAACTGAGAGCGCACCCAAGCACTCTCGGTTCCTTTCCCTTTATACGCTGGTACCAAAGGTCACACAATAAAAAGCATTAGGTTTCCAAACTCAACGCAGGCAAAGTGGGAAATCAGATGAATTGCATTCTGACACATATATTTGACCCTTGCACGACTCATTTTTATCTTACTACTCTTGGGAGGCAGAGTTGAAAATGAATAAAAAACATACATTGCAGTTTACACAGCACTGCTGTGTCCTCCCCTAAATACCCTGAATACTGGAGCGAGGGGAAATTTCTCCTATGGAAGGAGAGGAAGCCCAGTAGATAGCAATGACTGGCACCTGTCACTGATAACCAGAGGAGAGTAATGCACTATAAACATTCATAGTCCTCCTGCTCTCTGAACCAAAAACCCAGTACAGAGGACAGATTGGTTCATTAACCCTATTCTATATTAGCTGTATCATTTCCAGAAGGCCTTGGCTTCCAATTACTAAGGCAATAGTAGCTTTATCAAAGCCATAAAAACTTTTTTCACATAATCTCAGGGAGGAAGGAGAAAGAACGGATATCTGAGAGGAGAAATTATATTTCTTTAGACATCATACTTGCTGTGTGTTTCTGCACCAGTTTTGCAATATGTAGGAGTTCCTGATGTGGACCAAATTCAGAAGTGTTTCCAAAACACTTCTGGGAGGATTGGTGGTCCTGGGATCACAAAGTGGAGACCAGCACACCTGGATGCAGCTCTGGCTTGCTCTGGCTGTGGTTTGGCAAATGATTAAAACTGGTTAAATAAACTAGACAGGATTACTCCACGTTTAAATTACATACTTTCAAATATCTTGTGAACAGGGCTTTAAACCTTGTATTTGGATTCCAAGATAAAATTGAGGAAAATATTTGCTTTCTTCCCTTCTTTTTCTATTTTTTTCCCCCTGTTTTTCTTAGATCCTTTTAAAAGAAAGGATTATATTTTACAATATATTTAAATTCCCTTTCTCAGTTAGGGTCAATAGAGGCAGTAATTGTAACTGAGAGTCCATTCTAAGTTTTGGACAAGTTGTTTTAATGATTATAGTTACATCTTAATACCCAGATCTTTCAAGGTGTTGAGAAAATAATAATGATATTTTGTTAAATATCAGATATTAGAAAAAGAGTTGCCTGATACAATTAGGTAGTATTAATGGGTTTTATAATTTCTGCTGACATTTTCATGCAATAGTGGTACACTGTGGTGTGGGGATTATGAGCGCTGAAGAGATTTTTAGTGCTCTTAGACTGTGGAGGATATTTTTACACCACTTCCATTTGAACTATTTAGAAGTCAAGATACTGAAATGTATAATTGGATGTCCTGATTAGACCAGGATGAAGTTTGATTTAATATTCATATAGATGTGAGAAAGCCCTCCTGATGTCACCAGGAACAAACCCACCGAAGACCAAAGGGAGGGTAGAATCAAACCCTTTTTATTCTTTTCTGGTAAAATCTGAGCAAACCAGAGGCAAATGTCTTCAAGGACAATCAGGATTTCAGGAGTCTTTAAAGGAAAGGTATCTATTGCTCACTATGTTTTATTTACTACTCCTTTGTCCAAAGCATCACATGGAAACTCAACGGCTCTTCCTTCTGAAGGTTCTCCCTTCATCGTGTGATACACACCTTTGTGATGATTCAAGTTTACACAGTATGATTTTGTCCTCTGTTTTGCAACTGGCCTCCAATATTAATTGTGAAATGTATTTATTATTAACTAGGCATGAATTTTAAATAACTCTGTTGAGCATCCCAATGCATAAAACTTGGATTTTTTTTTAATTCCTGCAGCCAGGCTTGGCTGTTTGTATTCATTTGTTTAGAATTTTTTGCATGTTTCTCGCCCACAAAAGATGTGATCACCTCCCACTTTTTATATGTATTTTTATGTATATGGATGGATAGCTAAAAAGTAAAAACTATTCTTTATTACTTATTGTATTATTCATTGTGATTATTGCGGTAACATTTTAGTGGAACTATTAAACATCAAAATATTTTCTTTAATTCTCTATTTCTATAGAGTTTGGGCTAGTACTGGCTGGATGTTACCTTTTTTCTTTCCATAGTAGGTAGGAGTACTCTAAATTCCCTGTGTAATGCAGCCTTATCTCTGCCCTTCCTAGCAGCCTAGCTCTTGGGAGTACATGGGAATCTGGTGCCAGTTTTAGGGGCAGCTGCCTGACCCACAGGGGACCCACAGGACTAAAGGTACGTCTGGGTGGCAGTTTGCAGACAGATGCAAGCTTGTGCCGGCACTTGGAGCCAGCCAAAGCCATGTGGCAGTGGTTAGTGTAGCAGCAAACCCTGCCGAGAGCCATCATCTATTCACTCGGGTACCGCTCCACATGGCCATATGGCTACTGGTCAACTCGGAGCACAGGCAGCCCCTTGGAAAGAGTCCCTGTCTTTTCAGGGAGGGTGACAGCAGAAACGGACCCCGGCTCTGCTGGGCAACACTCCGTGCCAGCAGGGAACAACAAATCCATGCTGGAAACAAGGACAGACAGCACAGAAATGCCAGCTCTGGAAACTCTGCAATTTAGAGGTGGCGCTTCCAATGGTGTTTTAGCCTATCAAATCCATGAGCAAAGCAAAATACTGTCTGAAATTGCTGCAGCAGTAGGAATGCGTCCAGATTTGAAGTCTGACACTGCATCAAGGCTTTTTTCTCTTCTCTTCTCTTCTCTTCTCTTCTCTTCTCTTCTCTTCTCTTCTCTTCTCTTCTCTTCTCTTCTCTTCTCTTCTCTTCTCTTCTCTTCTCTTTCTGGGTAAGTGACGACTAATGTCCTTCAAAGTGCTGAAAATGCTTATTTATTTTTTTAATAACACTGTTTAGCCAAACTTAAAGTAATTAATAACAGTAAAAGCTCACAGCCCACCACCTTCCCTCACAGGCAGCAGGCACAACTGTAAGCGATCAGCTAATTAAGCAAACAACAGCAAAAACGCAAACTTCAGCAAAACCCCAGCACTTCTTAACAGCCTCAGGTCAAGTAGCAAAGAGCTGCCTCTCTTACCTCTGCCTTCCACCAACTTTACTGGCGGAGCAGATGGAGTTGTAGATGCATAAATAACCTTTCCTCCCTCCAGCTGATGTTTGAGATGCTGGATTGCCCTAAACTGCAGGCCATGATGGAGAATTCGAAGGACTCATCTTTGATTCGCAGGTTTTTAAAAGCTGGGTAAGGGTGATAGTTGCCTCATACCAAAGCTGGGTATATTCATATTTCACGACTGATGGTGATAGGCATTCTACTCTCTCAAACTGGACTTTTTTTTCAAAGAATGGCTCATCCAACCTGCCTCAAGGTTACCAAAACCAACGCTTTCAAGCATTGCTTTTGAGACTGTTCATTACATGTTCAAACCCTACCGTGTGTGGTGGTAGCAATCACACTGCAAGTGGACAGTCTAGCATTTCCATACCCAAAGTTATTTGCCTTTTTGTAATTTGAGTTTTTCTAATGAGTTTGGACTTGCTAGGTGAGGCTGAAACAAAATCAATACAATCCAATCATCCTTTGCTATTTTTCTTTTAAGGGCTGGATCAAAACACAGTGGATATACTTTCATTTATTTAAGAGGATCAGGCACTTAAGCTCTGCTGTGTGTAGAAGGATGACTAGGGCCATAATGAAAAGAGTGTTTTACAGAAAGTAAAACATAACTACAGAAAAAAAGTCAAAACATAATGGAATTGAAGGATCTCAGCTGCCTGGCCAAGAAAGCAGAAATAGCTCATTCTGAGGTTTTCAGACTTACTGAACTCCAATAATTGAAGAAAAGTCTGGTATATCTCAGATATTAATCTTGCAATAAAGTCATTTTAAATGTAGCTTTACAAAAGATTTGGAGTGCGGTTTAATTCTGGATTGACATTTACTAAGTTGTTTTTTTTTTATCAGCTAAATAGGAATGTGCTTCTGTGAGCCCGGAGTCCACCTCAGTTCAAGTCCTATCTGCAGAGCCCAGCACAGAGAGCAGAGCCACGTCCCGGGCACAGAAACAGGACTCACGAATGGAGATAATTTCCAGTATATTTGCATATGAAGTGGTTCTGCTCTGTTTTGCTCTGTCAAAAGTCAAAAAGGTTTACAACTGTAGCCAGGTGGTATTTGGAATTAGAAATTGCTGCCCCACTTAACTCTGCCTTTCATTTATTTTTATCAAAGAAGTGGATAGAGTTGTAGATGCAGAAATTTTCCTTCCTCCAGTTGATGTAACCTCATGGGAGGTGGGTTGGAAGATCAAGTGGGAGATGGAGAAGGTAGGTGGTACCACCAGAACTGCCAAGTGCCCTAGTGGGTTTATTTTGTCTAATGAAATCAATGCTATTAATACACACTATAATTAAATATGCTATAATCAAATTAATTTAAAAACCAAGCCTGGGCAGCTGCTTTGAAGCTGCTGAGAAGGATCTCAGCTTGCTGTTAGGAGAACACCACCATCCCTGCAGACCTCTCAGGCTTAAGCAGTGGCTGAAGTTTCCCTTTGCCACCGCTCAGGGCAGCCAGGAACACAGCGTGGTGGCTCGTTCAGAGGTTTGAGATTCAGGTCATGCTGGCAGCAGGTAGGGCTCCTGTCAAAGAGCATCATCCTTTGGAAGACATCCTTTGGTATCAACTGGGTTTTGTGCTGATAAGAAAGGGTGTTTTGGTCTGTGATCAGGCTAAAAGAGACCTTTTTGGCTTTTTATACTTATTTGTTGAACAGAACATTAGTTTGAAACCAGAAAGTTTAGTTTTGCCTATGTACGTACAATATGTCTGTCCTCCTCTGTGGGGAGTGACATGCAGCTTTCATCTGCAGGATGCCACAGCTTTGGAGGATCTTTCAAGGCATTAAAAAAAAAAAAACCACAAATCAAGGATTTCTCCTTCATTTTGATTTTCCGAAGTTACCCACTTTGGATGAGTTGTTGGCTTCTCTCCAAGACCCCTTCCTCCACATTGAGTAAAAGTACCAGCTCATGGGGATCAGGTCCCAGCACCTATGTTTCTGCTTGCAGTGCTCTCCCTGAGCATCTCCTGCCCTAAACTGGTTGAGAGCAAACCTGGGTGTTCACACACTGGATTTGAAACCAACAGGGGAAAGAATATAGTGGCCTTACCCAGCACCTTTAAAGACTGAGAGTCTGCAGCTGTAATATTCCCCAAAAAACACAGAGATCCCAGTGGTCCCACAAATGAGAACTGAAACAATTTTTTCCTGCAATGCCGGCTTATGGGGGGCAATATCTTTCCTGAAGCACCTGGGCCATCCCCACAAGTAGACATCACCCTTGTCCTGTCCCAATTAAGCCCCACCAGTTGCTTGGAGTGTTCCTGTGCTGACACTCAACACAAAAATCTGGCCAATGCCCAAGGTCACGGATGTATTAGTGGAGCAAGACATGATGTAAAATTTGGATAAGGCTGTTTGAATTTTGTAAGAGCACCCGGTAGCAAAATCTTCATGCCAAACAGCATTTTATTTCCAGTATTTTGTTGTTCTGCCTTATTCATCGTTAGCATTTTCTACGCTGCCAGTCCTTTTCACATATGTAGCTACCTAGTTAGTACACATAAATACCTGAAATTATTACCCGATTTTCAGGATCTTTTTGTTTGATCTATAATGCTTTATTTCTTTTCTCCCTGTGCACACACTGACAAGTTTTTCTAGTTAGCCCAGGAGAGTTTTCACAGCACACTCAGCTTTTTATGCTTTCATCTTCCCTGTTAATCTGGTTTATCTATATCCCACTTCCATTAGTCTTGTTATTTATGATGCACAGGCTGGATATTTACTTCAGGGATAAGTCATCCCTGTTGCATTTTTTTTTTCTAGAAAAGATACTTCTTCTCTTTTATTTAAAAAAAAAAATATCCTGTCAAAGGTTGCAATACCATAAGTCAGAGAAACCAAACTCTTTCAATTTCATTTAGAGCCTACATTTTAATTAGATGATGCTTTCTTTTCCTCTTCATATTGTCAGAGAATAAAGTTTAAGACAATATTCTTCAATACTTTATGCTTTCAATAAATAATTTATACCGAGGTATATCCTAAGCTACACTGGCTGCTTATTTTACAAGGGCAAGGACTCTGCAGAAGGAGAACAGTATGCATAAATATTCTAAAGAGATATATTTAAAGGAAACAAATACAAAGGCAGCTATTACAAGCAGAACTTTGGACATCAGATTGCAAAAACCGTATGATAATTTTGATCACTACCAGACTTGAAGTGGATATCTGGGTCATGTTTACAACAGCATTTTCTCTCTGTAGATTCAAGAGTTTTAGGTAAAAAACTTCTGTGAAAAAGTGGATCAGGGTATGAAAACCTGAGAAGCATAAATTTCCCTGACAGGTTTCGCCAGCATCTGCAAAGAGCATGGGCTGGGCTTGGCTAAAGAAATAGAGAAGCACATACCCAATCACATATCTCCAAAATTTGAGTGCACTGCTTTGATTTTTACACATTTCAAAAGTTATTTAAAAACATAAACATGTACCCTGAACTTACTAACCTGATGTGTTAAAGTAGAATTATTTAAGCCCAAAGTTTATCCTTAATAGCAGTGGAAACAATGAGAAAATGATTAGGAAAAAGTAACCGGCTGCAACAGAGTGATCTGCCCTGTTCATGGATTAACAATTCCCCTTCCTACTTATATATGCAATATTTCTAAGCAAATATTTTGGCCCAGTTTTTGCATACTGCTTATGCAACCTCTGATGTTGAACTGAAATACTTGGGTTTGATGTTTAGTGAATGAGGTAGCACATCATCTCCTTTACAACGTGCATTTAACTTGAGGAAAATTCTCTTGTTTTCATGCAGCTGTAAAAACTCAGTACAGAATTGGTTGGCAGAGACATTCTGAATACCATCCTGTATTTATTTAGCAATCAATGTATTTTTAAAAATTCATGTCTGGTTATTTTAAACCCTATAAACTCCGACCTTGTAGAATACCCTCACCATGCTGGCATGGACATTGTGCGCGTTCTTTGCACATGTGCTTGGCACATTTTTTTTCTCTGAGACAGTTCCTCTTCAAAGAATATGCTGATTTGCTGTCTTCTCACATTGGTTTAGGAGTGTGCTGGTTTCTAGTTTAAATTTTGGATTCAGCAGTTCATCATAACCAGATGCAATTAGGAGAAAAATAAATCCTCCGGGCTGAACAAAGGCTAGCTGTCTGCATGTCTATCAGGCGGTGAAGATGATGGCTTTAATTAGCTGATTGCAGATGATGGATGTCATTTGCCTTTGGTTTGTACTACAAATTGAAAAGTGACTAGAAATATCATTAAAAAGGTAGATAGAAGGGGCTTTGTCAACTAGGGAGGGCCTGCCTGTGTCTGAAATGTCAGACTGGTTCCTGAAAGAAGTTGTGATCCAAGACCAACTGTTTTGCATGCGCACACGGAGAGACATCCTTTGTATGAATTGAATGTGGAAAGGAGAATCATCTTGCCACAAATCTGTCTACAAAAAGAAGTACAATAGCTGGCGTTTCTCTGTAATTAGCAATCCAAACATCTAAGTCCTTACATCTCTCCATTTCTGTGCTACTAGATTGATGTATGACATGATGAATGAGAATTTTCTTGGCTAGAACCAAATACTCTACAGAGAGGAGACGGCTTGAATACTGCAAATATACACACTTAAACATCCTCTGAGATTGCAATTCCATCTCTGGTTGAAAACACCCCAGTCTAAAGCTCTGCAAGATCAATTTCAAGCTGAACAAAGTTTAAACTAGCCTTTTATTTCCTGATTTTGGGCTCATTAAGAAGTAAAACCAGCACAACTTTATATACAGAATGGTTATCCAGAAACAATTCACTTAAGTTTTCCCCACTGCTAAAAACACAGATCCTTTTTATTAGTTAAATCACATGTTCAATTAGAGTTTCATCGCAGTTAGTAGCATGATGTGTAAACTGGTGAAGGCCCATAAAGCAGATGGTTAGACTCTGGACACAAATAAAAGAAAAACCATGCTACACTTCTTTTTAAGTGGCGGTTCTAGTGTACTGTAACTAAATGGTGAGGTGCTGAATGCCACGTAATGACTAACATGGCAAATGCACTGCAGTGCAAATAAACTGTTATGAGTTACACTTCATTTTAATTAGGCACTCAGTTCATATTCTTCCACACTTTGAATAGACTAAACAAATAAAAACAAGGCGTAGTGCTTTGTATACAGCTCGTGCAATGCTCAGTACACAGCTTAGTATTTTTTATCAGTGTATAAGCAGTCTGATAATCATAGGGTATTCATACTGATTTTCACTTAGAACAGAAGGTGCAAAACCCCTGTTACTCAATAGAAATAACCATTGGAATGAAGCAGGTCACTAAACCAGGGAACGTGCACAGGAGAGCAGGAGATAACATCTTCTGTAACATCACGTGCACTCTGAGCACCATGAACTCTCAGTAGACAGTCTGGTTCAACACTGTCACAATCTGCCGGCCATGAAGCTAAGTGCCAAATTAACAGTGGCAAACTTTCCAGGCCTTCACAGTTGGAAGGTCAATGTCATGTGC
Source organism: Thinocorus orbignyianus (assembly GCA_013400375.1). NCBI lineage: Eukaryota > Metazoa > Chordata > Aves > Ciconiiformes > Thinocoridae > Thinocorus > Thinocorus orbignyianus. The sequence continues at coordinate 1,039,869 of VXBW01006167.1, read as the reverse complement.
AGATTCTTCTTAAAAGTGAATTTATGCTGCTCTTGCAGCTGCCGGTTACTTGGAACTGAGAAGTGCCTCTGTGGCACCAACATCACACCTCCCACCCATGGAGCTGCTCAGGTCATGGCATTACAGCCTTCCTTGCCTCACCTGCAGCCAAAGACAGCTCTTTGGGGGGTCAAAAGAGAAATTCTTGCAGGTAGTTACACAGAAGGTAGTAAGAACCAACAGCTTTGAGCACCCACCTTACTTTTGCAAATCTGTATCGTGCTTTAAGCAATTCTGCCCCCATAATTCAACCCCACCCTAATTGCGGCTTATCTTCTCAAGGCATTGTATGCAACAGTGCTGTAAATGTCATTTGTGGTAGGGGGACCTATTCTCCAGGCATTGGATCAATATCACAGCTCATTCTACACAGCTTATTAGTTCTGCATTCGATGGTCACAGCTTTTGGTCTGATCTGGTCTCGAATGAAAGGCTAAGAATGCGAGAGATGCGAAATAGGCTCCGTGTACCATTACCAGATAATGCATTTTCAATCAGGTTCACACAGCTACAATACGGTATTTATATCTAACGTTCAGGGAATTTGAATGTCTATGGTTAACACATTACTTGAAAGCAAAGAACCATGAAGAACATGACAAGCTTTAGAATCAGCATTAAGGCTAATGGATGACCCTTGGCAAAGTGGGTGGGAGGTATCTGCAAGCAACGAGTTAATCAAATGATCAGAAAGAAGGAGGACTCCTCATTTGACTTCCACTTGACAGTCAAGCTGCTGGAAAACAATCATATTATTTACACATGTATACATATAATTGTTATGTATGTCTGTATGTGTGCATACATAACACATGCACATATATATCTAGATAAATACACCTCTGTGAGTATATATGTGTGTATCTCAGACATTTTCAGTCCTGCAGGCAATAGCCTGCATTGACCTTCATGTGGCTACTATTATCTATGTTCTTAATTACCACATTATACATTTTACTTTCACTGGTAGAAATCCAGAGTTGCCCAGGTGATTTTGGTTTCCCCCTGGTTTCATCAAATCCCACTGAACCTGTGGGCTGAAGCCTATTTAAGGCAAGTACATTTGCTCTCTTAACCTTTTAGGTGAAAGGAGCAGGTTTGGATTGTGTCTGACCTGGAAGCGCTTGGACTGCATGGTGGACAGAGGGTTGTGGGACTATTTCATGTACTACACTTACTGGAATCTGGGAGATGGAGTCTGTACCAGGTATGGTCTTGCTGGAGAGTGAAGACTAGAGGAAGATGTTTAAGGTTCAGGTATAATATAGAAGAGGGAGGGAGTAATGGGTGTGATGTTGAGTTTTGCTTTTTTTCTGTTACAGGAACCCTGATGGACCAGCTTAGGTAAAGAGGCTGGACTAGAGAGCTCTGCTGTCTTCCTTTTTTCCTTTCTAAAAGCAAACCCACTGAGCTATGAACTTTGATTAATCCAGGTATTTCACCTTCCGCTGTGGGGCCACAGATCTAAGCTATTGACATTGGGAAAGATCTTGTGCATTTGCAACTAAGAACAGAGATTTTTCCCATTGTATTTAAGCTTTCAAGATTCCTGGAAACTATAGAGAAGGCTTGATTGAAAGGATTAGTACATATTTCATGCAGAGCAAATGCTTTTTTCTCTATTTGCAGGGTCTGCATTATATGCAGACAGCATCATGGCATCTAAGTAGTGTTAATAAATTTCAGTACTCTTAATCTTCAAATATTTCAATTCAATTGACCAGTTCATCTTAAATGGGGTCAATGCTGCGTTTTTTTGTAATGTGCAGTGATTGGTTGATTTCTCTGTGGCAGTATTGAATTGCCATAGTAAAGTGTGGAGTTCAAAATCCTCTGAAGTAAATGCATAGTATTATTTTTGACCCTAAGAATGGGGTCAAAATAGGACAAATTATACTTGCAAATAACCTCTTCCTTGAGCCTGATGTACAGAGGCATAAACTCCAAAGATCAGGAAATGATGGCTTCTACTGCTACTACTAAAGGTCAACATATTTAATAAAGAGCCTGATATCAAATATACCTTTTTTTCCAGGGTGTTATGTGTTTGTTTTACACTGCTATTCAGTGCTCTTCCAAAATGAGGAAGAGAGGGAAATTAAGTATTTCTCAACCTGTTTTATCAAAGGTTTTTGTCACCCACGTCACCCCTCTGAACTACAAATGGTCTATGCAGCAGCAGCTTCTCTTGGCAACTTGTTCCAGTGCCTCACCATCCTCACTGCAAAGAATTTCTTCCTAATATCCAATCTAAATCTCCCCTCTTCCAATTTAGAACCGTTACCCCTTGTCCTATCCACTACACTTCCTGACAAAGAGGATCTCTTCCTTCTGTGGGATGGAGCCATGGTGAGCTCCCACAGCACATTAGAAGGAGCCTTTTGTCACAAGACCATCACAAAAAATTCCCCTCCTGTTAGCAGTTTGAACATCTTACACTTGAAACACTATTTTTAGTAAATTACCTGCATTTACAGACCTGCAGGACTGGAAATGTCCATCAAGTTAGCGTTTTCTACTATAAATATACTTACTGTCATTTCTATGAAGTTAGAAGTGGGATGAAAGGGTAAATATAGAGTACTCTTGGGGGTCAGTGTGATGTTACTGTGTTACCCAGGGAAACTGGAAGTTGTGTGGAGCATTGTGCTCATCTGAGCAGTATTAAATTGGTTGCAAATTACATGCTATCTGGTCTGCCAATTACCTGTTCAAACTTAATGGTCTTAACCTGTTCTTACCTCATGTGATGAAATGACAGCTATGCAAATTCTTCCCAAAGCTAATTAGGAAAGGGTGATCATTGACTTCTTATCTTTCTCTTCATTTCACTTGCCAACTGCTGCCATCTTCATCAAGGGGACTCCAGAGACTTTTTAAAACTGTCTTGTTTTTTTTCTTGGGTCAGTGGGATCTGCCGAACACCTCACCTCCCACCTTTAAACTTTTCTCCTTTGGAATCTACCTCCACGAGTCTCTGGACTTTACTTTTACCAGTGTCATAGATATCACCATTGTAATACTGAAAATGGTGGTGAATAGAAGTGATATACTCTTCTGACTTTTAACCAAAAAACCCCACCAATTCTTCTCAGCTGGTGGGAACAGTAGACACCTAGAGCTAATATTACCATGACACAACACAGATGATGAATTTCTGGGAAACAAATATTCCATACTATCCACCCAGTCTTTCTGACTTTTCACTGAACAACCAGCAAGTTGCAGAAACAGGAAAGATGTCTAGAAATTAGATGTCCAAAGAGAAGTCAAGAATTATTTCCTCACGGTTTAGCCTCGGTGGCAACAAAAGCGCCACGTGGCAGTCCCTTGGCTCCGCCCCCCAGCGGTGGGTTGGGGGAGGATGAGAAAGAAAAGGCAGACTCATGGGCTGAGATAAAAACTGTTTACCAGAGCAACAGGTATTGCAGAGAAACAGTAACACAGATGGAGGAGACAAACATGAGTACAATACCGACTGCACCGTGTGCCGCCCCAACCCGACCGCCACCGATGCTGCTGAGAGCACTCCGGTGCTGCCCGCCCATATATACGCCTACGCTGTGACGTCACCACGCCCCCTCCTGGCTGTGGCCCCTCCCCGACTAGCTCCCTGCTGCCCCTGGGCCTGGCACAGATGGGGTGGAATAGCTGTGCCAGATAGAGACAGGGGAGAATCAACCCCGTCCCTGCTGGAAACCAGGACAATGGTGTAGAAAAAAGAGCTAATTAAGTGGGTCAAAGGACTTCCAGCAAATCAAAGACCCAAGGATCGAAACCAGAGAATTTAGATCAGCTCTCAGTGGCAATAAAAATCCCAACTAACTACTCTCTTCTTGGCCAGTGAATTCTCCAGAACTCACACTAATCAACTACCTTGATGCACGATGCTTTAAATCACACTTTGATGTCTCTCTGAAATCTCCTGCTTCCTATACCTGTGCTCCTGCTGGTTTTCAAGCACATCTTTCTAAAAAAAAAAAAAACCAACTTATTTTTCTAATCCAGGGGGTCAGCAACGCTCTTCAGCAGTGAGACAAATGCTGCTGTGTTAATTGGCGTTGATTGGTGAAGTGGCTGTTAATACTGCTGGAGGAATGGGAGCAGTTTGTGAAGTTTTAGCCTGTCAATATAATTTGTTCGGAATTAAATCAGAAAAACAAATTTGGTATTGTAACAGTTTTATGGACTTCTGGAGTATGTGCTGTTTAACACTCGCATGAAGCTTCTTTTGTGATTTAGTCCACATAGTTGTTTTCAGTTGATAAAACCACAACAGAGCCCTTTTATCACAGTAGGAAACTTCCCTCTCCCCTCAGATTTTGAGCAATAACAATCCTGTGGGGTAATAATTATTCCAGATGCACTGTACCATGTAAATTAATCTGTTGCTTTGGTAGTACTACTCCAAAAAGCAATGCTGATGGTGTATGCTCAGAATGAGCAAATTAATTAGCCAAACTGTGAAATCAAATAAATCTCACAGCAGTGACCTCTGTGTCACTGAATAAAGAAAGACATTAAGTTGATGTGTAGTTGCTTTAGCTGAAGTAAAACCAGAACTTAAAAGGGCTGAATGTTCTCATTATTCTGACTTAAAATAGACATTCAGGCTGGCAATACGTGGCTGGCAATGAGAGATTGATAGTTGATGTCCATTTACATTTTGTCTGGATCCACTGCTAACAGGCAGGTAAAGCAAACATTGCAAACTGGAAGGTTTCATTGGAAAGCTGCACCAGGGATAAAAATCAAAACCTATAGATTTCCTATTGATATCGGTTCGAATTGTGCAGTATATCTGCCGTACACAGACGCACACTGGAACTGGCATCTAATTTGGCTTTGTGTAGCACTTGACCTCTCAGCTGCTGAACTTGGAGATACCCTTCAGCGCTGATGCCTTTATCGCATCCTCTCTGGGGGGTGACTGTTTCCAGAAGCTCTGAGGACCATTGGTGATTTTGGATAACAGCAGTACTCTGTTTTCTCTTCCTTCTTTCTATCCTAACCCCAAAAAATAAAACCTGGTATTTGCAGCTTTTTACATTGCAAAGAAAGGAAATTTATGAGTGTGGTATCAGGGTTGTACAGCAGCATATGCTCTGCAGGGTTGCAGATGTTATCAGCCATGGTATTATCAATGTATGCTGATGGGACAGGAAGTTAGTGATGTTTTGCAAGAAAATAATTGCTGATAGCTCCAACTCCTGTCAGTTGTTGTGCTGTCATCTATCTCAGAATTACTGCAGGATGAATAAGTATTTTTCATCCAAGGGGAAAAATAATCCGGTCTTTACTGCATTTATTTAGTAAAGGTCAGAGTGATAGGTGGAAAAGTTCAGTAGGTTACTCTACCCAGAATTTGATGTTCAGCAGTCAGAATCTGTGTATAATTTGCTGCTGGGGACATATGGAAGAAGTGAAGGGGATTTTGACTGAGTGATGCATCGGTGGCAGGAGTCGTCCCTCGATGGGAAACCTAACTTAGGAAAGGAGATTTGGTGAGGTTTGGTACCAATGGCCACTCAGCCAGCAAGTCCCTTTGAGGCAACTGCCTTGTAACGCTTTCAGTCTGCAACCTTTCAGTTATTGGAAAGTATTGGAATTATTTAGTATGTTTCTCCATTGGTCAAATACTTCCACATCCCAATAGTGACCAAAATAATTCATGCCTGGGGGGGTTTCTACAGCACAAATTAGAGTGTTGGTAGTTTTTTCTTCATCCACTAATTTTTGGTTAGGCTGCAGGAATGATCCTAGATTCCCAAAACCATTTTTAGTTATGGAACTCCCACCAGTTTCAGTGGAGAATGCATGTCTCTGTAGGAATTCAGCGCCTAAAATCTCAGATAATTAAAGCTATATTGTGATTTTTCATGTATAATTAGCAAAATGAGGAGGAACACTACTACAGCTACAGATGTGTTGGTTCCATAGGATAAAATCATTAAAAATCACTGCACTGTTACTAAGGGAGAATATATGTGTATGATACTGATGCTTACAAGACAGGCATGTACTGTGTATGAATTGCAGTGTTTCTGTCCAGAGTACTCAGTGTTAATCCCTCTGTTTAGAAATGATCACAAACTCAATTCCCCCCAGGCTGGTGTCTGTAGTATTGATAATGAATGCATTTCTCTGTCATTTAATTCTGTCTACCTGCCTTGCAAAACACATGAATAAATGAAAAGGACCTGTCTGAGGTGAGACATGAAACCTCTATGTTTGCGTATCCATATACAAGCAGGAAAGTGATTCCTCATGTAAATCTTGAAAGAAAGTTGATAATCGATTATATATATATATTTTACCAAGATCTGAATGGTGGGGTTTTTTTGGAAACTCTTCATTTTACAGCTAGTGATTAATAGTAAGACTTCAAATGTTACAAAAGATTTGGGGTCTTTCAAAAGCGAAGGCCCCCGTAGGTACAGCTGCTGGTTCCTGCCGTGCCCCAGATAGAAGGCTGGCATCGGGTGTAATTCAGTGGGATTCAAATGAAATGCAGAGACAAAGACCAATAGCAAACCCAGCGGGAGCCCAGCGCTTCATTCGCCATGTCCCATTAGGTTTGTAATATGGATACTTTAAGCACTGAGGGTTTTTCCATTAAAGGAACAATATTCCTTTTTAAGGAACCTGTTGGCGATAATTTTCCTTCAGAGACTTAATTTGCACCGTGCTTTCACTAGAAAATAGCAAACTGACTTTCTTGTGAAGTTGTATTTAATCCTCCCGAAGACGTGCTGTTCTCCAGCACTTCTGCCTTGGTCAGTTATTGATGAGATGATAATGGTACAAATATCTTCCATACAATATTTTTTTGATAAAACCGTTGGTTTCTTATGACTTTTGACTTTTCATTCTTTAATTCCTATTTCAAACCCCTTCCCCAGTTCTTGATTTCAAATCAGATAAAGCTAGTAGGAGGAACTTACTACAATTAATAAATGATATTTCAGTAAAGTACAGTTGATCCAGTTCTTCCTTTCACCATGCTCATGTAACTTCATTGAACAATTTCTGAGTTCCATCAGGATCACCGAAAGGAAAACCACACTGGAAAGGTTCATCTAAAATTCAGCTAGTGGGAGCAGAGTGGAATAACCTGATTGGAAAATGGCCTAGAAGATTATGATGTGGAAAATTTGTGGGAAAATTTCTCAAAGAAAATTAGTTCAGCAAATTATTTTATTTCGGTTATACCAAAATTACATCGTTTTGAAGTGATTAAAATTTTATTGTGAGTGTTATTTTGATAAATCTTAGTCTTTCACAGTTTATGAATTATGTAATATTGTACATACTTATACATTATTCAAACCAATATTTTAATATAAATGATTTGGAATAAATCAAAACAAAAGATTTTTTTTATACAAAAATATATTTTAACATTGCTAACCCAAATCAGGAAAGAATGCATTTCTTGCTTGAAAAACCTTCTTTAAGTCTCCTCTGCAACTTCTGCTAAGCTCTATGCTTCAACCCAAACATGATTCTTCAAAATCTTGTAGACCAATTGTAATTTTAATGTTTCCTATTCAGAACTAAAATATATTTCAAGAGCCACTCTCAGATGAGATAAATATACTATTGTTTACAGTTATGATAACCTTAAGATCCTGAAAATGCCTTACAAAAGCTAATTACATGCTTTTATTTGCTGTTAATAAAAACAGAAGAATAACAACCCAACTCATTTCATCCCTACTGTGATTTCCTCTGGGCTAATTAAAGTGTACTCGACTGATATCTCAACTGCACAGCTATAGGCAATCAAAATATTTAAAGGGACAAGCATCATCTCGGTGCTGTGCTCTCTATAATGAGCTGTGCTGCTAAACAGGACCAAGGGTACGTTTATAGGTGCTGCTGAGTTGAGTGTCCTAAGGACCTGCCCTGGAGAAAGAGTATGTTCTGGACTGTCCTGCCAGCACCTCATACTGAGGGTTTGTGTCACACAGCGCTGATTGGGGGTGATCCCAGAGGTGTCCCAGCTCCAAAAACCTACAGAACTCTTAGCAAGACCTCCCATTCGTCCTCCCACACCATCTTGCTCCTGCATAGGTTCTACAAACCCTCCTTGAAACCATCTCACAGGTGTAAACCCAATGGGGTCAACCAGCACAAGTGCTGCTCTACACCAAGACCAGGCAAACTTTCCCTTGGGTGGATGTGGAAGCAGTAAGAGAAAAGGGATAAAGCCAGAGATACCAGTAATCACGGCACCCAAGGAGTTTGCAAAACTAGCTACCACCACTCTTCATTTTGGAAGAGGATGGACTCATTCCTTTATCTTTATCAAAAAGATTCCTTTAGCTTTATCAAAAAGACTAAGTCTTGTGCTGTCAATAGATACCGATGTGTCTGCAATTCAGGAAAACAAACCTTCAAAATACTTACATTCAAAGATCAAAATGGGCTTTACACACAAACATACAGCCCTAGCACGCAATAATATATTTTGAAGGAAATGGAGGTGCCATCGAGGTCAAAAAGAGGGTGATTAAACAAAAAATATCACCCTCTTATTCAACAATTCCCCCTCTACGCCTCAGTGCAAATGGACAGATTTTCATAAGTAATGGCTAGATTAACGCTTTTGAATGTCTGGCTAATGCATTGTAGTGCTGATGAAAAAATGAGCTCTTAAGAAAAGCTGATTCTTTACAAGCAACTACCATTGACTTTTTTGACATTGACATTTACATTTATAAGTAGCGTGAATGGACTATTCTTCACCTTTAAATGCGCAGGATATTTGTCTTTCCTATTTCTGGGCAATCCAGCGTGCTGATGAGTCTTTAATGCCAAGATTCAGTGTGTATTAATTTTTACAGCTGTTAAGGAAGAGAGATGCTAGAATGGAAATACTAAGTCATCAGCCCTTTCCTATCATGTTATACTATCATGCTCTGAGGCAATAAATAACAGTGATTAACTCAAAGTATGTAAACGTCTCCATTAAAATACTCAGTAGGCTAAAGAGACCATCAGTGGTCTCCTGCGGTTTTTGTTTTCTTGAAATGTTAATATTTAGCTCATCTTATTTTCTGTCTACCCTAAACAGTAGTGTTCTCTACTGCTACTCCTGAGGTAGACATGGGTAGAAGTCCTACTTTTCTGGGCATTCAGCCCACAGGGGATGCCTGAAGCCATTAGCAGGAACATTTTTCTTTGCTTTTATGATATGAATACTAATTTCGTCCTAACTTCTGTTGTGGCTTTTTTTTGAATCTTTCTCCTTCAATGTGCATTTGTTCTGCTGAGATTGTCATCAAGATCTTCATCCCCTTCCTCAGTAATGTAGCACAGCATATGAATTTCCAAGAGAAATCTTAATGTTTTTTTTTCTTCTTGCAGTGGCTTGTAATCCCATGGATTAGATGGTTTTGCTTCTATGTATTTAAAATACATTTCATCATTCGCTTTAGGCCAAACAAGAATTGAAAAGGCTTTTTTTTTAAAAAAAAAAAAAAATCAAAACACTTCTTGTTTTGTTTCAGGCTATGACCTGAGACTTCTGGAAAAAGAAAATAGTCTCATTTTCTGAGTGAAGCCTTGCTATAGTAATGAGATTTAAGTAGGATGTATAAAATGTTATCCAACATTTAAGTGCTTAACCTGAAACAGTTCCATTTCATCCATCATCCAAAGCATGTACAATAGCTTTATTCAAGCATTAAGTGAAAATAATTCTTTCTGTCTTTACCAGAAACCCCAATCAGTGCCCATTATGTCAGTCAAGGTCTGGCTGTAACATTACCACTGAGTAGAGCAAAGAGCACCAGGGCTTTGTAGCAAAGTGAAATCTCTCCTGAAGGGCCCTTTTCCTTTTAAAGTCCTAATTGTAGAGGATTATGGTTATTATTTCTTACACTGGATATAAGAATTCGTATCCACTGAAGTTGACAGGTGATAGGACTTTATTAAACATCAATGGAAGTATCAGAATTGGCCTCAAAGAGAGAACCCATTTTGTCTCCTGTGTTTTATGAGTTTGTACTTTGAATGACTCATAGAATTTCTGCAGTGGTTTGCCTTGTCCTTGAACTTTCTGTGTCTTGTGTAGGAAGAGAAAGAGACATGCTAAGAGGGGAAATTATCAGGCCAATCTCCTTTCTGTTTTTGTTTTGTGTTGATAGCAAGAGTACTGAGTGTCCAAGGTAACTTGCCACTTCCCAAGGTAATGCATCAGTTGTTTAAGGAAAAGTACCATAAGATATATAGCAAAAGATGGCTGAGAGAGAAAAATCTGTCCTTGGCATGTGTGTTTTGTCTCTTGTGTGCTCTCTCCATCTTCTTTAATCAAATGCTAGAAGCACAGTAAGAGTGCTGAATTGGAGTTATACATTTTCAAGGACAAGTACAATATTATTAGAATAACAGACTCATGGCAGACCCAGAAAAAAAAGAAGCAAGGATGTAAAATACTAGAAGGTAGACTTTGCTAGAAAACCGAGTAAAATAAAAGAGAAGAAGTGTTGACACTAAGGGATTATACAGGACTGAAGATGAGAAACAACCATATTTTGGCAGATAAAGCAGAGTAATATTGATAGAATATCAGGGCAACCAAGTTACTTTTAGCTTTTGTTTCTGAGTATTTCACTTTTATTTAAATTTCCCCTTGTGAATATAATTTACAGTTCTTATTAGAATTGAGGAACAACAAAAAAAAAAGTGGCAGGCTTTCCCCTAAAAAGTATTACTCCAGCCATAGTCTACAAGAGATATAGTCCTGGATTTTTGTGATTACAGTTAGACCTACGCAGTCATGGGACAGTTGAAAATAACACCTGAAATTTCACATCCCCAGATTTCACAACAGCGTAACCTATTTCCACCACTAATACATCTGACAGAGTGAAAGGGAGAGAATATTGAATAAGCTTTTTCTATTAGTGATTTCTCTTTCTACCAAAAGAACATCAGTTGGACGATTTGGCCCAATCTGTTTTGTGTGGCAGACCCATAAGCATCCAGTTTCAAAGAAATGCAAAATTATTTAATGTAAAGTTGGGGATCTCATGGTTTATGTTCTGTCTGTACCTTTAACCACCTTCTGCCACTACCTCACCTGTGCAGGCATCAGCAGCTCTTGCTGGAAGAAAGCAGCTGGCCAGAAGCATCACGATCCATCGGTCCTTCCAGTTCTGCTCCTCTGCAAGAGAAATGTTTTCAGAAGTTATGACACTGCTGCTAGGACAGGACATGTTAATCCACGAAATGTTAGTTGAAATAAGGCTTACTCTCCTACATTCTAATGATGGAGTAGAGAGACTGATGGCAAGGGCGAGGAAGACCTGCCAAAACTGGGGACCAGCTTCGGTGAACAAAACTTGTTTATAGAAAGACTGGGTTTGAATCTCTGCACAGGATTTAGTAGGAGGAAAATCACCAGTATTTAAGTGTATTTATATAAAGTGCCAGAGAAGAATATATCATGCTGAAGAAAATAATACCTGGAACAATTTTACCAGAGGTTTCCTGGGGACTGTGACACACAGCTGGCTCTGCACAAGGATCAGGGGCACGGAGCTCTGGAAGGCTTTGAGGACAACCATTCTGATGATAGCACAGCAGAACAGCCTGCTTCAAGTGATCACACTAAAACTGGCTAAAGAAAACCCTCAAATAGCAGTCCACGCAATTGCACTGATCTGCCCAACTGCCTCTACAGTCCCTGACGTATGAGGAAGGAAAGTCCATGAGCTGTAGAGCATGATCTCCATAGCTGTGTACATCCTGTCATGTAGAGAAGATTCAGCTTTATATAGAAAACACTATTTGGCTTTCAGTACAGCTTTATATTTGTAGACGACACTCATCCTTTCTTCACACAGGTAAGTCCTTTCTTCACACAGGTAAGAATCTGCCATTTAGAAATTCCTGTGAATTTGCAGCAATGTAAATAAAAGCAGGCTTTCTCTGACTGAGGTGCTGTAAGACCCACCTAGAGTCAATCAATTTCTGTATTAGAACAGGGGGAAAATGAGCTAGCGAGATCAAAACTACACATTCTTTATTTGCGAATTACAATTACAGTTGTTCTCTGTAGCAGTTTTTTGTGTTTGAGTCTTTGCTGTCCAATTCAGAGTATAGGATTTCAAATACAGTCAATTCTTAAGAAAATTCCCTGTCATTGCCAATTACTGCTGCACATTGCAATTGTCTTTTCAACATTAGAGTCTTCTTTTTGTTGTGAAACCTTTAAAGTAAAGCTCATTATCACACCTGAATAACAAACACAGGGTTTAAAACAGAGCATGCATACTATATTAAGGGTTGTAACAAGGAAAAATTAGCATGGCTCTGCAACTAGCTTAGAAAGCTTTATTCTGATATAAAATATTTTTATTTATTTGTCCAAAATTTTAGGTGTGTTTAAAATGTTATTAACGATAAAAGAAAAATTAATTTTCTGTCAGTTCCTTCCCATGCCACAGGACCAAATTTTGATTCCTCAATGTGTTTAAATACTATTTTACAGAGCAAATTACAAGTTGAGTCCAGTGGAGAATCCCATGCCCAAAGGGAACCCTTTTCAGTTCATTGCTTCATCAGGTTTATCAGCAGGTACTAGAACATGACCTTCCCAACCAAGTCTGTTCCACTGCTGACCCAGAACCACACAACACCTTCACCCACATGCCTTTACAGACATCAAGGGAAATTTTGGTCCTTTGAAAACAAAAGTTCCCATCAGATTTAGCTGGTCCAGAACAGAGTAGCATTCAACTAATTAATGATTTAAATGGAATCGAATATTCAGACAGTGACATACTTGAGTAAATTCAGAAAAAAATGTATTTTAAATTGTGCATGCAACACCTACATTCCCTCTACTAAAAAGGAAGAATGAATAGGCTACCAGTAGATGTAACACAAAATGAAGAGTATCTCTATGAGCTCAGAATAATTGGAAACAGAGAGTGCAGATTTTTTTCAATAAGAAAAAAAAAGTGAATTCCTATGCTCTTTACAATGTCAACTCAGTGAAACTATTCATCTTCACCAATAGAAGGGAGACGAGTAGCTGTTTAATGAAATCCTGGTACAGATCTATTCCAGTTTTTGAGCTCCAGCATTACTGGAAAGAGATTAAAATATGTATTTACTGAAATAATTTTTTAAAATAATCTGTTGAAGAAAAAAGTCCATTTGTTCGTGCCTCTGACCAATTTTGGCTAAGCTATCAGCTATACAAAGTGATTCTACCCCAAGTTTAATTAGAACCTTCATTTTCATTTGGAAAAGATTGGCTCAGTTTAATCAAAGTCATTGGCTAGAGGATGACCACTTCTTTGGAGAAGCAGTACTTTTTTATAATGCTTTTGAAAGAAAAGATAGTCTGTTTGATGCTTTTGCAAGGTGATATTGAATTAAACATCCCCTTTGAGTCAAAATGACCTGGTTCCCAATTAATATTTTCCAGTCGGATGAAACCAGGAAAATGTAGTTTCAAGAGATTCTTCCAAGTAAAACGATTATTGGAATTCAGTTTTCTACAAAATTTTTAGCTTTCATGAAACCATGGGGTTGGATGGAAATGTGTTTCTCACAGAATTTTGAAAAAAAAATAAAATAGGAATTTACTTGATAATCAGACTGTATGATTAATAAAATCTTCATTAAAATGCATACACAATCAGAAAAATTTTAAGGCTAACCCGACATTCAGAGACACAAGATAAAATCATAACCTTACTCTGCGGCGAGAATTTCATGGACAGGAAAAGAGCAAAGGCTTTACCTCTCAGTGTCCTCCACTGAAACTGCATTCAATATCTTTATGGCAAATTTATAGAATCGTTTATAAAAATGAAAGCATATACACACATGCAATACTTGGTTTTCAGAGTGGAACTTGTAGTTTCAGAGCAGATTTTAAGTCTTTGTTCGAATTCTCCAGGCCAAGTAAAAATACAGAAGAAAGCCCTAAAACGTTAGAAAACACATTCCCTTAGGTCTGTCCCATGCCAATTTGCTAAGGATATTTTAGCTATAAGGAAATCACAGCAACAAAAGTCTCTGAACAATGGTTGTAGAGAGTTTTTTATCACAGAATTTTCAATTTTTTGAGAGTGCTGGGTCTTTGGATGGGCCATTGGGTGGGTTCCCATTGAAGTACTAGGCCTTTACTGAAGGCAAACAGAGTGGGAAAGCTCTTAGCTCAACCATGTAAAATTCTGTCAATTAATGCACTGGATTTTACTGGTCACAAATCCCTCCAAACCTCAGCGCAATCAACAGCTGATTTTGCATTTCGGTGCCTTGCAGGACACATTTCAGCATCTCGCACCTCCTGTAAACCCGGGCATTCGGGCACAGGTAGTGACTCGTTGTAGCCATTGTGATAAAATGCTGTGACAGAGAAGGAAACTAAACCTGAAGCAAATGATTAGAGCCAAGGCCAACATCCTAATTTGATAATTTCCACCAGTTGTTCCTGTTGGTGCACTGGAACTCAGCTAAGGGCAAACCCTGCAGGTGAGGGAACACCCAGGTGAAGTTCATGATATGAAGGGACTTCACGTGATAAGAATTAGGACACAAATCTAACTTGCAGATTATTTCCATTTCCGAAACATATCCTGAGGAATCAAAGTGCAATGAAAATACACAGAGTGGACTCCCCCCTTTTTATAAAACAGCAACTGCTGGGGTGCAGGTGGTCCTTTGCCAGCCCACAGCTCTGCTGGGAGGGCAGTAATAGGTTAATTCATGTTGTCACCACCATCAGACCTGTTCTCCTGGGTTGGTTTTGCTTGATATAGGGCCAAAATAGAGTCGAATGGAGCCCGGTCCCACAGTGTGCTACAGGATGGCTCAGCTCTGGCACGTGAGAATCACAGGAGCTTTTCCTCCCGTGAAATGAAAATGTTTATAGTTTCTTTTTGCCTACAGGAGTATTTGGTTTTAAACAGATCCCTGTTTCTCAAAGCATGTGCTAAATTAAGCCACTCTTAGAAGGTATTTGAAGGTATCAGGAATTATGCTTTTATTGAAACTAAATATGAGTTACTTCTCCCTGCTGAATCCAAGATACAAGCTGCTGCAGAGTTTCTAGGAGTATATAATTATTATTATTTCCATCCCATATGGAACTTAATTGTAAATCTGCTAATGAATTTACGTCAGCGTTCAACTTGCCTGCCTGGATGAGTTTGGAATTTATTATTTCAATTTTATTCCCCACACTTTTTGTGGGAAATATTTTGTGTTCTTTAGTGAAAGAACTCATACTGAATTTACAGCCCTTTGTTCATCAATAAATTCAGAAAAATCAAATTATTGTTAGGCATAAACCCCCAAATACTATATTATTAAAGTATGTTGTGAGACAAGGCATCATCTTGTTTTATGAGATGTAGTTCAATGCTAGAGTGGTGTTAGGGCTCTAGATTTGACACACACGGAGTTGGTTTTTTGAGTCTGGTTGTGGGGTTTTTTGGTTGAAAGATTGGCCTAGGAAATAAATAATCACTGGTGAATATTTTTACCGCTATTAATTTGCTCCTGTCTGGGTTATTTTCAGTGCTTCCATGTTTTGTTTTGGTTTTTTTTGTTCTCCTTGCACTGGCTATTTTTAATTAGGATCCAGATTTGAACGTATTACTCATACTGATGAGTACTATGTGTCTTATGCAGCCTTGCTGTTTTCAGGCAGCTATTTTTTCCAAATAAGCACTGACCCGTGCTGTGGCAAGAATTAGGCTTCCTGGCAAGGAGGGGAAGGCTGAGGGCTCCTCATTTTACAAAATGTACTTAGGCTGGTGGGATTTCTCACTAGAAAAATAGAAAGGATGAAAAAATATACTATATTTATGATTACCATATTCCTGCATCGCTAGCACTATTGACAACAATCACACCGACTTAAGAGTCTTCCCTGGAAACAAGAACAGAACAGGGCTAAATATTGTTCTGAAGATGCTCTGAAATAAACTACCAGAATCAAAACATTTTACATAAGTTTTGTAAGCTCTGTATGATAAAATGAACAGGTGGATGGAAATCCAGGGTAGGCTAAACAAAATCGAAGTCAGAGATGATTTATAATTTGTGTTCTGTCATATCCATCCTAAATCTTGCTAAGATAAACCTGTGGCTTAAAATACAGCTGAATTCTAGGCACAGACTAAAAGTCATAAAACGTAAAGATTGTCCAGAGACAGCTGGAAGGGTCTACATCTATTCATTTAGCCATACATTAATGAAGAGAACCCTCTGGTCGGGAGTATCTATTCCCTAGAAGACCCAACAGAAGAACAGTGTTCTTGCATCTAGAATTGTGAATATTAAAAGCTAAACGTAAATCGTTATAAATTTAAGAGTAAAAAAATAAAAAAATAAAAAAAAAACAGTGTTATCTTGTTTGGACCGGAAATGGATGGTTTATTAATTTGAGCTCCTTCTGAAGTTTTCTAACATGAAGTGTGTTATATCTATTCATGAAACTCTGCAAAAGACTCAAGTCCAATATCAATCCTAAGGAGATTAAATACTTAAGCATTAGACTGTCCTCTAAATTAAGGAAGTTGTATAAGCTTAATTTCCAGAGGATTCTAAATGTGATTAAACTGGATATGCCATGATTAAATATCTTGCTGCTATCCATTTCTGGGTGGATTAACTCTGTTAAAATGAACTCTTCCGTAATATTTATTTCGGATAGCTCCCTGGGAGATTTCTTATTCTGTGTTTTAGAATCTTGCCCATATTTTGGCAATTTTGCACAGAAAATAAAATGTCTGACTGCAAGCACAGATATTACAGAAATCTGCCGAAAGCTCATGGGTACTCCTCAGATTTGTATACTAGCACGAGCTCTTTCTGGTAGCCACGTTAAATTATAGGGAAATTTGTGTTGCACATTCTGAAGCTGAAGCTTCTTGCCTTCCACCTTTGGAGGTCGCTACCTCTGGATTCTCCGCTGCCTCCATGACTCACCCAATACCTGTTTCACCCGAAAAAAACCCTCACAAAAGCCTCCAAGCAGCTTCCCAGCGGCCACACCTCTTTCACAAAACTGGTTTCTTTCTGTGTCTGACATTGATGTGTCTAAATGAGCAAAATAGTCTTTTTGTAAGAATTAAGGGGTAATTTCACCTTGCACTGGGATTTGCGATGAGGTCCAGAAGGTTTCTTTGTAGCTTTGCATGTGTTTTACAAATGCATTGAATCTTATTTTTCCTTGTGAATTAGCAGACTGGGAAATATTAATTTCATGTAACTCATTGTTATGAGATTGTGAGGGATAACCAAAGGCTTCAGTTTCAAATATTTCTTAAATGAATGCATCATGTGACAGTTTTCAACGGCTACGATGAGTATTGCAGAACTTTATATGCTTCCAGAATTGCAACAGATAGCCGCATTGAAAATGTCCCCCTTTCAACAAGATTTTTAGATTTTAACTGC
Organism: Thinocorus orbignyianus; assembly: GCA_013400375.1. Classification (NCBI taxonomy): domain Eukaryota; kingdom Metazoa; phylum Chordata; class Aves; order Ciconiiformes; family Thinocoridae; genus Thinocorus; species Thinocorus orbignyianus. Next base: position 1,022,394 of record VXBW01006167.1, on the reverse strand, counting down.
TGTCTGAAAGAGGGACCGTGAGAAGTCCAGCCCTTGTGGTCCCTGTTTGTGAAACCTCCTGTTCAACCCCATCACACCATGATAGACTTCACTCAGAGCTGATCTGTCCATTAAATTTCCCATGCAAGAAACATTTCTTCAGAAACATCTCTTAAGTTATGCTTTTTCTTCCCTAGCAGACCTTATTTTTATTTTTTTTACTCTCATATCAGATATGGGATTTGCTGGATGTGAGCAGAGGTGAAAGTGCACTGACCTACAGCTGCTTGTACTTACGAGAAGAGTGTCCAGGAGGACAGAGGGAAACCTGGGGTAAACTACACACAAACTTACAGAACTACACTTAAATCAGCATCGAGTTATAGTAGCATCCCCACCCAGAGTGGCACATGATCTTGATTGGATTAATATATGTAATTTACTCTGTAAAGTTACCCACTACAAAAATTCAGGAAGACTCCTTCTATACTTCTGCATGGATTCATAAGGGTGTAGTGTAGGCTTTCTCGTCCACCTGTGTTCCACCACACCGGAGTAGAGAAGTGTAGGAACCATTTACCAATTTTTTTTAACCTGAAAAGATATTAATGTATGCCTTTTTTTAATATATGCTCATTATCCATTTATTATGAGGTGAACCGCTCCGAGTTCATTGATATAAACCAGCTAAACTACTGCCGAGGTTACTGTGGATGCTTTAATGGCTTTTGTTGAGTTCATCCATTATTCTTATCCTTGGTACTTTATAAACATGAGTTGTTCCCTCTGTAATAGCTACTTCATGTTTGGTTTTTTTCTCTGACCTTATGTCTGTATGTATGTATTTGGCTTGCTATCTCTGCTTTCAGCTGGCCTAATAGGTAAGTCCCACACAGAAGCAAGGATTTTAAGCCACTACTTTTGTTCTTCCGTTTAAAGCCAGTTCAATTCAAATAAACATCAAATCTACCTGACTGCATCTGCTTGTCAGATAGGTGAATGTCTAAAATCCATAGCTTGTATGTACAAATTCTCAAGATTGTAAAATCAGTAGTTTGGTCAACACCCTTTAAAAAAAAATTCCCCCGACTCAGGGACTGTTCAACAAAACTCTGGAAAATATAGGGGGGGGAAAAATAAATAAGTAATTTCGAAGAACCAGATGCTTTCACAGTACATAATATCCTTCCTTCCACCAAATACTTTCTCACAGGGAGAAGATAGCTCTCAGAAATGCCATCTCACTGGAGTGAAAGTAAATAATGTTCTCTTCTCCAAGTTTCTTACCCCAAATGCCAACGATCAGGTCAACATCAGAAAACCGCCCCCAGCACCTGCTTGTGATGAATGAAAGGTCTGTCAACAACGAAGTTAGCACTATTCATGATCTGATTTTTTGGACGAAACACTCGACCTAGCCCGGAGCACAAGGACCTAGTTTAATGTCACCACTTGGGCTCAGTCCAGTACTACAAGTTTCTCAGTACAGTACAAAACAAGCCCCGCAGAAAAGAAGCAGCAGCAATTTGTCAGATATTTACTGAGCCTTCCCTTAACTCACTCCTATTGCTGACCAGTATCTCTCCACAGAGGCATAGACTAAGCTCTGCTATACACAGTGGCAAGAACAGCCCTCCTGGGCTTCCCCCTGTATTTGTCCTGTAGAAAGGAAAGATTTTCTTAAGCTCGCTGGCTTCTTTTGCGTACTGACCACTCGCTCATCTCTAAAAGAAAGACATATTTCAGGCTGGGGAAAAAAAAAAAATAACCAAACAAACCAGAGACCAGAGCTGTGCTGAGTTCCTGTTTCTGTGTAGAAAAAGGTACTTTTCTTACACGGTGCTGCAAACTCATGTGTGCAAGATAACAGGCTAACCCGAACATCTTATGGCTCAGACCTATTGCGGAGGGTTCAAGAAGCAACTATTTGAATGTGTGCATTTCACGATAATTCAGTTGAAGTGAGAAGCTGAAAATGTTGGGTGTTTTTTTTATTTGTGGTATTTTTTTCATGGTATAAGCAGAGTCCTAAATAACCGAAAGGGAGATCAGGCTGATCTGAGTAAACATGATTTTTCAGCCCTTTCCTAAGACAGCTGTCAAATGTCAAAAGGATCTATTGGCAATATGGCTACTGTTGAGTTAGCTACAATATTCCTCTCTCCCTGTAATTTTCCTTTTCACCTGCCAAACCTATCCATTTATATGCTTATATCCTGTTATTATATAAAATCAGGATGACAAATTGTATGTCTGCAGCCCTCTTTGTTCCCATTCTCCAGCCCAGTGAACATTCCGGGTGTACATCAGTTTTATGTGAATGTAGGGTATTTGGGGTTTGTGAAAAATGTTGCTCTGCATGATTCATTTTACTGCAGCTAATGCCAGGGAGGGGGGGAAAAAAACCCAACAACACCTCTATTGAAAATAATAGCCTACTTCTTGGACTTTGCACATATATTTCTTTTGTCTGGTTGTTCTTTTTATTAAGCCGCTATCCAGGTGGAATAATCAGGTCTCTACAAGGCAGAAACCTATCAGCTCTGGCATTATGTATTATGGTTTCTAAGCATCAGCTGCACGTGTCAGTGGATGGAGTTCTGTGCCTTATTTAGTTTCAGGTTTCTAAAGCTGCACCACTGGGGAAGGTGTGGAGCCAAGTGCAGCCTTGGAGTGGGTGGAGGGGAGGCATGGTGGGGTCCAGCTGGGAGGAAGAGTGTGGTCCCTTTGATTCATCTTTCTTTGGTGCCCAGGGAGGTGCTGACACCATCAGCATGTACCCATCTACACGAGTAACTGTAAAAAGGGGAGATGAAACCTTGGTTCCGCTTCCATCAGGCATAAAGCTCTCATCGACTCCGGTGGGGCCCGGGATTTTATTCCTGATATGAATTTTCTCTGTCAGACAGTCTAAAGATGCTTTTTATTAGGAAAGGAATCTCGCCATCTAAAATACCATGTTTGCAATTCTGGAAATCTCTGATATATGTTTTAAGAGTGTGTCATATTTCCTACTGGGAAACTTTTATGATACCAGTAGCATTGTGGGAAGACAGCTTTGCAAAGGCTGTGATAAAGAAGCGGAGATATTCCGTGATGGTGCTGGAGGTCATTTTAAAGTTACAACTTCTTTTTTTTTCTTTTTTTAAGTCAACTTTCTTCTTTTTTAAGTCAACTTTCTGAGCCTCACTGTGTTGTTTAAGTAAAAAAGAATTGTCGGTATTTTTCTTTGGGCCTCTTTCATTCAGATCTAATATTTTTTCATGTACTATGGAGAGAAGCCATACTTGTCTCTTTCATTTTTGTGAATTTCTTCTTTTACTTTTTTACTTTATTATTTCAGTAACACGCTATGGGCCTGGTCCAAAAGCCTTTTGGAAGGCAATAGGTGGATTTCCCTCTGGCTTCAGTGGAGCCTGAATCATTAATATGAAGAATATATGCTTTTTCTCTTTAATTTTTTTTTTCCCCCCAAGTACCATAAACGCTAGTGTGCTTCTGAATCCTTAAGTCTGTAATTGAAAAGAACCCACTCTACACTGCCTTTGTTTCTTCCGTGAAGCTACCCTGTCACATAGCAAGGATGCAGTTATCAGCAAAACACCATGCAGTATTTCGTGGTAGCACAGTATGTATCTTGTGTCAGTGCTCTATGTGAGTTTTGCACAAAATATAACCCTATTAAAATTACAATGCATTTATCACCTAGCTCGGTTCAAAGAACTCACGAGCTGCAAAGAATTTAATTAAAACATGATGATTTAATAGGCAGGCTCCGTCTATTGTTTACTCAGGAGGTTGAGATTCTGTTTAAAATTAGGTCCCAAATTTAATTTAGGCTTCCACCAACCTTGTCATAGAAATGAGACTCCTGTAGAATGAACAGCCAGCAAGAGCGGGTCCCTTCTTTTTACACAGCCACAGAATAGTTTGGGAAGTGGAAGGAGAGGATGCCTGCCTTTCTTTTCTAGGAGGATCACAAGAAAAAGAGCATATTCACTTCTAGTAGGTTTCAGTGATGCCCACAAACTCCTGGTGGGGAGGGAAAGGGAGCATGGCCTTTGGACAGCAAACCTGGGATGCCATTCCTCTTCCTTTCACCGATGCTCTGGAAACCTTCATTCCTCTTCCTTTCACCTCACCAAGGCCCTGGAGACCCTTAGCAGAATTTGTCAGCTTGAATTGCTTTGTTTTTACGCTAATCATCTTTTCTGTTTTTCAAATAATGAGTCATTCCTGGAGGCAAAGGTCTTTTCAGGACTAAAGCTGGTTTTAATTTCTTTCCTAGGCTTCTGATACCCGGCTTAGAAAAGGATCCCACAAAAGGTCCTTAAAGTGCATTTTATAAGAAAAAAAACCTTCCCATAAAAGTATAACTAGTAAAGAAAAGGTGCTGTGGCACAGCAAGCCTTTCGATAATTTCATTTATCAGTCAGGCACAGCAGCCAGAAATGGGCAGTCATTCCCTGGGGAGCATGTGAAGGATTTGGGGGGGCCAATACATTTTTAACACTCACCTCTTTACAAGGCAAATATGTTTTTCTTTATACAGATGGATCTCGATGTGACTCAAGGAAGATATTGTGCATGACTTCTATAAACAGAAAAAAAAAAAGAAAAAAGAAAATGTAAAAAATCCTGCCATGAAATGATTTAACGTACGTAGAGGAAAAGGCACTGTGCCAGTTTCTCAGTTTCTGTCAGTTTTAATGAAAAGTGATTCTAGCATTTGAAAAATCTTAAAAGCTGTCCCAGCCAAATGCCATGTTTCTATATATTATCTGAGCTGTAAATCTAAGTTTTAGTAGGATATTACCTACATCACTTGATAAAAGACAGCACTTAATAATTTCTTATTATGAAATTAATTCTTATTTATTATAGCCATAGCGATGTAATGAAACATTTTAGGGAAATTTCCCTTACATTGCAAAAGTGATCCATGGGAAAAATATGTTAATTTGGTTTCATTGCACAAACCCATTCTGTTCTCGCTGGGAAAGTACTGCAGCCCTAATTCACTGGATCCAGCAAGCTGCTTGGGTAGTTAGTACATGTGTTTTCTCATCAGAGAGCCTGGCTTTAATACCCATACCTTGACTCTTAGCAGAAAATTGAAGCTGAAATGCCTGCTGTGTTTTGCATATTTGTAACCCAGATTATTCAAATTCACAGCTCTGAAACCAGTTATACCCATCTGGCTTTTGAAAATTGAGAATTCTGCCCTCGGTCACGGGAAGGGTTATGGTCCAGCACACATGGACTATGTCCACACCACACCTGCTTACAGAAGTTGATGAAGTGCATTATAAATCCATGGATTTGGAAACAATATTTATGTGGTTGACCAGACTAAATGGTACAGCGACAGCGTTGCTGCTGGTGGGGTCAGTGATTGCCTGCAAATGCCCAGGGTACCTACAGATGTGCTAGGGAGAGGTGCTGGTTGGTATTATGGAAGTGGCTTAGCAGCCCATGGTCCCAGTCCATGCCAACCTGTCAGTCTAGATTATCTTTGGGTTAAAAAACTGTTCCTCCCCCCTTTTTCTGTGAAAGTCCCATTTTCAGAGTCCTATTTTCTACATTGCCCTGAGCTGCCCAAGATCCGAGGGCATGGCATGGTATAACCCACGCCATCCAGGACCAGCTTCTTATTGGGTATCTCCTTCGGAACAGTGGGAGCTTCACCAGGTCCCTTCAACATCGGCAGGTTTCAGGTCACTGAGTTATGTCGCCAGCGGGTTTTGCCACTGTATGTGGGGTTTAATTTTGATTTTAGCATAACTTGGCCAGGTGCCTGCTCCCTTGCCTTGGTGGGACCCTGCTCTGCTGAGAACTGCAGGCTGTTTCTGCTGAATAGAGCCATGAATTATTTACATCACCTTCATATAGCAACTTATTGACTACAGCATTCTAAAGTACCCTATTAATGTTTTAAGCATTTCACTTTATTTTAATACAAGTAAATTATTTAGGAAATGTTAAAATGCTTTATGCTTTGACTAATGAGAAGGAAAAGTGTACACTGCGTCTTATTTTAATTGGATGTTTACCCTATCCTGTAGAAATCAGGCATTTATTATTTCATACCTAATTAACTATGCATACAATCCTTGATAGATATGCATTCAGTTTTTCCACTTATCTAGTCATTAAGGGCCATAAATGTGCAGATATTTCTACTTGGAATATGAAATAATTCTGGTTTTCAGGTAACTTGGTTGCCATATAAAGAGTCAGTTACGATATCACAGATTGTGTCGATGCATTCAGTTTCCTAAATTAATGCAGTGCAGTACGTGAAATTTGGGATAATGTAATTTGATCCAAGTGGTGCAAAACTCAGTCAACCTGAAATGAGTGATGTCTTTGAATCTCTCTTTTACCTTTGTTAGCACACAAGTATTCTGCAAGATTATTTTTATTATGTCATAGTGCATTACAGTCATTTTATGTAGTATTGCGCTGTTGTATGAGGACTGACAGAATGTGTGCAGTATTTCAACGTTGTCTGGATTGTCTTTTGGATAGAGATGTGGGGTACCTACTTCCTTTTTTTCCTAAACTGTTTACTTGCATTGCAAATAACATCCATAGAGGTGGGATAAAGGGCCTAGCAGTAAGCTGAAGTTTGCTTTATCCTCTACTTGCCCAGTAGAGCTTTTCCGTAGGAGAAATGACCATAATTGTATTTGTGAAAAACAGCAGAGCAGAGCCCCCAAAAATGCAGTCATTGCTTTGCTCTGAGAAAACAACCAACACTGCTCCTTGGCTTGCAGTAAAACTCTATTTTAGCTCAATCTTGCTATTATTTCTCTTGTTAACGTTTCTATTTGGTGCTGTAAATCTGAAGCCTATTGATTAACAAACATCTAAGCTAATGCCTGATCCTGAGCAGCAGTGGGCTGGAAGTCAGGAGCAGTTTTGTGCTGAGAGTGTGTTTCAGGCGAAGCCTTTGACAGACAAGTCATGTAATATACTATAATGTTGTACCAGGGAAAAAGGGAGTCGGATGATGACTACAGGAAAAAGAGAGCTATAAAAGACCAGGCAGCAGACTCTTCCTTATGTATATTTGATCAGCCAGCTGTTGTGGCGGAGTTTCTTTACAATGGTCATATTTTCTTCTAAAATGAAGAAGCTTAGGCTTCAATTTGAGGAGCAGCAGGTGAGAAAGCTTCGAAAGGAGATGTTGGAGAAGGAAAATAAAGCAAAGGAATGCTGCAGACAGCATGGGAAGGTGCTGGTGGTGGAGAACTGCTGAAGAAGGTGCAGCAGACTCTGAGAATGAGGATGGTAGACAACTTCCAGAGAAAGCCAGTGGTACCCCATGCACAGGAGAGCTTAGACAATGAGGATTTAGTTGCTGTGGCTTTTGGACTTTTCAGTATAAAAGCTTTCTAACCACAGAAATGCTGTGAAACCCCAGAGATCTACATCACGTTTATTGAGAGAGGCCTCCCTGGCTTCCCCTGGCCAAGGCGGGTCTGAACATGCCAAACTGGTAAGAGGGGTAAAAGCATCTCTGATAATTAAACTCTGGTCTGGTCTGATTTACCAGCCATTAACATCAGAGGATAAACCACCACCAGATTGCTTTATGCCAGGTTCTGATTAGATGAAGCAGAGGTCAATGAAGAGACAGGGCCTGTTGCAGAAGCTCCACAATGTTGGGTTACAGTAATTGAAACAAATTAGTCTTTCCCAGCCTGTAATATCTTAGCAATTTTCTTAAAACCATCCCTTTAAACCCTGCTTTCCAAATTACAGGCTTCATAAAACAATCATAAGAGTGCAAACAAACCCCATCACACTGATGTGCTAATTACTCTCCAGGCTCAGGATCTCCTGGGTTGCCTTTGCGTTGCGCAACCAAGACTGAGAAGTGGGTTCCGGCCTCCGTGGGCTGTAGGAAACGGTCATTGACAGACACACGCTTTACCTGTGTGTAAATTTAAAGCGCACAATTTACTTACCTGTAACCAATTTTGTTCTCAGGGTAGCTGAGTTTTAGAAGTTTTCCAAGATCTTTCCAAATATTCTACTTTCGGAAGTTTTCCAAATATTTTCAAATATTCTACTTTTATCCAGGGAAAACACATCCCTGCTCATGAGTAGTTGTGAAATCTACTATTAGCCTATAGAGCACTGATGCCAATAAGGACTCCTGCTGAGGCTTCAGCTGAGTTTGATGGGAAGAAATGCATCCCTGTGATAAAGACTGAAGTAAAAAACTATGTGGAGTGCTTAACTGGGAAAGGAAACACAAATATTTTGGTGTTAGTGATCTGTTTAGTCTAGAGGCAAAGCTAAAAAAGAATTAAAATCCTGCATTAAACACTGATGCTATGGGATAAACCTGACTGCTTATTTCTCACTTTTCAGCAGGAACAAAGGGTGATTTCTTGATATCTGCTTTAACAGATGTTGATGTAAAAATATTTTCACTTAATGTTCCTGCTTGTTTTGTTCACACCACGTTCCAGCACTCTGATTCCAGGAGGATAACAGGAATCAATTGCTTCCCTGGGTCTGTACATTCTGCAGTTAAATTAGTCTGAAAATGCATTAATTGTGTGTGCAACCCTTTCTGTGTTCTTGGGTTGTTCCTCCATTTTTGTGCTGTGTAAAAGGCAGAAAGATGGCTTGTTTTCAGTATCATTCCTAAATCATTTTTACTCACTTGTAAACCTGCTGTAGAATAAAGGATAATTCTATTACACTGTATCAGTCCATTGCCAGCAGCTCCTTGAAACAGGTTTCCATGCTATAGATATCATGGAAAGTGTGCCAAGAGGAACACTGCTACCTCTTTATAGACAAATAAGAAATGAAAAATAAATAAATAACTAAATAATTTTTTTTTAAAAAAAAAAAAAAAACCTATGCCAAGCTGCAATGAGCTCATCCCTTCCTGGTTTGGGGTTTTCTTTTTCCCCAAAAATGCCAGTCTACATTTTGGACTGGATACAAGACTCAAGCTTCTTCTCTCCTAATTAGCATTCATGGGTTCAGCTAAAACTTTGTGGTCAGAACTTTTCCTGATCTTTCCCAGGCAATTCCTGTAAGAGCTTTCCTATTTTTTTCAGAAATATAGAAAAATGGAGACATAAAGAAAATAACATATTAGCTATTTTTATCACTTAAGTCATTTTGGTCAAAACTGACTTTTTAGAGATGAAAACCCGGCAACCTAGATAAAGACGGATAAGAAAAAGGCTATTTCCTATCCCACAGCAATTCTTTATGTCTTGAGATGTCAACAGCCTTATCATTCCTATTGGGGATGAAGTGGTGCTTTGAAATAAGAGGGGAAAAAAAAAGTTCCTCCAAGGAGTCACAGCTTTATGGTTGAGATACTAAATCAGCATCACCAGAGCTGTGGCAAATGCAGGCAGAGGGACCTCAAGAAGCCATTCATTTCATTTGACCTAGAGACAGGATTAACTACATCGTACCTGGCCTTAGAAATATCTAATTACGGAGATCCCATACCTTTGGAATAGAAACAATTCTATGATCTTTTTAGTCTGGAGAAGAGAAGGCTGTGGGGGGCTCTGATCAACACCTAGAAATACTTTAAGCAACCTGCTCTGGGTGGACCTGCTCTGAACTAGATGATCTCCAGAGATCCCTTCCAACCCCATATCATTCTGTGATTCTGTATTGCTTAACAGACTTTCCTGTTAAAAATGTCTCTTTTTTTGGTTTGTTTTTTTTTTTTTAAATCCTGTTGTTCTTCCTGCATCTTTCTCCCAGGTAGTTCTGTGGCAGAGAGGGGAGTCAGTTGCCTTTGGTGAAGTCTGCCAGTTGCACTTTACGAGGTCTGTTCTTCCCTCTTTACACCACAAATCTTGTTAAAAATATCCTCTCGGACTGACAAAATTGGTAAAATCCTCCACTAGAAGCTTGGTTTTCTTCCTGCTTAGTGTTTGATGGAATCCCTGCAGGAAAGTTCTCATGGTGTCACGGTGTCAAAGCGGTGTAGACCTGGAAACCATTTGGGACCACAGCGGAGCAGGGATGGATAAGTGCAGGAAGAGTGAGGTTCGTTGTTGTAGACCACTTCAGTTCCTGAAATATCGAGAAAGAGATGGTTTAAAGAACAGAAATCAATTCAGTTCACTGGGAAGAGACTGCCTGGGGAGAAGCAAGCCGGTGTTGGGGTAGGGCCCATTTTGGGAGGTGTGTTTTCCCAGCTACAGCAACAGCCGGAGAGGGTAAAGTGTTTCAGGCGCTCCTCTGTGCAGCTGCCAACACAGGGCATGGCACGTTGAACGGCAGCCTGCTTCTCACTTTCTAAGAAATACTATTTTTTGCCAGGTAGATTCAGGCAGGCTCTGACATTTGTGGCTTTTTCTTTTAAATATAGGTTCATTTAAACTGAGTGCACACAAGAAAAATCAAAATCAGGTTTCTTGCTGATTGATTTGTGCCCCTCCAAAGCATATCCCTGTGGGTGCTCGATGTCCTTCCTCTTTATAAACATGTATGAAATTAATCGCTGATTTAGAGCTGAATTTATATACATGTGTGTATATATCCATAAACAAAAAAATGAAGGGGACACACCCACATATATACAGCCGTACATATACAAAGGTTTAATTATTTGTAATAGCAAAGGCACACGTTTCTGTTCATTATAATATAATCTTTGGGACCTATTTTTTACATCCAACCATATGGTGCGGTGACGGATGGCTGAGCTGTTTGCGTTGTTCACAGTTTACCATATATGTGCTGCAGATTTTATATTTTACATAAAAAGGTATGTCTGGGTGGAGGCAGGGGAGAGCAGCTTGCTGGTACCCTTCTGGATGCCACTTTGTGGTGGTGGACACCCCGAAGGGATAGGGGGCTACTTCTGCTGGGAGCAAAGAGGGAGATAGAGGGGGAAAAAAGTCCCTGGGGAAAGCTCTGGGTGTGTTGGAAGGGGAAAGCAGGTTCATGGAGACATGATGGAAGAAAGATGGCTCTTACAGGGCTCAGGATGAACCTCCATGGGGCTGGTTCAACCTAGAACTCATGAAACCTTGCTGGAGGGCAATGCAAGGCTTGTAGGAAATCACCAAGCGGGCTGGCAGTGAGGAAATTCCTCCCACCCTGGATTTTCTCTGGTTAAAGAACTCTCTGCTCTTTGGAAAACAACCAGCTTCCCATGTCTGGCTCAATGACTCTCCTGTGCCTTTATCAAGAGTTGCTCAGGAGCTGTGTCCCCTCTCCAACATCTGATAAATTGCCATCACTCCGTATTACTTCTGCTGCTCTGAGTCCCCCTTCTGTGTCCTCCACAAATCACCCTGATGTGAGGGGACCCAGAGCCCATACTCTGGTCACACCGGTGCTGACCAGCTCTTAGATAAGGGATTTGTGTGATCACATGCAAAGAAAACCGTAATCTACCATCGAGCAAATTACCGAGGGGTGATGAATGGGTGTTTGTCAGAGCCCTCTGCGGCTGGGAAGGAAAATACTGCCTGCTGTGTCCTGTGAGCTGTTTGCTCCTCACTCCTCTCTCTTTTTTAAGATGGCTAATACCTGAAAGAACATAAAAAGGGACAATCTTTTGGCTTTGAAAAATGGACTGGCAAGAAATGTCCGCAGGCAGTATTTAGAGCGCGGGATCGTGCAGCATCTCCTCTCCATCTCAGTTTCCCTGCCCAGGACTTGGCCATTGCTGGTATATAAAAGGTTCCCATATTGAAATATAGCAATAGCCCTGTTAATTTGATGTAAAAAATAGGGGGGTTGTGCTTTGCTCTCCTCACACAGCTGCTAGTCTTCACTTACAGATTCTGTGATAGTAATATTGTGTAAGATTTCAGTCTACAGCAGTAGTTAAATACTGCATATCTCTGTTGAAATAAAGTTTTCCCACGCAGAAAGGGTCAGTATCTAAACTGCTTATCTTGCCTAGCACTTTTTTTGGTTTGTTTGAGGTTTGTTTGGTTTTTTTTTAAATGTGAAAAAGATGCTGCCAGTTTTAAAACTACTCAAATTATTTCACCCTAAAGGACGATGAAGCCAGGACCCTGCAGCCAGTGCCCACATCTTGCATCCCTGGTCCCTAAAATCTCCACTGACCCCACAAAGTTCTGTGTCAGGAGGAACCACCTTAATACTTCGTATGTGTCTGTGTGTCTCAGGCAGCAAGGGATACCAGAGAAAGGTCAAAACTGAAATACTCCATGTAAATGTTCCAACTGTTTCAGTAATATAAGCCATTGTTTTGGGAAATGCTGCACGGGGTCATTCTTCCCTTGGATACCACACAGGCTGCAGCTGTTGTAGGAGAAGCATCATGGAAAGTGGGAGAAGGTCCTGATTGACCAGGAGGGAGGAGACAAATCACTGCAAGACGTTTACAGTCTGTAGATCTTGGTCTCATTACCTCCTTTCTATTTTCCTTCCCTGTCTCTCTTGTCCCAGGTCAAGAAGGGGGTTGCTGTTGCTGCCACCGTGGCTTGAACTGATGCCCATGAGGATCACATCTGCTTTTGGTGGCACATGGGGCTGTCACACCATGCCTTCAGCTGAGAGCAGGCGTTGGGAGCATTGAAATTATTAAAATAATGTTTGTGCATCCTTTTTGAAAAAGAAAATGCCTTACAGCATGTTCTACACACAGAGCGGGGCAGACCCACCCGGAGAGCACAGACAGAGCTCCAGACGAAGGAAATGAGTGCTTTGTTTATGACAGATTTCTGTTTTTATTCCCAAGGTTCAGAAGTAAATTGCTACAAAAATGCAGACAGAACCCGTAATATTTGCCTCGGCATTATTCATCCAGCAATTCGGGAGCCGCAGATCAGCCTGTGAGAGACAGCAGCTAAAATACGGGTCTGCTCCAACCTCTTCTGCGCTGGTGTAAATCAAGAGTAACTTCCACGGAAGCCAATGGAGCGTAAAATTGGTGTAAGTGGGAATCAGTACCATCTCCTGTACCTATACGTCAGTGAAACTATTTGTTTAAAGTGTTTATAGACACTGATATCATAAATAGCTTATTTTCTCACGCATTAAATAGATCAAAGGTATCCAGAGTAATTTTCCAGCATGACTAAAATAAACATGTATATTTATTGCCACATAACTTGCAGGAGTCACACTCTTGTTGAATCTGAATCCAAAAATAGTGATTGATTTTTATTTTTTTTTTACTTGGTTTAATAAAAGGAATCACAGTGCTCTATGAAAACATGCATTCATTTTATTTGATTGACATCTTCAATTTTGGATATATAGTCTAACTGATGGAATGTATATTGCAATACATGAATCAATTATATTTGTTCAGTTGTCAGGTTTGTAAAGTGAGAACAGTTTAAATTATATATGATCCAGCTGTCTATATATTATGTTGTTTAATAGACAATACTACCATCAATACATATGTTTTAATGAGGAGCTTATCAGCATACACAGCTCATATCTGATCCACTCTTATTTATTGAGCAATAGGGTTTTATCCATGTACCTCAAAATATAATCTTCCTCGCTTGAGGTGTAGAAGAAAAAGGTTGATGAAGAAAGATTTTCTGGTGCAATTAACAGCACTGCTAACATTAATAAAATCACATGGTCATTACTATTTATATTATTGTAACAGTATTTTGCTGTGGAGTTTAGGCAGTGTTCTCAAAATGCTCTGGTCTTAGTGATGGACTAATGTCAAAAATTCTTCCAGTATGGTCTTGGTTTAAAGTACAGTACCAATAATTTTGAGAAAATAATTCAGCAAAGAAATAGATCTTTTAAGAGTCATGGCTATGGAAAATATTGCAAACTCACATTTGCTATCATTTTAGATTTAGATGAGATATTAGGAAGAAGTTCTTTACTGTGAGGGTGGTGAGGCACTGGAACAGGTTGCCCAGAGAAGCTGTGGCTGCCCCATCCCTGGAGGGGTTCAAGGCCAGGCTGGATGGGGCTTGGAGCAACCTGTTGTGGTGGGAGGTGTCCCTGCCCATGGCCGGGGGTTGGAACCTGATGATCTTTAAGGTCCCTTCCAACTCTAACCATTCTATGATTTTATGATTCTATGATTTTCCCATTTCTTGGCCTTTCCTATAGTTGAGCAATTTGATAATTGTGAAGCTCTTAGAAAGCATAATCTGATGAAACAAAAACTGGTAGATAAACTTACTTACAGAATTTATGATCCCGTATCAAAAGGGAAAGTTACATCACATGGAATTCTTTAGGAGTAGCAGCTGATATATTTACTAATGACCTGGAGGATTGAATAGAAAACTTTCTTACCAAATTCAGGAATTTGAAAGAACTGGGAGTACTTTGGAGGGTAAAACTCGGATTTCAGATGACTGAAGAAATGTCCTAAAAAAAGGCAGACTGAAATAAAATAGGGACAAGGTAACATAGAGAACATAGATTTGATATAGCTAACCTCATAGTTGGTATCACAGCCTTCATTTTCTATAATTCTATCATGACCTGTATATATTTAAAAGAGTTTTTTGTGGGTTTTTTTCAGCTTATATTACCGTTTTTATTACACAAATCATCAAAATGGCAAAAACATTACATATGTGTCCAAGAAACTTTTCCAAGCAACGAGGTAAGTTCTTGGATTTTTTTACGTTAGTTCCTTTGTACTTGCAGAGCATGTAAAGAACTAGATTTGATGGAAATAGCATGAATATCTGTTTGTCTGACAAGCAAGTTTAGAAACAGCACAAGAAGTCCTGAAAAGGAAAAATAGCTTGGCTGAGGTTGGGATTTTTTTTCAGTATTTTAAAGAGAGACAGCAAGGAATTTCAGATGAACCCCTTTTGATGCATTCTGATCTGGTACCTGAGCTTTTATGTGGAGGTGGGAACCTCCTGAGCATGAAATGCATGTGGAAGAATTCGACCTTTGTCCTTTCAACATGGAAAGTCTCTCTCTGCTTATCAGACCCGGTGCCTGTCCAGGTTATTGTGTGTCTTGGTTCCCTGATGTTGCCTGGAGAGCACAGATTTTTTGAAGTAGAGATACTCCCCTCAACTGGGACCCGCAGGTAGGAATACAAAGGGAGCGTTAAGTGATCTCATGTTATAAAAGTAAATAATTTTCTGCTCACATGCTGAATTCATACACATTGGAGTTGAAACCAGAAAGAGGTGTTTTTTTCTGTACTCCACCACTGTGCACCATGTAACAAGATTTGACAGAAATGTTTTCTTTTCTGCTCGATTTTAAGGAATCAGGGCATGCAGGCAGTGGGACTTACTCAGTCTTGGGGAATATAGTGTGCAGTACTGCTGCACTGTTCTGTACTGTTGGAAATGAACTTCTGTAGATGCTTTGGAGGAAAGGCAGGAGGATGCAGTGCAGAACAGAGAGCAGTCCTGATCCCCCAGTGCTCCCAGTTCCCCCAGTGCACAGGCCGTTGCAGACAAGCCCATCTCTGAAGGGTCTTTCCTTTTCACTTTTTTGATGATCTGGGAGGTAAAAGAGAGCAAGATAACAGAGTATAGCAGACATGGATGATTTATTGTGGTCTATTTGGTAAAGACCACAATGTTGGAAAATTAACAGGCAAGCTGTAATAGATGCTGGCCTGACGAAGTGAAATATAATCAAGATACAGATCACATAGCACTTATCACTCCTAAAAAAAATAAAATAAAATAAAAAAATCAGAAATTAAAAAATTAAGTAAATGTTTCTTTAGTCCTTAGGCTGGAGCCACACGTCAGTTTGCACTCCACTACCATGTTGAAATCCCTTTGTGCATAACCAAATGTCACTAAATCAATCAAGAACATTAAGGCAGGATTGTAACTGTGTTCTCAGAGGGTCCTGTAACAACTAAAACAAACAGGATCGTTTCTAGAGCATAAACCTTTGTGCCTCCGGGTACTAAACAACCTCTAATTAGTAACAGCAAGGAAGGATTTTTCTCTGCGAGCGTGTTATCTCGGAACTGTCAGCTAGAGACAGCTTGGCAGCATGGTTTTCCAGAGTTTGTTCTGGCTTTCTTTGCAAAGAGAAGAAGACATTGGGGCAGATCGGCCGCTTCCTGATTCCTGAACCAAATCCAGAGCCATTTTCCCAACTGGGAGGAAATGTCTCTGTTGGAAGTTAAATGACCCTTTGGCAAGAATCAGGACCTCTCAGACACCAGTAATAGGCAGGATGGGGGCCGCAGTTCTGCCTTGGTGACAATTCCTTGTTTAATGCCTTCATATATACAATCTCAAGCATACTTTATGCTCTTTTTCCACCTAGAAGTAGCTACCTTCCTGAGAGCACAGGGCAGGAAGACCCATGGTTCTGTGCCATCACCAGCTCCCTTCAGGGCTCTGCTGGATGCCTAAGAAAATGTGCTTTTCTCAGGCACAGACTGGTGTCTGAATTCAGCCTTGTCTGTGGCCATGAATGTTAATTTGCACACGTGGGGGAATTGTGTGAGTGATTTCAAAGTTCTTCCTAGACCTCCAGGTACGCAAAAGAACTGAAGAAATGTTTGCAGAGGAGAGAACATGCAGAAATTATAGTGCAAATTCCTTTTTTTGTAATATTGACAATTTTTTCACATAGGCTTTGGATGCTCGCAAACAGAAGAGGAACATGTATCTGTCTTCAGATTGAGGGGTTTTTTTACTAGTATGATGTTCTTGACAGTGTTCTCAGGATACTTGTAATGATAATTCTTTGTCCACATGAGAACAGGCGTACATAGCAGGCACACACACAAGTACACATATCCACTGTGCTCACTTTCATACAATATTTATGAATCATTATTGGCATTAGAGATATCAGAAGGCAAAATTTGTAGGAAGCAATTTTGTAGAAAATGAAATTATGGAATATTTATCCATCCAGTAAGCTGCCCTGAGTATGTGTCTCCAGCAGAATTAGGGAGTTATTTATTTATGAGCTGGTCTCCTATTCTCTTCCTTAAAGAGAAATCGTGGAACAGGTTGAGCAGGATGTTTGTTTACAAATCGGCCAGAGAGCATTGTTCTCAGTTAGATTTGCAATGACTAATGAGCAACATAATTTTTAATCATAGGTTTTCAAGCCTGACACACTGACAAGCACATCCTGCATTTGTTACATTCGGCATGGCATAATGCAGGCAGCTGTGTATGTTAACGAGAGAACAAAAGCAGTGTGAAAAAGATCGATGTGTCAGGAGAGAATAAGACTTTTCTAGCAAGCAAGCTGCGATGTAAACATTTTTCATCTTAGGACTTCCTAGGACGTGGTTTTGTGCGCAGAGAAAAGCCAACTCCCCAGCTCGGGATGCAGAAGAAAGGGGCGGAAAGAAATCAGTTTGTCTGCACTAATGAATCAAAGGCTGGCAGTCACCAGGGACAAATAGAGCATGAGATCTCAGGATCGGAAGTTCTTGAGGACAGCTCCTAAGACACCCTGGACTGTATGTCAGGGACGGCTGGAAACAAATTGACGTTGACAAAGCTTTTAAAATTTATCTACCCGCTCACCAGTAGTTCGGCAGGACAGATGCTCACTCGTTCTGTCACCTTCTGCATTTGTAGCCTAGTTTTATCCTCTTGCCCTGGACCTCCTGGTGCCAAACCATCCCAGGGGTGGGACTGGCTTTTGCAGCATCCCTAAATGCAGTGACCTCAAGGAGCTTTGCAACCCTATATTTCCCTTCCCCAAATCAGGAAAGAGCAAAAACTAACTTTCTTCATCCACCAAGTCCAAAGAATAATTTTTCCAAGGTGAAAACTGAGAGAGGACAGGACAGGAGAAGGCATGAGTGCCAAAATCAGCAGTAGCTCTGCCTCTCCCCTGCGTGTGTGTATCTCATCCCACCTCCCCTGGCTGTGCAGAAGCTCAGAAGTTCCCTCTACACATGCCCAATGTCACACTAAAAGCATTATTATTTCCTTAATAACTATACACTTACATATATATGTGTATATGCTATCATTCCCTCATAAACTCCTGTTTGAGTGATCATAAAGGTGGGTTCCTTTAAAACTCAGCTGTTAACACAGCCCGTCCAAGCAAGCTATTTTGGCCTCAAAAAGGTTTTTAATCTATTTTTTCCTAGCAACAAAGAGCCTCTTTAGAGTGGAGATGACTCTGATAACACTGGAGATATTAACACATGTTGTTGATGCAACCCCTTTAACGCTTCTAGGAACTTAATTTTAATTAATTACTTTGTACCGAGAATGGAGAGAGCGAGAAATGGATCACCTGCTTTTATGGAGGAAGAGCAGCTAAGCTCAAGACTTCTCAAAAGACTTAGGGCCAGGGAAAACAGGACTGCTGCCTTTTAGGCTTCTGATTTAGGGCTGAAAAGACACTTTGCATTAGATTATCAACTTGCTTTGCATTTTAATCTACATAAATCCCATCAGCATGTGCCAAGTGATACCAGAAACGGGCTTCTGTGCTACCACTTTTCTGGCCATATATTACAGGAAAGCCTGGATGTAATGTCAGCAGACAAAGGATGTAGAACAACGACACAGAAATTAGCCAGGAGCCCTTCTAAGATGACATAAAAGGTTTACCCGCTACACTATGTGTTTATAAAAGAGACTGGGGCTTCCTCGTTTTAGAAGTGCTTGGGTAGCTTTAATGGAGCAGGAATCTAATGATTTTTGACACGTGTTAATGGTGCGTGTCACGTTCTTTATATTTTCATAATGACATGTCTAATTTCCGATGGCATGTGTCACATTGCATATATTTGTTAAATATAGGTCACGAGCTAAAAATATGCACAATATTAACAAAATATATAGGATAACAATTGCATATATCTCCCTCGCTTGCAGCTTCCTCAACTTGATCATAAATCTGCTTCTGGAGGGTTTTCTAAAACTCGGTGGCAAAACGTTTTTTAAAGCCCTGTCTTAAAAGATGGTGGCAAAAAGTCAGGCTTTGGTGGAGTTGATATTGACGAGAAACAGGAATTCATCCTCACTGGGGGTTGTTCTTAGAGGTGGTGCTTCTTCCTAGGTGAGAAAGCTGGGCAAAAAAATCGCTGATACAGTAATGTGGTAGTCATTGATTTATACAGTTTGGCAAAAGCTCGAAACAGCACCTCTGGGGAGAAAGGGTAACGGGAGAGTCACATTTCAGGCTATCGTTGAAAAACGGCTGCTCAGCATTACAGCTGTGACCTTCTGCCACTCGAGGTGTATGGTTGATATTATTCTTCTTCAGGGAGGAGCGTAGGTGATAAGTAACCACTCTGTAGGTCCCACGGTTCACATAAAAGCTTCTGATATGAAAGCTGGAGCCCCTGGAGAGGCAGCAGGTGACCGTCCCTGCGGTGGTTGTTCTCTTGCCTATTATCTTTTGCTTTCTGGCCAGCAGTTAGTGGTCATTTAGCTAGAAGTGAGTCTTATACACAGTGTCTAATCCTGCTATTTCCAACTTTCATGCTTTAGCTCAGTAGCCCAGTCTCTCAGGACATCTTCTTGATCTGATCTCGATGAGATTTTCTTTTTCCTTTGCGAAAAATTTGCATAAGGAATAAATGGGTCTTAGTCACCAGATAGACACCATCCTTCCTATAACCTATCTTTTAATAAGATGTTATAGTATTACTAGAGATGGACTGTAGTGACTCTTCTTACCAGTATAAGAAAGAAAACAAGGTCCTGATGTTTCTCCTGTGTTTGAATGTTAGTCTTGCTTTTCCAACTGTTTTTATTCTAGTTAAATAAAACTGTAAGGACTGTTACAATACCAGGTCAAGCTGCGGTACTGGCGTGAGCTGAATGATGCTGATAGTGTGTGTACAATGTAAATGGGAGTAAGGCTTGCTTTTGCTAGTGAAGAAGAAATAGATATCCTAATGGACTAACAAGTATTACTGTGAAATGAATATGAAAAATATATAAAGCTCTAAAAGCCATATGATTGAGATAGACATATAGAGAGATATATACATGTCTGGTTCAGCAAAGCTTTGAATGGAAGAAACTTGATAAGAGATTGAATGGAAAACCACTTCATACTAGTTGGAGCTGATCTAATCCCATTTTAATTTGCTGGTCAATAGTTTTAAATGAAATGTTGTAATTATCTCTGTTACATGCATCTGAGCTTTTAAAGGGCTTCTACACTTCCACTTTCATTCCACCAGCAATGATGCATCAGGGGAAAAGAGGAACATCATCTTAGCCAAGAAAGTTCCTCAACTTGATAACTTTACTCCAAAGCCATTTGTAAATCATGAATCCTTTAAGCAGCAGCCCCCCTCATATCTGACCTACTTCTGCCTGTGAACGCACCACCAGTTCAGCTTTGGCAAACACCTCCTGTTTTCTTCCTCCTGATAACTTTTATGCATAGCATAGGGATTAGACTCTCCCATCCACCAGCTTCTCCAGAGATGCTCCAGCTTTCTCTCCCTCCTTCCACACCCTCTGCCAGCTCCTCATGTTTGCCCCAGTTATGAGCCTACTCTGGAAAAATTGTTTTTCCATGAATGTGTACCAGCCTTTGAGAGAGAAATTTGATGACCAAGGATTGCCGCAATAAAGGCAATTAGAAGTCTGCTGCATATGCATTAAATAGACTATATAATCCTAAAATGAAGACATTACTAAGAACAGCCCATGAGGATGCTGAGCTAGAGGAAGCATGACAATAGATAATTTCAAATCCAGCCAAACTTGAAAGAGGTGTGTTCTCCTCCTTCCATGAAGTTAAGAGAAAAAGAGCTATAAAAACCCCTGACTTGAACAAACAACTCTCACTTTCTCTTTGTCCTACCTTTAATTTCACACCACTCATCGGAGATCATTTTGTTCATCTTTGGGAGATAATAATTATTAACCAACTAATAAAAAACAGGCTTACCCACGATACTAAAAACAGATGCTAAAAAACTAATTTCCTTTTGGATGAAGTTATCCCCTACCCTGTAGCACCCAGGTCTGGTTGTGAGGCTTGCAGGAACATTAGCACTTGCCATTTGCAAGAGAAATATTTGCTGCATAGCCCAAAGATAGGAAAGACCACCACAAATACAATGTGATCTCCGGCTAAGAACTTGTTTTAACAGTGTTAACGTATCAGTTTTCCTTATCTTTAACCTCAAGGCTTTCTGAGGTCCAACCAGGGCTGGTATTCACCCTACAGGAGCAGAATGAGCAAAGGAAGATTTGGGGTCCATAGGTCTTAATATCAAGAAGTTCATGGGAGTACTGAGGGGCACTCTTGATATTACAGATATTAATATCATCAAAATATCATTTATAAAACAATAAATTCAAGCCATAAAAAAGACTTTCCATTATGAGAAAGGCCTATGGAGTATCCTGGGGAGCTGAAACACTCACTATTATAGATTCATATGGCTGAGATTCCCTGCTGAATTCTAGAGAATTATTTTTAAATCCTGAGAGGGAGAAGGTTGGAAATGACAAAGGAAATGGTGATTTCTACATAGTGCTGTTATTTCCACATTTTTCTACTTTGGTTTCACCAGAATGCTGGTCATGCAGGACTTCTAAGATCAAGGTGGAGTTGCTTATTTACCCCTACATTTCTGCTAGCTACAGCCTAATTTCTGAAGGATATTTTCATAAGAGTTGTATCCAAACCCCATGAAGTTGTGTTTTACCTAGATTAGAGATGTGTTGTGTTCTTCACTTACCCTTCCATTGAAAAGACTCATTTACTTACCCTTCACTGAAAAATGGGATGTGCAGCCTTCAGCAGAGTGAGCACTGGAAACCTGATGCAGCTTGCGAGCAAATGAGGTTTCAATGCCTCTTTTAAATACCTCAGGAATGTTACTGATATCCTGATGTGATGAACACATAAAAGACAGATAGGTTAGCTCTCGTGCTTAATATTCTGAGCATATTGCAATGCCTACAGTTCTCCTTGTGAAGTGAAACACAGTGGCTATGCGTATGAAGGAAGTGGTTAGGTGATTGATTGAAAATAGCTGGGAAAAGAAATCATTGTGAATTAAGTTTAGGAAAGAAAGAAATGATCCAGTGAGAAGGACCACGAGTACCTGGTATTCTGACAGAGCAAGAACTCTGGAATTCGCTTCAAATTCCTCTGCAATGTTTTGGGTGTGCTAGATGTATGTTTTGCTACACATCCCACAAATCCTATTTTGCTTGCAAAGTAGGAAGATGGAAGGAGAAATTCCCCTGTCATTGTTGCTATGGACTTCTTAGTGTAAAGAGAGAGTTGGCAACGCTAGAAAGGGGTCATCAGGCTGATGTACAAGGAGCACAGCATGGTGATGTTAAATCCACATGAGAAAGAGCAGGGTATAAGTCTTGGTATGTCCCTGGCTAGTGTCTCTCCATGGAGCACCTGGGCCGTCAGTGCTGTCATGCACATTCCTCCGGCATCCGTGGAGGAACCCAACAAGCACCCCATGACAACTTATCTCCATGTCCTACAAGACCATCCCCACCCATGAGGATTACAGCAGTAGGCCTGTATGCTGGAGAGACAACTTGACTCTTAGCACCTGCTCTACAGTCCAAAATTAAATTTCTCTATAGGCTTAAGTAACAAGGGGCCCTGGGTTTTTCCCAGGTCCCCAGCAGAGTATGAGAGGTTAGGAGAGTAATGGCCACCTTGCACCTCCTGCTGCCACGGATGGCTACAGCCTCTAATTTTTTACTTCCAAAAAGACTCATCTCATTACTAAGACACACTGAGCACCAGCAGGCAGCAATACCAAAGATCCAGAGCTGGAGCTGGGTGAGGTGTGAATCTCAGATACTGAAATCAGCCCGTTTGCAGTAATGTACAGCAGACATTTAATTTTGCAGCAACCAGACATCAGCTTCCACCTTGCTTTTTCCTGAAACTATTCTGCAAGTTTTATGTCACATATTCTTTGGCTTATGTCAATAATGCCGACAGAGCATTGCTTTAAGGAGAAAAACTCACAAACACAACAGCAAATAAGATACAGAATAATGACGCAGACTATAAAAAGCTTGGCAAACCTGAGTTTTTATTTTACTATAGAGCTATCAACACAACAGAAAATAAATTATTTTTGAAGTTCAGATATTGAACTCAGGAAGAAAATCAAAAGTGCTTTCCCTGCTGTTCTTTTCAATATTCACTTCATGTTTTATTTGGAAGTTAGATTCATCTCCACTCTAAACTGTACTCTACTTTTATCTTAAGTATTGCTATTTCCAAAGGAACAAAGAATATTTCTTATCAGCGTCTTCCGGCTGGACTTCCTAATGCATTTGATTTCCAGCTATTAACCTAGGAGCCCAATATTCACAATCACTTTGTGGTTTTTAAGACCCTACAGGTTTAAAAGTGTATGGACATTCTTACAAAGATTATTACTTTATTTTATACTTAACAATGCTTGCCAATATCCTCTTGCTCGTGGCTCAAAGATGACTGGAAGATCAGCAAGTCAAACTTCTGCACATCTACATGCCTCTCTTGAACCACTATTCGTTCTCAGTGAACTCCTCAGAACATGTAGTTTCAACAGTAGCTTACACCATTTTAAGGCAGAATTATCAGGCCACAGTCCTCTGCTCATCAGAAACATCCACGTGCAGTTATTAAAGCATTCTGGTGAAAATTATTGCAAGAATCATCTCAAACCTTTATAAATCTGATTTAGAAGTAAAACCTTCTTCCAGGTTCTCTAAAAATAGCTGTCTGGGTTCTGTTCTCACATTTCATGTTTTCCCCCTGTACTGGGCACTGGTGAGACCCCATCTCAAATGCTGTGTTCAGTTTTGGTCCCCTCACAACAGGAGGGACCTTGAGGTGCTGGAGCGTGTCCAGAGAAGGGCAATGGAGCTGGTGAGGGGTCTGGAGCACAAGTCTTGTGAGGAGTGGCTGTAGGAACTGGGGATGTTCAGCCTGGAGAAGAAGAGGCTGAGGAGAGACCTTCTTGCTCTCTACAGCTCCCTGAAAGGAGGGTGTAGCCAGGGGGGGTTGGTCTCTTCTCCCAAGTCACAAGCGATGGGACAAGAAGAAACAGCCTCAAGTTGTGCCAGAGGAGGTTTAAATATTGGACAGTAGGAAAAAATTCTCAAGCATTGGAACCACTTGTCCAGGGAAGTGGCGGAGTCACCACCCCTGGAGGTATTTAAAAGCTGGGCAGATGTGACGTTGAGGGACGTGGGTTAGTGGTGGTTTTGCCAGTGTTTGGTTGATGGCTGGACTCGATGATCTGAAAGGTCCCTTCCGAGCTCAGTGATTCTGTGATTCTATCTGGAAACTGCTGAAATCAGCTGTCTCGTTGCAAGGATGCTGGTAGAAGTGGGATCAGAGACGAATCAGATTTAAGTTACACATAACGTTAAACACATTCCCAAGCACATGGCCCTCTTGCAGCAAATCATTACACGTGTACTTAGCTTTAATCACACTTCCAACGCTCCCTGATTTCTATGGAATTTAAGTGTGTGCTTGAAAGTAAGCCTATGTCTAAATGGCTTCTTGTTTCAAGCTTGTTTCTTGTACCTGTGTGCACAAGCAAGCAGATCTCAGAAGAATGTGTTTTTCCTTGGTCCAAGTAAATTAAGGATTTATTGCTCACATTTCTAGCAATAGGAAAAAAAAAAAAAAAAAAAAAGAGGAAATACCAACCTATTGTTTTATTCTGCTCCTAAAATTGAATATCCATGAACTAAACAAACTGTGTCATAGAAGGTTGTTTGTCTATTAACACACACACATGTACCAAATGTATATATTTGCACCCTGAGGGAGTCTCTGTGTCTGTATTGTTCCATACATAAACTTAGATTAGATTTTGGATTGTTTCCCCCCAAAAAAATCTTAATAGTTATTTAGTAAATTTTTAGACTTCAGGCGAATCTTGAAATTGGACATCAAGTACCCTCAGGCTTAATTTAGAGTGCACATATTGAACCTGGCACTATTCCAATTAGCTTATTAGTTTTATAGATTTTAATTCTCTTGGCATGATATCAGAAATAACACAAGGCTTCCCACCTAACAGCATTTCTGGCTAGATAGAGTCAATCAAATCATCATTTGCATTTAAAACTGGTATAAAATTCGACACTTTTCTAGTTCCAAATCCCTACCTCGGTGCATTTGTGCCTTTTATGCACACCTTGCATGAACTCCCTGTGCACAATCATGTGAAAATTAAGTTTAAATCAATGAGAAAAATATGTGGAACATCTGGAAGCGTTCATATTTCTGCAAAAATACTTTGTCTGCACAGCCCATTGTGTAGAAACCACGGGAACAGTAATTTACCTTTACAACTATAAAGTCCGTATGGCTACAAAATCTTATCAAATAAAAGTGCATTGTCTTGTCTATGGAAATTCTGTAAGTGACCCATAATTATTTATGATAATTTACTGTTATTACCATTTACAATAGAAAAATAGAGAACATTCTGGGTTAATTACATTATGTCTAATTTACTGTTGCTAAATATAGACCAGCCTACAACGAATGCTGAACCGTAGGAAGAGGAGATGCAGAAGGGGGAATTATTTCAGCACATCTGATTTCTGCTGTTCTTGGCAACATATTTCACCGGGATGGGAACCCTGGGTGACTGCTCACACGTCGTCCTTGCTTTTAGACTCAGATGCTGCATTTATTTGCCTGACAAAACAAACTCCCTTCTGCCTGCTCTCCTGGAACCTGCCTTGGGCCATGGGATTTAGTCCTTTGGGGTTTTGTGGCTCTTAGGGAGACTCCCAAGCCCCTGTGGGCAAGCGCATCCTTCCTGCAGATGGCTGTGAGCCTCAAGTGGCCAAGAGTTTGAGCTTTTGTTCTCGATTTGCTTACGTAGGTGATTCATGCTGATGTTTTAAATGTGTTTAAACTTTGCTGAGATACTGTTTGAAATACTTGAGGAGCATCTCAGTGGGTCCCATGATGAAAACTGCTGCCAGAGGCTTTTTTCCCTCTTCTGAGGAGCATCCAGGTTTGGGGTAAAACCACCTGTTTTCCTTCACTCTTGTGAGTCAATGCCGTCCCACAGGACTTGCTCCTGGAGGTTCCTTCACTACTTAAAGCTTTTATTTCAGTATCATCTTCCAGGGGCAGAGGTAGATGAAGGACCAGCCACCCCAGCAGCTGTGCAAGCACAAAACAGCTCCAGAAAACTGCATCTTTGACCTAAAAATCTCATATATAGACATAAGCACCCAGGACAACAGATAGATAGATACCGGCTGGAAGCAAAGGGAAGTGTAGAGGTAAATTGATCAGCAGTGCAGCACACAGGATGCCTAATGAGGAGCCCGCTTCTCTATTTTTTCCTTAAATGTGACCTGCAAAACAAAGCGTATATCCTTAGTGGCATTAAATGAAGCTCCGTAACACTTGGCACAATTCTTGTTTAAACCTGCCTTCCCCACGTTTTTCTAAGTCGTTTCCCCTCTATTTGATGCTTTTCTCTTATATTTTTTTATTTGATGTGCAGAGGGTTTTTTTTCTCAATGCTTGTGGTTTCTCATAGCTATCAAGGATGTAGTAATTCAATTCATGCACAAAATCCTCTTCCTAAGAGCACAGGGGTATCAGCGGCACAAGCAAGCTACAATCTCGAGTTTGTGCTTCTGCTCGATTCCCATTAGAAGCAGATTCCGAGGGAGCCTGAAACTTGTCCCCCCAAAGTTTTCAGGTGGAAATAAATCTGCTTTCACCTGCGCCTACAGAAAAAATCCTCCCAAATCCTGCCGGCTGGCTCCCCTGCGCAGCCTGTGCCTGGTTATGAATGGCTTCCCCAGCGCCAGCTGCACTGCTGAAAATATTCTCAGTGTGCTGCCATAAGATTAGTGGACACTTTAAGCAGCCTGTGAACTCCAGATAAATCCCAGAACAGCAGCAGGAAGAAAGCAACATAAGCTCAAGCAGAAGGTCTCCATTTATTGGAAATCCGCATAGTGTATGCTTGAATGGCTCCAGGGTAACAAACTGCTCTACCTGCCTCTCCGTATATGCAAGATCAGAAAAGCAGATGCTGCCCTGACCTCCATCCATTGCATTTGTGTTGTTCTACTGGTCTGTAGTTATTTGTGCCCCAATTATATTGCTACATTTATTATTCCTATTTAATTCAATTGCTTGTGTATGGTTGTGTCTGGCAAAAAAAGCTGGATATGGGGATTACACATTCTGTCATTTTTCGGGGTTTCCAATTCATATATTTCCAGTACTGAAAGCTGAAATTTCGGCTTTTAGCAACTATACAGTTCATAACTTGCTTGGCCATGTCACCTGCCAAGGTAGCTGGTCTCTGTGGCCAGGCCAAAGGCAGAGCAAGGTAAAGCCCAGATCTTCCTCACAGCACTGAAAACTGAACACAACTCAGGCTGCAGAAGCTAGAGAAGGTCCAGACTGGGGTTAAAGGTGTGAACCGTGTTGGTGAACCCCTCACCAGAAAGAAAAGCAGCCTGGCTTAGGTGAAGGTGTTTTGCCATCAAGATTTCTAAGGGTAATGGAAGTTCTCCTATGGTTTTGCATCATGATGCTGTCAGAAGAAACACCCTGAGCATAAGGAAAAGCTGCAGTACTGTGTTCCCTCCAGCACTAGTGTCTGCCAGACCCTGGGGACAGCCACCTGGCAAGGTCCAGGTGTGAGATGCAACCAGAGCAGCCCCAGGGCATTGACAACACTGTCCCTAAACAGACACAGATGTCCCTGGATGGTTTCAGAGTGACACTGATGAAACCAGTGACAAGCTAAAGCCCCCCAAGGGATGACCCAGCAGAGAAAGACCCGTTGCTCCTGTCTTCTCTGTCTCTTGGAAAGACAAATTTTTTCACAGGGGGTAAGTGGCCCTCGGGGACAAGGTTGGAGAAGTCCACCATGAAGGCCAGCAAGGAGATATGGAAAGAAAATATCTGACTTCAACAACAGCTTCCAGTGATCTGTTTCACTTGGGAAGAACCTAAAAGCCTCAGCTGTGATGTATTTTCCAAACCTTTCTCATAATAAGGTGCCTACTCCAGGTCTACACCGTAGGCAATCTGGGCTTAGTTTGACAATTTTACTACTCATCAGACTCTTCTTGAAGATAAAAGGGAAACTTGGCCTCCTCCCTGCCTTTATTGTAGGGTGTACAGAAATGCCAAGCTGAGCCCGATGTTTTAAAAATCTTTAACCGTAAAAAGAAGGAAATTCATAAAGATGGGAACACATTTCATTTGCTCACTTGTAGACTTCTACTTACAAAATCTATTTTAAGCCAAGATATAATTTGAGGTTTAAAGATATTTGTGGACCATGCCTCAGGGAAAAACTCTTTACTAATAGATATGGAAATTAATTGTGATTTATATTTTTTTGATAAAGCTTTAATATCTTTTTTTTTTCTCCCTGTTTTTAGCTAAAAAGGAAACAGCAGACAGTTAGAAGGAATGGAAAATGCCTAAGCAAAGAAGATTGCTTTGTGAAAGGACTAGTTCGAGCTAGTGATGGAGGATTTATCAAAGCCTGGGACTCTGGGAGTAGGTATCAACTGATATCTAACCTGAGTAGACAAAAGAAAAATTATTAAATCTGCAGCATTTGATGAAGTGCACACTAAAAATGAGAAGATATAAGGAAGACTCTTCTTTCAGCCTGCCAGGTGAGACTTTTTGCATGCTTCACATACACACCTGCAGGACATCAAGGCTAAACTCAACTTTTTGAACTTCTCCTGACCCTTTAATTGGGGAAATAGTTTGCAGTTGTCACTGACCTGGTTTGATCTCTTTCTGCTCTGGAGAGACTATTCTTTACTTTCCCTACCAGGGACACATGATTCCCACAACATTCCCGCTTTGCCGGTCATCCTGTGGGGATGTACACAAGCAGCCATGCACTGAAAAACCGTGAGTATCACAGAGCACAGGGTCAGATCCAGTTAAATTCCATGGGTTTTTTCCTCTCTTTTCATTTTTCTGAGGCTTAATAAACAGTCTGTGTTTTGATCACTCTTTCATGAGCTCCTTCCTGCAGATTCTTCTATTTCTCATGTTTAGAGCACGCACAAAATGTGTGTAGACCACACACTAAATGTTGTTTTTTGAAACAGCCTAGCATCCTAATTGCAGAGTCTAATAAGGCACCAATTAGACAGGCGCTTGATGAAATCAAGTCTGCTATTTCACCACCCTTTCTTCTTTCTCCTAACAATTGGTTAGGATGATTGAAAACTGATCTCTCGGCATTAATGGAAATAGACCATTCCTAAGAAAACATGCGTCATGGAAAGCCTCCATGAAGTGTGCATTCAGCTCTCTTAACTGCTGACTGAAGCAAGAGCCAGGGGAATCCTTGTTGGTTAAATGACCGGTGTCATTAGGATTAATAACAGTGATATCAGATAATTTCTTGTTCTCCTTTCACAGAGCCCCATGAGACTTGGCCGACCTTTGAAAACGTACCAAATTCAGAACCACACTCATTGTGAATAACAATTCTGCTTGGATGGACCAGACTGTATTTTTTTCGTCCAACAACTGTGAAAATTTTTTTTTTTTATATATCATTCGTCCCCGACTAGTGCCAGAGACGAGCAAATGCGCATAGGCCTCTGTGCCAGCCATCTGTTGAGTAAAGCCTGGTGCCAGCTGCTTATCGTGGGCTGCAGGTAAGAACAGGGCTGTAGGAGAGTCGGTGGGAAGTTTATGCCCATTTAAAGAGCTTAGGAAGGGATTCATAAAGAAAACCCTGTTCCAAGCACAGTAACATCATTTGGATCAGAACGTTTGCCGACGTATGGAGAGTTCTTTTTTTTTTTTAAAGCCATGTTTAGCCTGCCAAAAAATTGCATTGCATATCTTCAGTTTGGATATTTTTGTAATATAGATGACTCAAACCTTGCTCTCTTTATGTCGTTGAATGCAAGTCTTCTGCAAGGCATTACAATATAATCACTGAGACTCCCCTTTCATGGGAACTCAATCAATAGCCATGTAAGTCGAATGTTGAATCAGGTCTTAAGTAGGTCTTTCATAACCCTGGATGGCACTCAGGCGCTTGCGGTCCATATCCCAGGTAACCCCGCAGTATTCAAATAATATTAGCTCCATCAGCTTTGATTTATTCCAAGTTACTTCTCAAGATGACTCTTTCTTTATTATTATTCTAAAGCCAGACAAGGTGTGAATGGGAGAACAGAGGCTAGGTATTCGTAGGTTCAGTGAGCTGCCAGATTGGGATGTGTGGGGTTTATTTTCCAGGACAAACAGGTACACAGAGCTAGGAAAGAGTGTCTCCTCTTCCACTGCCTGGCCTAATCTCTTTGGAGATATTTCTGTACTATGGCTATGAGAAATGCTCCTGCTGCAGCATTCAGCTCTATTTCTGAGAAGTTTGGGCCACAAAGGAATGCTTTATCTGTGCTTTATCACCTTCTTCCCTCTGATCCTGATACAGTTACAATCCTGAAAATAGATAGTGTCTTAACTATCTGGAAGAGTTTTCAGTGAAAGCCTCACAGATAAGATATCTGTACTCTGTCCCTGGCCAGAACTGGTCTGATTTCATGATCGGTAGGAGACAAATCCCCTGGGACATTCAGCTGACGTTCATGCTCATTTCCCATACTCTGAAGGCTGAGATCAACTCTCAGTCACAGTCCAAGGAAACAAGTTTTCTGATTTTAAGCCTCTTTCCTGATGCCCAGCCCATCAAAGGCACCCACTCATGGCATACCTAAAGTACTCAAGTTCGAGTTTATATTTTTAGTAGATATTTACAGTACCCCTGGTGTCCTGGTCAAAAGTGCACCACTTCTGTCCTGCTGTGCTACTTGAATGGCCATGTGTAGTATACTCTGACCATCTCCTAAATACTAAATTTGCATGATTTAACATATGCCAGTTCCACCATTGCGTGCATGAATATCACATTTTTTACCAATACAGAAACAGAGTTTTTTCTGAAAAAAAATAAAAAAAAAAATTATGTATAGCTTTGTAAATATCTTCCTTACAAACACTTAATATTTTGACTTTTAGCAAACTCAGTTTTTCTTAGCTGTTCCCCATGGCAATTACATTCTGGTTGTAAAGGAGACTGTTACTTAGGAAGATGAATCATATCTTCTGTGAAGACACTGGCTTCCACATCCTTTATGCTTTCCTATTTTAAAATAATCTTGAAAACAGAATGTTTTAAACAACCAGTTGCAGCAACCTGCATGTTTTTCACTGGGTCAGACTAATTTCCTTTACTAAAAATTGCTGCTAAAGGGGGCTTTTCTCTTTGTATAAATGATACAGCTATTGACAAGGGAGACCTGTGCACGTTCAAAAATTAAATGCTATAAAATTGAAGTAATCAAAATAACACATCAATCACATTAAGAAGTTAATTAGCAGATCTTGATATGTTCAGCCTTACATTTGGATGGCATAAAGATGGTAAAAAGATCAGATTATAAGTGTTATAATGCCTGAAATGTGTATTCAAGGTGATTTGTATTTTTGTCACGTTTAAAAACTTCAGGAATGATCTATCCATTACAAACTTTATAGTAAGTGTGAGCATTGATTTAAAGGAAGGAAGCTCGGGAACATCAAAAACTGTCTCTTTGTTCTTAATATTTGCTAGCCCTTTCCAAAAGACACACATTAATGTAAGCCTATCCTATTCATCTGTGCTATCTGGACTTTTTTCTTTCCTTTAGTTTATTAGCTTTCATAGGGTTATTTTAGATATCTGATTTTACAAGACAACTGATGTAAAAGATGTACAGCTTCTGTGTTTTTACCTAATGTATAATTAGACCAGCAAGGGTCTAGGTCTTACAACAAAGCCTTAAAAATTATAACATGGTTCCCAGTATGTGACTGAGAGATTCAGATCTTCTCTCAAGGGAAAGTGGAAACTACCAGTCCAGATATTTGAAGATGAACAGCATAAAAATACACCAAATTCACTCAAGTAAGGTATAGGGATTGTGCTGTTATTAATTTTAAAACTGACAGGAAGACTCCTATAAAGATAAATTCAGGACAAAAGAGGCCAGCTATCTACCTTTCACAGGTCAAAAAAGCTCTCTTTGGGAGGCAATGCAAAGATTAGAGATGTGTCTGATAGAAAAAAAAAGAGCTGCAGATTCAGAAGTTTTGGAAACATAATTTTTTTTATTATTATTTTGCTCTTGCGATTACTTTTTCCCTGTTTCTTCTCCTGCTTAATTTTTAATTGGCATGCTCAGATTCTTGTGCAAAAGAATCTAGGTTTCTTCCCAGTTCTTCTGAAACTTTTCAGTCCACAAAGGAAGGGAAGGAAGGCAACTTCTATAGGGACTGTCCCAATCCACAGCGAGAGCATAGTGGAAACCAAAATGGGGTGGGTCTTCTACTGCATGTTGCCAGTATCCACTCCTGTGACAGCATTTCGCCTGAGAAGAAAGTTATTTATGCCAGAAAAAAGCCATGTGCCACATGCAGAGTACCTGTGTAGAGAGCAAGAATCAAACTGGGCCATTGGGTCCTGCCCTGCTTTGGCGTAATGTCATAGAGTCAAAGAATGGTTAGAGTTGGAAGGAACCTTAAAGATCA
Source organism: Thinocorus orbignyianus (assembly GCA_013400375.1). Taxonomy (NCBI): domain Eukaryota; kingdom Metazoa; phylum Chordata; class Aves; order Ciconiiformes; family Thinocoridae; genus Thinocorus; species Thinocorus orbignyianus. The sequence goes on along the minus strand of VXBW01006167.1, from coordinate 989,937 downwards.
TCAAGTTCCAACCCCCCTGCCCTGGGCAGGGACACCTCCCACCACAACAGGTTGCTCCAAGCCCCATCCAGCCTGGCCTTGAACCCCTCCAGGGATGGGGCAGCCAAAACTTCTCTGGGCAACCTGTTCCAGTGCCTCACCACCCTCACAGCAAAGAATTTCTTTCAAGTATCTAATCTAAATCTCCCCTCTTTCAATTTAAATCCATTACCCCTCATCCTATCATATAAGACAGGGGTTGCCCCATTTGTTTGTAGGACTACAAATTCCACTCAGGCTAAGCCAAAAAGCTGCAATAACTGCAAAACACATTAATAAGTATCCCCTACTCTTATTCCAGAAGTCAGGGAATCTTCTGAGTTCAGTCTGTTACCCATAATGCTTCAGTAAAATTCACTAACAATGTATATTCTGTTATTGAAATAGGTCACTCCATAGGAACTATAAGTTCAGTCATTTACAAAGTCACATTTGATATAGCTGGCTATTAGGTGCTAGCGCATGAGCTTGACAATTTTTGTTCTCCAATTAAAAAGCAGAACTAGCTTCATCCAGCTTTCAAGGATAGCCTTAAAACAGGAAAGTTGACCAGTTGATGTCTAAGCAGAGCTTGATTCAGAAATCACACATTAAGAATCTATTTTGGACTTTCTGCTGATTTTCGTTGGCACAGAAGATTTATGAACTGTGTGTCGTGCCGTGCTTTTCTGATGACAGTGACCTTTTCTTTTTCACATGACTCATTGATTTTGCCTTATTCAAATTTCAGGTAACAAATAATTAATTGAGCCCCAATATGTGACACATAAAATAGATGTTTTTCAGAAGGAACTCAGTTTATTGCAATAAAGTATTTTTGTTCATTACTGAAGTCTGACATAACCCTCCAAGATCAAAGGCTACTTGACCACAAGAGTTGTCTTATACAGGAGTCACTTATGTATCTGTTGTGGCCATTATTTTTCAATAATTTCAAAGTGATATTTTCGTGGAGCATTAGAGTACCTCCTCAAAATTACTCTCTTGTCTTCTTTCAGACCGAAGCACAAGTGTGCACCATGGTGGGTACCTGTTGGAGAAGACATCTACACTTTTCCTACCTCATACATATACAATCTGTGTGCTTTAGCAATGCTTTTATAATTGACAGAAATAGATCTAGCCATTTGTAAGCTCATACTACTTAAGATGGCACAAAGGAGGACATTCTTCTCCCTTCATCTTTCTTTGTAAAAATTAATTCAAATATACCATGAGGGGCAACATCCCTGACAAATCTATCTATGTGTTTTGGATATTGCAATATGAAAAATCAACTTTTCTAATTATCATCTCAGTTTGAACACTCTCTGAAAACCTGAGCTCAAGGCTCAACTTTTATCTGTTCTTCAGAGATCTCTGGCTTGACTCTTGAACTCCTGGTCACTTCTCTTCAGACAAGGGGCAATATTTCTACTGACTGTCATGGGAACAGGATTGGGCCAGTTATGTGTATTTGACATTGAGAAGCAGACTAATTGAAGTCAAAACAGTTTTAGAGGTCTGGTTAGGTTGATTTTAATGAGGACTTTTAAAGCTATCATACTTCTCATGGTTTTTTCCTCTGGGAATTTTTTCCTTAACAGCGATGTGAGTTACAAAGTGTTCAACCAGTCTTTTGTGTTTTCTCAATACCATAGAATCTGTGCACCTCACAAATTCTAAAAATAAATACAAATGAAAGCCAAGCCCTTTCTTTTTTCTTTCTTTAATCACACCTCTCCATGAGTAGGGAGTGCACTTTGCCCAATTGAATTTTCTTTCACTCAAAACTTCATGAAAAGCAAACATTAATGGAGATGCAATCTCCATTGCAGAGTGAACTTACTTTGAAATTCAAGTGACTATACATAGAAATTTTTTTCTAGATCTATTTTGCAGTAGCAATGAAGCTTTTAAATGGCATTAATGGCAACTATTCAATATCCGAAATTACAGCAGCCAAATTATATTCTGATAATTGCAACATTAACTTGTGTCGCTGTTTCAAGAGGGTGTTTACCCCTGGGAAGAGGACCGAGCCAGGTATGGGCATCCTAGGCCACCTTTCATTTAGCAGTATATATTAGTTTGATTAAAGTTAATAAAGCAAGAACAGATTTAGCAAATGGAACTAATGTTCAGAGATAATTTCAGTTGGAATGAATGAACAAGAGATGTGGAGAAGTAATTACAGGAATTTGCTAAAGACCTCTAGGGTGAAATGCACATGACCACAACACACTGTACAAAGAAACAGAACGAGACACAAAACATAGTTAGTAATAGGATACTTCAATTATCCAGAAGTAAATTGGGAACAGCCTGTGGTAATACTGCCAGCATGCTCATAACAATGCAGAGCTAATGCAGCATTGTGAGAGGACCAGTTGGTAAGCAGGCTGCAAAAGGACTGGAGGAAAATAAGGGAGCTAAGTATGATTAGGGTGTCTACCATTCTGCTCTTCATGGGGCTCGGTGCCTCGACCCTGGAGCGGTTCCTCTGGTTGACCAGGGGGTCACCCGCCACCGACACCCATCCAAGTCAAGGGTGGAATGAAGAGGATTTGCCTCACCTTAGATATGTTTCTTTCATTTCGTTCTGTATAGCTCTACAGTCGTTTTTAGAAAGCAAAGCAGCAACAAACAGAAGAGTTTAAAACTATAAAGCAACGTACTCGTTAACATTTTAGTCCTCTTTGGCTGATCCAGATTACAGCATGGTGGTACTTATTCTGATGAACTCTGACTTTGAAAGACTCTGACAGGACTTAGCTGCACTCATTTAATCTAAGAGTATAACCTGTAATCAATAAGAAAGGCTTTTAAAATCATCAATAATTTATTCAAAATTATTCCGTTTTTCTGCCTTCCAGGAACACTGTTTGTGATTCAGCGTAATTCCAGCATAAATAACATGTTAATTTTACCCTTCTCCAACTATAATGTTGTTGCTGTAATAGGAATTAATACTGAAAAGCTGCAATTCATTTTGTTGTATAAAATACTAAAACGCTGATAGACGCTATATACTTGTCATCAGACTTCTGCCAGTTTGAAGCTCAGCACTTTCTGGGGCAGGGAGAGATTGCATACAGCAGGTCTCAACACACCAGTGCCGACAGCCTGGAGGAAAGGTCTCAGTGCATATTTTGCAGATCCTGTGCTGTGGAAAATGCTGGTCTCATCTGGAAAACCGTCGTGGGAAAATGTGGACGCAGGGTTTTCCATGCATCGTCTCTCGGCAATTCCTGGACAGAGGAGTTCAGTTTATAATTCAAGGTTGTTTTTTCAACAAACTCACCCTAAAATCTGAGATTCAAGGTGGATTCACTCATTCTTTCCTTATTTCTGTCCATCCTTCCTTCCATCTTGATTTCAGTCTTTCTTTTCACTGTTAGATCTAGACTAACAAAGATACATATTTTTATACTGTAAAGAAAACTGTATGTTTCCAACTACACTCAGAAGTGATGAGTCTAGAGTTGATGTGTTTAATTTACAGAGCAGAATCAGTTTGCATCCATTCTTCTCAGACTATGTGTATCCTCTCTGAGAAGCAACATAACGAGGAAGCACTGCAAATAGCATGTATGTAGGAAATTTCTGGAGATCCAGCATTATTTTACGTAGATTTGTTTCTCTGGCTGATATTTCAAAACAGATGTATAAGCAGATATCACGGGACTACTTTTGTAACATTAAAAAACCCTTATTCGGTGCTTAGTAGAAACTTGATTAAAAAGTATCAGGGAGTAACATTACTAGCTAATTGGAAAACTGCTGCGGGAACACACACTTAGAAGGTGACATCCTCAACAGTGGTGGCAAGGTACCAGCATTAAAAGCATAAAATTCCTTAACTTGCTTGTGTGGATATTAATATAATAAATGTCTTGGGCACAAGAGGACCTTATTCTAAGTAAAAACACAGCTTCTTACAATCATAGAGTGGTCAGAGTTGGAAGGAACCTTAAAGATCATCCAGTTCCAACTCCCCTGCCCTGGGCAGGGACACCTCCCAGCACACTAGGTTGCTCCAAGCCCCATCCAGCCTGGCCTTGAACTCCTCCAGGGTTGGAGCAGCCACAGCTTCTTTGGGTTGCTTCTTCTTATGGCTGGCTCTGTTTCCAGCCCTGACAACGGCCTCATTTGATGCCAATTTACTTTATGATTATATTTTCACCCTATCCCCCTTTCAGCTAAGCTTCAATCCATACTGATGGGACACCACATTTTGAGGTAAGGACAACTTCTGCTTACTCCCTGTGTTCAATGGGGCTGGGCAAGACCTGAAACACCATTTCCTTTCATAACAGAAGTAAAACTCTGCCCACCCTGCTGGACATTTAGGGGATTGACCATTGCTTTTATTCTTGTTTTGCTGTTAATGAAGGTTTAACGAGCAAGAAAGCTTTTATGCTCCTTGCTAGGCTTGAGCTCAGTGAACACTTAATAACTTTATAAGCTGCTTATATGGGAATACTCCCTGGACAATTAAAACTCATTTTTCTAATTCATTATGAGGGACAGTGATCAGGAGCGTTTAAGGTTCAACAAGTAAAATAATAAACAAAAGTGAGCACCAAAAGCAATACCTGCAAATTCTCATTTTCCAGTGGTGATAATGAAAACACTGTTACATGTAAAAGATAATTCTTTGGTTTTTAATTCACCATTGTCTCCTTGTTTTGCTTTAACCTGTAAAACTTCCCGTCAGGTTCTCTCTATTATTCTTTCTCTTGTGTGGATCACACGATTAAGTGACAAAGCCATGTTTTTGACATCTGTCTGATTTCCATGACAACAGATTATGAAACCAGCTGTAGTGAGCATGTGAGATGAAAACTAAGAAAAATGAGGAAGCTAAATGAAGATTTAATCAATATGAAGAACAGCAACAAAGGGTGGGAAGGAAGCACATAACAAAGGTAATTCCTTCAGAGAAGAAATGTGGGGTTTTTTTTCCCTCCACTATCCGAACATTATAGGGTATGAGAATAGCTTTTGCTCCTTAGGGAAAGGCATCATCAGTATATTTTAGAAGGAGAAGAGCCTTGGTCTGTCTTGTGGCTCTCACTAAGCAACTCATGGATCCTTCCTCAGAAGAAGGAGAACCTACACTTGCCACCCAGCCAACACCTTCTCTCCAAGTTGAGCAACATCAGAGCACCATGACCAACATGCCCGTGTATCAGCTACCAAATACTATGCCTTCTTCCTCTTCTTCTTATGAGAAAACATGACTTGTAAGAAAAGATGGAAGGAACGCGAGCTATTTTGTCAGAACAAAATAACCTGAAGGGACATACAAGTTTCAAATGCATAAAAGGTCACTTCAGGGAAGAGATTAGGCTGTGAATTGGATAAAGCAGTAATGAATCCAGATTGCAGTAGAGATAGTGAAGGTTTTTAGAAAAAAAAAAGAAAAAGCCTTAATAGTTCATAAAGGTGATTCCTGCGGGGGGGGGGAAAGTGCTAAGGGAAGCTGCGGATTCTCCATAATGGGAGGCAATAACAGGTCAGAGAAGCATCTGTCAAAGCTGGCTCAGGGAGAGCTGGTTCTCTGGGAGCAGGAAAAGACTGCACGGTGTTTCTGACTCTCTCCAAGCCAAATTTTCCACTCTATTCAGACCATGAACATTGTAAACTCCTTGATTCTTTAGCCTGTGATTTCAGCTTCAGCGGTTTGCTTGTACTACTTGCTTAAGTTCATAAACTATGTCATAACAGGCTCAGCTGGACATCTTGAAGTACTACCAAAAAAAGCAAGTGAAGAAAATAACTGTAATCCATGGTATTTTGAAAAGAAGAGACATAAATAAGTTTTAAAGCTATGAGAACACAGAGATAGAATTAATGGGAAGAAACCTGATGGACTGAGATGTTCATACTTCCAAAGGCAGTCAGTAGTAATAACGGGAAGACTGGTGGTGCCTGATTTTTGAGGGTTATTTTAGACCCATTTTAGTCGCGTAATTCTGAACACACCCTTCTTTCCTTCAGGAATTTTCTTTCTACAGGTCGCTTAAAGGGACTGGAAAGCAGCTCTGGCAAGTGTAATTCATTGCCTTGACTTGCAGCATGAAGAACTCTGAGCTGGTGGCTAGGAGAGCGGTCGGGGAGAAATTTGTGTGAATTTTGGAACATTCATCAATAGCATGATAAGTTCAGTTTGGCACAAGCCAGGGTGCAATAATGCTAGAGTTACTTTGGGGCCTTTGTAGGTTGCAATATAAATCTTACACTAGCTCAATTTGTGTTCATTTTATGTGAGAAACATTAATAGATTTTTAATATACTGGCGCTAGATAAAATGAACTTCAGCGACATCAAAAAGAAGAATTGGCATTGCACAGTACACAAGGAAATACGCTTATGGCATTTTACAGTGCTCTGATAAGTTGTGTGAGAGGTCAGTATAGGTGAAACACAGGTTACATGGCCTTGAAGATTTGTTCGCTGTAGTAAATGATTGTTATTGGACTAGAGACCAAGAAGTGCAGGCATACGCGCTGCTCGCTGCAACTGAAACACGAAAGGGCCTCCAAAGCATGAAAAAATCAAGATACACTGACTAGATTAATTTTATATTTATAATTTAATCTAGATTAATTATAAACCTATTATATTCTATAATGTATTATTACTAAAACTGACTGGGCAGTTACAACCACTGTCTGAGTTCATTCTTCTTTATTTATTGTAACCACCTCAAATCACTGGAGCTGGTGACTGACCTACCTGGAAGTTCTTCTGACCTTCACGCATAGACATCCCTCAGCAAATGGAAAGATGTGGCTTTTCCTGTATAGGGAGAGGTTTGATTATGTGTTATTGAAACCTGTAGCATGTGCTGTACCAAATGAGAGAAGGCAAAAAACTGAATACTGAAGCTCTGGGCTTTGGTGGTTTCCCCTAACAGGGCCTGCTGTCCTGTGCAGCAAATAAAAACCTGTGCGATCAGTCAGCCACGTTGTAGATATTGTCTTCCACTGGATAAATAACAAAGTTTTCCTATATGCCTCTTCTATCGTTGCCATCAGCGCGCTCATAAATATTTAATGCTTTTTTGGGCTGCGAGTTCGACTTTTCTTGTTTTATGTGTTTGCCCAATAGCGAGTACAACCAGCTCTCCATCCGGAGGATTAATGCTGAAATATTAAAATGCTGAGATTCTCTGACTGCTGTCGATGAGCTGCTCCTGCGCGCGCCGGAGGAGCAAATCCTTTCAGCGGGGTTAGCAGAGAGCTTCAATGTTATTTTGGGTTAGCTGGTGTTTTTCATGCAAACTGCATCACAAATGTTATATGGAGTTATAAAGTTAATATAAAAAGCAGACGGAGAGAAATTAAAAGAGATAGTCAAGGGAGAAGAGATGGGATATAAAAATAGATGGAACTGGTGAAGCATGGAAGTTGCAGAAAAGCTGTTCCAGATGCCAGGAGCTACTCCAGAGAGGAGTCTCATCCCAGGAACTGGGACCGGTATGAAAGTACAGTGAGCACTTTAAGGGACAAAGGGAGGAATATGAACAAGACCTGTAACGTTTGCCTCACAAAATAAACAAATACTCTTTTGAATTCTTCATTTCTTACAGATTATTTACTGAACTTGAAAGAACCAAATATATTTATCCTCAATATTAGCAGTTAGACAAAATTCCACACCTTCTTTATTGCTATCCTCTCTAGAAAATATAAAAATATATTTGTCATTGTAAGAAAACAAGCAAGAGCAAGAGAGTGTATGTACATATGTTATGGCATATGTACCTAACTTTGCACCCACAAAAACTCTATGTACTGTTTGCTTAATTTATTAAAGGTCATAGCACATATCCAAATTTGTCTCACTTATTATTTGGCCAGATCTGGGCTTCAAATCGTGTGGATGCCACAGTTTCTGCTGAGGAGCTTCTCTTCTATGAACCACTCTCACTGCAGTACTGCTGGGTGGAAAAATATGACTCTGGGCTTTCATACAAATATTAATTACATCATACTTTCTCCTTTCTGAAAAGGAAAGCCACCTCAAGAAGTAAATCCATAAACCCACAGGGAACAAAGCTTGAAATAATGTATATAAATATCAATATATAGACATTTTCAATCCTCCTTTGTAACATGAGTGGATAATAAGGGTAGAGTAGGAAAATGTGTCATTTTATTATAACCTCATTGACAACACTGGTGAATATAACTTTATTACAAGGAGCAGATGTTGTCTTAAACCCTCAAGGTATCTCTGATAAGGAGCACTGCCTGTCTGAATTTGCTGGCAAATATTATCTATTATTTCAATCCACTATTACGTACAACTCTAAAATGAGTCATTTCGCTGTGCAACATTGCTTGTTCTCTTAGGACTGTCTTTGTCACAACAAGAGCCAAGTCAGTCTTATCTGGTTTACAAGTGTTTTTGCATGTACAAGCTACGTTTTTGTTATTCATCCAAGTATTTACAACCTTCAACGCAACCCACAGTGATCATGGGTACAGATATCCTGACTTGAATGGTTAATTTCTGGAGTGAAATGTCTTACTTTCTGTGGGAGCCAAATTGTTTCCCAGAAGACTTTTTAGACGGGAGAGGCTCTCGATAGCAGTCTCCCCATCAATACACAGCTTAGACAAAGTAAGAAGATAGCAATTAGATTACATTTGTGGCCATTACCATCAAAGAACAGTATATTAATGATGTTATACAGAACTATTTCCCAGTATTTCCTCAGAAACTCTTGTTGGGTCTACCCATAAATGTCTCATAAAAGCTATAAATATTCAAGAAAGGAAGTCAGTTACATATAAAGACCTCTAATAGGCACTATGAATGAATTCTGAACCATATAATAGCCAGGCACCTGTGAAAAATGGCAAGAGGATGTGATCTATACATTATATATGAGGCACTTTGCTACAGCTGCAAAGATTTCTACTTATTCAGTGAAGCTAGAAAATTAAAACAAGAGCATATAACAAAAACGTCGTTTGAATTAAATCTTGTATGGTGTTGCTTCTTATTCAGGGATCATTATAATAATTAGTTTTTCACAAAATAGATTTATAAAAGCTCATAAACTCAAGTAACATGCAAATTCAGATTTCTTGTATTTATTTAACTTTCTACAAAATGTTGAAATGTTTCTGTGATCAAAGTAAATGAGTAATTCCAAGAAAATGCAAGAGTCAGAGTTGGACACTGAGATGTCACTGAGATGTTTCAATGATGTTGTACTCATTTTCAATACACAGCTAATATAATCACAGCAATATTAATACTTATAAATTCTACTGAACTCTTAGGTTTTCCCTTTCTTTTCTCCCGCCGTTCTTTTCCCTTTAATCAGTAGCAGAAACAAAACTTGTTTCAGGTCCTTGGCTCACAACAACATCAATAAAATTTGTCATGGGCACTGAGGAAAGCAATTGGTAGCTGCAGAACACATCAGGAAAGGTCCGTTGTTTCAGGTGGAGCTCTCTGACACTGCCACCAGATTTACAGGAGGCTCATTCAGAGGGCCTGAACCCAGGCAGCTTTTTTGAGGCTAATGGACCGACAATAAATTACACCGACTGAAAACTTGGCATCTTCCCTCGCGACTGTCCTCGGCATAAGATTTGGAAGTGATGGACCGCCTGGTGCAAACCCTTTGCCCAGAGGCTGTAGTTCATCGCAGGGATGTTCTGCGCCTTCAAGAATGGTGTTAAACAAACCCAGGGATGATCTCTCCTGTCAGGCTGGTGTCGAGATGGCACGCTGCCTCTCTGACAGGCATCCCACCTGCCCAGTGGGTGAAGACATCTGAACAAGGCTGCTCATGAACCCGAAGTCATCCCACCACCCCACTGTTGGGTGGGTGTGGAAGCACTGCATTACTCCGCAAAATAAGCTCGGAAAGAAAAAAAACAATATATGGAGACTGCTTTTTCTTTTTCCTAGCTAAACAAATTTCTCCCTTTTCTTGCAGTTCTGCCTTGGGTAGGTTGAGAAAGTTACTGGTGGCTAGAAAAACACAGTTACGAGAAAGCCTGTCCTCAGCTCTGCAATAGGATTTCACCGCCAAGAATAAAATTTCAAAATAATATCAGAGAAGCTCTGGAAGATTTCTTGTTTCTCTGATCATTTCTGTTAAAAGCTGACATGACATCTCTTTATGTTGCTTCAGTCACTCATGTGACATGGCAGACTCAAGAAATTTGACGGTGTCTTTGCGTTTGTACCAGTAGCCAGACAAAAAAGAGAGGTTCCTTCACCACACAGCAGTTTCATAGCCGTGTGATACACAACCTCCTCTTCACCCTACGTGACAGATGCCTGTCTTTTTGGAAACACCATTCCTGTGATTTCCTCTGAAGGTATTCTCATGCAACTCTTACTACACCTGCGCATTGATTGAGTGGGAGAAAAGCTACATCTGTGCCTGATCAGCCCCAGAATTATTTTTAGCTTCGCCAAGCTGATGTCCACCACCTCCCACAGAGCCTTCCACACATGGAAGATTATTGGAAAGGTCTAAATTCACTTGTATTTTCAGCTTTTCTCACCTGGTGGTTTGTAATTTTTAGAGAGGAGGTGGATATTGCATTTACATGCTTTGGAAGTTTAAGAGGATAAAGTACCAGCACTTGGAAACGTGTTCCACAACTAGAGGTCACAAATGTAAGTGTTTGTTTGAATACTGCTTAATGAATGACTCTTCTTGCAAAATAAAAAATTAATGAATGCATTTACTGATGACAAATGCTGTTAGGATCTTTAGGAACTGAAGTTGAAAAACCTACATAGCAGGATATGAACGCAGCATTGTTAAAAATGATCTTTAAATTATTTGTATTGTAGGAAGTAATAGCTGTACATAAGAGTCCTTGAGATTTTGGTTAAGATACTTTCCAAAATATCAGGCTGTTTTTTTAACCTTTTTGGAATGAAACACTTACTTCCACTAAGGGACCAACCTGTGGGCCTGTGGGATCACAAATTGCCTAGAAAAACTACCTCAGGCCAAGAAAAAAGTTTTCCTTTTCAATGTACCTGAATAATTTTCACAGTTTGGCTTTTGTCTATGCCTCAGCAACTGGGAGTGGTCCCTTATCTATTCTTGTTCTCTCTTTTCTTAATATACCATTCATCTGTCTTCCACCAAATCTAATCAGAACAACACACTGCAGGAAAACCTGTTGCCACCAAACTCTTCTTCCACCACAGAAGCACAGGATTATCATAGCGTCACAGAATGGTTAGAGTTGGAAGGGACCTTAAAGATCATCCAGTTCTAACCCCCCTGCCCTGGGCAGGGACACCTCCCAACACAACAGGTTGTTCCAAATCCCATCCAGCCTGGCCTTGAACCCCTCCAGGGATGGGGCATCCACAGCTTCTCTGGGCAACCTGTTCCAGTGCCTCACCACGCTCAAGTAAAGAATTTCTTTCTAATATCTAATTGAAATCTCCCCTCTTTCAATTTAAAACTGTTATCCCTTGTATGTGTTCTCCTCTGGAGAAAGAAAAAAAAAAAAATCCTGCAAAATATCAATATTTATCCATGCAGAAGGGAGAATTTCCATCTCTTTTTCTATGTTGGTAAATGCAGCAAAAATGGGGAAAAATAATCCCTTCTTACGATAATGGGAAAAAAAATAGAATGGCTATAGTACTCGTGGAAGTCCTATGCTTTGTGAATTCACCACACGGTGCATCAACAGGGCTGGGAAAACCTGCGGTGTGTCTCCTGGGGTGGCACCTGGGGTGAGTTCCCCCCCTTACGGAGTCAGCAGTGGTCCAAGGACCAGGCTGGAACTTTGGCTGGTGTAAATCAGCCTAAATACATCGACTTTGATTCACTACTTTGATTTACGAAGGCTGAGAATCTGGCTCTGCACGTTAAAGACTGGCCTTGGAAAGGTATGTCAAGGCTGTAGAAATATACTCTCCACAATTTGGATCAAAGTAATGAGCACTCGAGGAGGAATATAAAGAGAATTGAGTTCATTTTAAAATTTATGGGAGTCCTTTATCATTCAAACTCCAAAGGAAATGATTGCCTTGAAGATTTTAACAGTTATAGAGAAGCTAGCCATGAATTCGCTTTTAATCGTTCCCAAAATTGATTTGAAAATACAGTATGGGAGCTACAATATTAAAAATAAAAAACTTCATAACAAGTTCATTCTTAAGGATTTCTGCTTTTGATGTCGGGAAGACATTTTATATGTTGAAAAATCTACAGTGTTAGGTCTTGGCACCAATCTTTAAGGAAGGGATTATCCCATGGATGTGGCTGTACATCACCTACTGTTGGAAAGTCCAAGGCTATAATTAAGCATCTCTCAGAGTGTCATCATGTTAGGTATCTTTGGATAATTGTTGCTACCCACACGGTTATCCATATGTTTTACTGTGAAGCATGATTAATTCTCCTCCTCTTCAATACAATAAGTAGTTTATGCAGGGGAATACATCTTTACCAACAGGAAAATTCCTGGGTAACAGGAAAATAAAGCTCCTAATCCTCCTATTCTCCTGGGTAAAATTCAGCCCGGTTAAATGGCATCGACGTCTTCGTTTCCATGAGTTGTTTATAGCGACAGGAGGTCCCCCAGATAAAAGCAGGATGCTAAAAACATACCATCTGCCCAGTCAACAGAGCCCAACCCTTTTTAAAGTTTGAAATAGGCATTGTTTTTGATGCCTGGGGTTTTTCCTCGTGCATTAACACCTTTTGAAGAGGGGAGAACATCCCCTAATCCCAGCCTGCAGTGCTCAGGGACTGTATTCACAGCCTTGCAAAAGAAACTGGCACGACTCCTCCCAAAATACCTAAGGATGCTGAGCTGTGGAAAGTGTTGAAAAGAAATCTACGGGCTTTCCTTGAGTTGAACACTGGAACAAATTGTGATTTATTTTATTAAGCCATATAAAGCTATATTTACTTCTCGGTAAGGCACAAAATACCTGCTTAAATCCCTAGCCCCTTGTTTGTTAGGTGGCTACTTCTGTAGGTTCTCTGGTCAACCCACATCTCCACCTGCCCCAACCTTACACAAGGCTCACCAGCAGCGAAACCAGCTGAAAACTGCAGTTCTTAGTCACTAGTCTCCTCTTCTTGTGAGTCATTAACATCAATTACTAACCACTGCATTGTCAATTAAGACTATCGCTTGCTGCTATTCACCGCTAATGCGCTAATTGTCATCAATTTACTGCTTCAATTATGTGGTCATATACTCGGCTCGAGGTAGACTGGGTTTGATGGAAGGGTCTTGAGGAGAAACATACTCTCGGAGTGATTTTAATGCATGGAAAGAAACTTGAAGTGAGTCTGAACGTGTTGGATGTACTTGCAGTATGCTCTAGTGAAAAATTATTCTAACAGACAGATGATGGTAAAGAGGGAAAAAAAAAAAAGAAGTGTTTAAACTGCATATTTTATAGGATTCCTGTTTATTCTTGATCCTTCTACTGAAATTATGATGTTATTTCACCTGAAATAGATTCACAGATCTTGTTCACTCTGTAATCATGTATATATTTTTGCCTAATTATATCTGATTGCTTACTGCATGTTATACTTTCTAATGAGCACTGAATTATTAATCTGCTGCCTAGTCTGTCCCCACATACAAAAGGGAGAGATGTCTGGTGTCATTGAAGCACAGTCTATTGTGTTCACTTCAAGAGGCAGCAGCTAACTTTAGGATTCAGCAGTATGTCAAATCCTTACTACAGACTTAACCAAGTTCCCTCTGACAGGTTTTAAATAATATGTTTTTGGTGTGCTTTATCTGACACTAAGCTGCCCTGAAAATAGTTGAGCAAGTCTGCTAGCAGGAATAAAATCAGACAACCTCCTGGAAAAAAAAAAAAAAAAAAGAAAAAAAAAAATCTGTGTCTCAATCCTTAGGCAAATAATCTTGTAGGCCTCATGAAATAGTTTAATATCTTTTTTATTGTTGCTCAGTAATACAAGGAAACAAAGCGGAGACACCCTTAGCTGTAGCAAGGGTCCAGTAAAAATGATGTTTCCTTTTTCCATCGAAGGAATATTGATTCTTCACATAGGACTGTGATGGGCACAATATATTCAGGGAGGTGGGGGGCGGGATGACCGAAATCCTTTCAGCAACCAAGAACCAAATGATTCTCATTAACCTTGTGTTTGGCAGGTGCAGGCTGTGCCATAAATGCCTCCCAGACCCACCGTCTGCTTCCTGGGACCCTGGTGCAGAGGGAAGCCTGTTGGATGATCAGGTAGGCTCCAAGGGGCCAGGTGGTGAGGACATCCTGGAGGAGGGACACACCAAATGCAGATCCAACGTCACAGTTTTTTAATCGAAAAATTTATTTAAATGTTTGAGGTAGGTGTCTTTAAGAGGAGGTTAGTGGTTATCTTGCTTTTCCCAGGGTAGGCTTTTGGAGAGACTGATGGCAATTCGTTGTTAACTAATGGTTCTCATTAGTTGTATAAAATCTTTTGTCTTATCTTCCACCTTCCTGGCAGTTGCTCTGATGCAGCCTGTGGTGGATGTACGGGGTTCATCTCTGCGTGGGCAGAAAGTTTTGGTGTGTCCATCTGGCTTCTGGCTTGTGCCTACACGTGCAATTTGGTGCTTGCATGACCAACCTTAATGTTAATTGGTATTTTAATTTAAGAAGATGTGGAGGGTTGCAGGGGTGGTAAGTTTTTAAACCTTTAATCTCTGAATCCCCTTCCTTGACAAACTTCTTGTGCACGACAGTGTAAATGGCTCTTTTGGTAGTTGGAATTTTTGCTTTCTGTTGACTTGTTCCCATCTAATGCTAAAGTCATTTTTCATCTATAAAGGTGTACCAGGTTCAGTGCATTAATTTAAAATTTGATGAAAAGGAATGATACCAGTATAATAAACCAACAGATCCGTTAATTTGTATAGGAGCTTTTTAGAGTGGCTTGGGGAGAATGTAGAGAAGAGAGACAATTTTCAAGTGTTTTGGAAATATTGGGGTAAAGACTGATTTGGCTCTATCACAACTGAAACGTGGGCTTTACTGGAAGTGAGTGGCATAAATTTGTATCTATTTTCTTTAGATTTAGACTTTTTTTTTTTTTTGCTTATCTGTTGTTTTAGCTCTGTTCTAGGACAAAAATTTCTGGAAAAGAAAAATCCACTAGAGACTGTATGTTTCAACTGCTGCTGCCTGTCAGAATTAGTTTACTGTAATAATAATTGCTTTTTTTTTTCCAAATATGTTTTCTGTATAAATATACTTGAAATGGGATTCTACATTCTATAAATGGAATGTAGTAGTCAAGTGTGAAGAGGGGGGGAAATACTGGATAACATGGTGGGAATGAGTCATAAGTTGCTGGGTACAAGTGAGCAGTTTCATGAAAGACAGTGATCCCTCATGTCTGTACACCTCCATCTGCCCACCCAACCCCCTTGCACAGGGCTAATAATGCTGTTAACTATGGAGTGTGTTCTTTTGGAAACATGGTAGGGTCATGATGTAGGTTAGGACACCAAAAATGTAGGCTCTGACCCCCTCTGAATGTAGGATATCTAAATGCAGCTTAGAAAGCCAAAGCAAATCAGCTTTGCACAGCCAAACTGGTTTTTCCAGGACCTTAAAAAGCATGTAAGGATACATTTTGTTGATGTATAAATATCTCCTGAACTCCCTAAATTGGTCACTTCAGATTTCATCTCTAGAGTCTACACTGTCTTTTTCTGGCACTACTGGGTTTATGGCCAATAACCTCATGCATTTTTTGCCTGAAGGACAGAAGTGACCAATGCACATGTACTGGCAGTGATTGTCTTGAGTTCTGCAGATTCTACACCTGACAACTATTTTCCCTTTGCAACTGTTTCTCTTTGATCTCATCTCTTAAAGCAAAACCTAAATCTGCCGAGTCATCTGCTTCCAAAACCCTCATCTTCCAGCAGCCCTATGAGCATCTTGACAGTGAATACGCCTGCTCACTCACATAGCAATTTAAAGCTACAAAAAACATCTTCATATACTGGGAAGCTGACAGCTTCCCAATCCTTCTGAGCGCCCAGTGGGTTCTCCAGTGTGTAGGTACAACTGGGGACTGCTGAGAATGTGTTACAGAAAATTAACATAACGCTCATAAGAAGGGTGGGAGAGAAGTATGTTCTTTGTGAATGCTTTAGTCAAAAACTCTTCAGAGTTAATTGCTGGGAGTGGTGGGGGACCTACACCAGGTCCCTATAACTACAGGGACCTGTAGGACCTATAACTACAACAGTGGTGGAGATGTTTCTCGGTAGTGACAGTGTTGGTATCTGGGTCAAATAATGGCTAATGGTGTTAATGAGATACAAAATGGTTGTTAGCAATACAGGCGTGGCTGGGCAGAAGACTCACAGAGCCTTGGTGCATGCATGGAGAGGAATTGCAGCAAGGCGAGCCGCTTGGGTGTGTTTGAATGTGACAAATCTGAAGAATAATGGTCTTCCCCTGACCTCCCTCTCCCAGCGGTAAACTCCTACTCCAGATGTAAAAGGCTACAGTTAAAATTAAAGATCTCTCCCTCTTCATTTTGCTTGTTGCAGGTCCCCACTTGAATCCCAATTAACATGTTGATTTATTTTAACTGTAATTATAAAAGTAGCAACCTTCCTTTATTAATGGTAGAGAAAGGGAGAAATAAACAGCCCATAAATTACGTTAGCATCAGGTGCTCAGCTGGAAAGTGCTGGGTAGATGTCTAAGGACAAGGACAAAAGAGAGGGGGAAGTCTCGGGTAATGTGGTTGGGAAGTAACTTCAAGTTATAGGTGACTTAAGAAACAAGCACTGGCTTTGCCAGGGTGTAAAAGAAAAAGGCAGCATGAGTGCCTGCATCCCAATGCTGCAACCCAATCCCTGGGCAGAAGATGCCATGGGGGATCGTCCCGCCTCCCCCCAGTTCCCTCTCCTCTCTGCAACCCATTCACCGTTGGAACAGTGAACTCACACAAACTTCTGCATGGGGCTGGTGAGAGTGGAAAACTAACCTGGGGTTTCTGGCGAACACCACTATTTTTAATTCTTTGATAAAGTGGTAGTCAGATAAGTTTGATTCAAACACAAATGTTTCCTTTATCGAAAAAGAAAACAATTTAAAAACAAAAAAGTCAGAAATTGACAAGATGAAACTTTATTTCTTCCTCAAATAATTTGCTCTAGTCCTAGAAACTGTTGTTTGAAAGACTTGAATACATATCCCCAGCCCTTAAGCTTCCATCCAGTTTTGTTATTTAGGTAGATAACACCACAAATACAGATGGCATTTACCCTTGCCTTGTTTTCTCCCAATCTGTTCTCTTTTTTGGGTTAATACCTTCTCCCACTCTGCTCCTCTGTTTCAACATAATGTTTAAAAATAAAATGGCAGATTTCTCTTTGCTTTTCCTCTCTGCTTCTTCACATCTATATTTTGACTTTGTTACCTTTGGCTCACCTCATCTGCCTACACAGGAAGTTTGTGTGTGTTTGTTGGATTTTCTGTACAACTTCTAGAACCTGAAGAAAGCAGTTTAAGAATAACTTTCATGTCTTTCCACCCAGTTTATTTTTCCTTAAGAAATAATTTTGCTCCGTATAGTTTTATAGCTGTGATTTGCAAACAGAAAAGAAGTGAGGAGTTAAGGGGAAGAAAAACCAGGAGGGTGGAAGAAAAGAAAGTGTGCTTTTTAGTTTTGATTTCTGCCTATAATCATGACACTGGATCCATTTTTCTTTATTACAATTGAAAGTATTGAATTTGGAGATTCATGCATGAATTAAAAATTGGCAGGGGAAAAAAAAAAGCAATCAGTTTAGTGAAATCCAGAGAAAGCTCTTGCAACAACATTGTGTGGGGAGTGGGGGTGTCAAATTGATCCATAAAAAAAAACCAAAGAAAGAAAATGTTAATCACAGCATTTAAAAAAAAATAAAACTGAAGCCCGAAGTCAACAACAACAAAAAATCTGAAAATATTGTTCACCATGTAAAAGTTAAAATATAGCATGTTGAAAATGGAACTGAAACTCTTCTGTCTTCTTCAAACATCATACTTCATTTTGGAGGTTCTCCAAAAGAAAGAAATCACTGAAGGCTTTCAAATGAAACCTGTTTTATTTTCCCACTCTGAAGGCATGCTTTCAGTTTCTCTAATGCTGCTCCATTTGATGGATTTACCACAAAAAAAACCAAACCCAAAAATCAAATTAACTAGTTGTAATTGTGATACTTCCCTGTCCCAATAACATAAAAAAGGTTCATGCCAGACCATCCTGACATTTGCAAACTTTTTGTCAGAGCAGGGATCAATATTCGCCATGATGCCAAGGCGGCAGTTCCATATGTTGCCTCTTTTATTTGAGTCTTGCACGGAGGGAACGGCAAAAATAACTCTACAGGGCCACTGTTGGTGTCCCTTGAGGGATTTTAGTGCCACAGAGCTGTGTTAAGGCGTATATGATCACGTTTCTGTCAGTAGAAAAGGCAACCAGCAGTTTCCCTGCGGGTGATTTGGAGGTATGATGACTCGCCTTTTATTTTAGCGGGAGTTGGATGGGTGTTTGGGCGCTTAACACCACTCCCAACATTTTTTTACAGGCTGATTAATCCACAAAAAGCTTGTAATTATCTGAGTGTTTCCCTCTGGACTTCTTAGCATGTGTTGGAGTCTGGCTCTCTCTTTATAGCATATGCTATCCATTTCCCGAATCTATTACAAACCAATGAAAGATAACTTATGCCCAGTCTGAGTGCACGACTACCCTTTTCCATGCAGTGTGGTCTTTGTTTATCGTGTCATTCATTGAAGTCAGATGGGCAAAAAAATACCATGGCAACACAATGTTACAATTACAGATAACGACGCGATGTACTTGATTACCCGAGAACATACACTCATTAAGGACAGCCTGACAATTTCTTCTCTTGCTGCATTATGAGCAGAAAGGAAAGAGGTGACAGGTGCAATGGTGGTGCAAGTTTGCCACTTGAGGAAATGCGTAGGTAAAAAAACCACATTGTGTAGTGTCGTTTCCTCTAATGTCAGGGAAGTTGATTGTGAAATGGCTCTTTCTGAGAACCCAAAATGTTTTACATGTTTCCCTTGGCCCTAAGGGATCTCTTATTCCTTAACCTTTCTAATAAAGGTACCAGTGTGACCAGGAAAGAATTTAGATTTACACACCAGTTGACACAATGTGTTTTCGGAAGGCCAGATTTGGTGGCTATGGGTGTTGGTTTGATTGATATCCATTGACTGAAATTAATATTGAATTTCAACCTGCAGCTACTTTCTCGTATTAAAGCCACTTTGGAATCTGAGATGCTTATGTGCTAGTAAAAGCAATTTGGTTCTTTTCCCTTCCGAAAACAAATGAAGTTCAGACAGTCATTTTATCACAATAAAAACATTACTCTATTCCTTGGACCACTTCTATGACCCTGTGCTTTTCACTTTTAGAAAATTAGTCTGGGAAGTTTATTAGTCTATAAAATGCCTTCCCTCCCCCAGCTTTGCACACCCTGTTCTTCTCATCAGCACAGCGTGGACAGGCTTGGCTTCCAATGCCTGGATGGCCTCTTATGACTTTCTGCTTCTCTTTCAATGGATCAGTATTTTTCTAGGGGCTGAAGATGTGATTTGAATAGGGGCATTCATGGAAATGAGCTGGAAGCAGCAGTTGATATGGTTCTGAACATAACAGACTGTGATACCTCTGTCGCTCACATCTGATATTTCCTTCTTAAAGATGCTGGATGTGCACAAATAGTCAAGGCCAACAGTTGGCTACCTCACCTCAAAACATTTTTGTAAAGCAATTTGTCTTGAGATCCATTCTCCTAAACAATGAGGTTTGGCTCTTCTCAGGCAGAGGAAAAAAATGATCATGGATTTCTCAAACTGGAAGGCAGGATCTCACGGGATCGTCATTTCCCCCTGTAGTTTTGTGGTTCTGACCTTTGGTTTTCCTCATCTTTGTACTTGCATGGTGGTTTTCACCTTGTATTTTGTAGAATCCCCTTCTTACTCGATTTTCACCATAATTGCTTACAAGCTAGGCAATACCCTGGTTACCACAAAGCAGTCAGTCCTAGTGGTCAGGGACTCTAACCTCCTGAAATCCCTTCAAGAGAAATGATTCTGCATTAGTAATCTGGCAAACGGAGTCAAGCCCACTTATTGTCTTTAAAAACAGGAAAGTGCCTCGTCTCTGTATTAAAATGATTTGACGCCATCAATTAAGCAACTGGATATGCAGATATGGAAGAATACATGCAGACAGAAAATTAAATTGTATAGATCATGATCATCTCAGGCTTGATTAAATGGAATGAGAGTGCATTTCCTCTTTCATACAGAAAGAGGCTTAACATTAAAAAAACCTAATCTTTTCTAAGATAAAGTTCATTAACACAATGATTATTCATTTGGCTTTTATAATGATACTGCTGCTTAATCACCAGAACATTGCTTCCTGTGCTCTAGGAGAACCAGCAGGAAACATTTGAAGAGACGGAGCTGGTGCTAATGCTGCAGCAGACAGAATGGAAATTTCAGCGCTTTTCACTTCCAAAGTGGCATTGTGCTCCTGCTCAGGTTTCGAAAAACCTTCCCTTCAAACAGCATGAGCTTTTAACCCAACGTTAAATTTATACAGCAATGAAGCCTCAGGTTTCCTGTTTCTACACAGTTAACATCTAAGTTTCCTCCTGGGTCTATTTCCATTATTTATTATATTATTTGCCTAGAGTAGCACCCTAGAGGAGCATTGTAATCAGGAACCGAGGCTGGGCTGGGAGAAATACAGTATAGTCACTCCAGAGTTGGTATGGCCTCTTGAGTTTATAATCCTAATAAACAAGGCAAACAGTAACAGAGATAGATAAACAAATGCTGGAGGTAGTTGTCTGGTTAATGACTTCCTCTCGCTGCAGTTTTTGATTCCCCACTTCATGGTCCTGCACAGTTTCAACCAAATCTCCTGCGCTTGGCTGCCTGGGTCAATTAGAAACTCCAGTGTCAATCTCATGTTCCTTTCTTTCACCTGCTGAACACATTTATTTTATCTTCCACTTAACATTTACATTTGTTGTTGTTGTTATCATCTACCTTCATCTTTCTCTCCTCAAATATCCACCCCTGCTGCTGGTGGACCAGCTCATGCAGGTCTATGGCTGACCCTGTGGCATCAGGACCAGGTTGGTCTCCTGGTGCCATTGAGCAACCTCACTTTCTGACTCCTCCCTGGCAATGCTGTTAGGTAGAGTTTGGAGTAATTTAATCTTTTTTTTTCTTTTTCTTTTTTTTTTTCCCCTCTAGAGTGTTTTTCCTCTAAGGAAGGGGGAGGGGGAGAGAAGGAAGTAGTTGGCAGATGTCTCCAAAGAAAGAGGAAAGAATTTAGAAAGCGAGTGCAGCTGATTTTAGGAGCTGATTATGTTGGAAACGTAGGGTAGGATGGGATCTGTTTGCAGCCACATAATGGCCCTTTCTCTGTACTGAACATGAATGCACCAGAAGTCAGCAAAGGCTTTCATTCATCAGCAGAAGAGTTTGTAGGAATAGAGTGTTCTTCAGGCTGCTGCTCGCAAGCATTTGTTTGCATATTTTCGCTCTTGCAAGAAAGGGAAGTCTTACAAAGAGCGTGAGTCGTGCTCACAAAATCGTCCATTGGGAGAGAGAAAACTGGAACACGCATCTGAGTAAGTTGTATTTTCACACTTCTTTTGAAAGACTGAAATCAAAAGGTCACGTTCTGAGCCCACACAAGTTTAACAAAGCTGAAGAGCATCTCTGTAGCCCTGGTACAACCCAAGCAAGAAGATGGGATGCGTTCTGCTCCTTCTCCCGTGACAGTGCTTTTTGGCAAGTGGCACCTCACGCCGCTCGCTTGTGCCCCTGATCAGCAGAAAGAGCATGTACTGGGTTGTTCATTATCTGCAGTGTGTTAACACGGGAAGAGACAGATAAAATTACTGCATATCAGACTTGTTTCCTCCTTCAAGGGTCTATTAGGCTAAATATGCACTAGAAGGGAGGATTAGCAAGTGGTTTGTTTTGCCTAAAATATTCTAAAGGAATTCACTTTCTGTTTGTGCTATCCATGCCTAATTACAGGCTGTCCCACTTCTTGTTCTTGCTCCTTGGGGAAAATTTTATGGCTGTGCTCAGTAGGGACAGTAAGTGTCTTTGTTTCTTGTACCTGCTCATTGCAGCAGAGAGAAAGCTGGATGAAAACAATTAAGGAAAATGTAGCAACACTCTCCTGCTCTAATTGGAGCTGTCATAATCCAAATTAGCTGATGCAAACACATGATCTGGTATTGAAGTCCACAAAAATGGTTAAATGGGGGTTAAATCTGAAAGCAGAACTTCTGATTACAGGTATGTGTGGCCACCCAAGTGCATCGGGCTGTCTAGGAAGACCATGGTTAACACTCGGACTAGGGAGGTACAGCAGTCTGCTGCAGACCCTTTCCACAAGCTGGGACAGATCTTGTGAAGGGTTGGGGACAATTTCCAGGTACCTTGTAGACATGATGAAGTTTTTTATTTCTTCCTCCTCCTGCTCTTGGGGGTTTATGAGATGGATTTGGAGGCTGTTAAAGCACTCAGGCTCTGGAGAAAGGCTAAGACTAAGGAGATGCTGTGCTATTAAGGATGTCTAGAAGTTGCTTATCTCTGATATAATGCAGCACATAATTTCAGAGGTTTTGACGGATTTTATTTTTATTTTTCCAAATCTCCGCCTTAATCTTTCCATTTCCCTCTCGGATCCCTTAGTGTCCACCTTCTAGAACAGTCAAAGGAACGTGACAGCATTTTTTAAATGAAGATCAGAAATGCGTGAACGCCTCTCTGATTCTTCTTCCCAGTAATGCACATAGGAAAATGAAAAAGATTTACTACAGGTCATTGTTTCTGCATTCAATTGTGTATTTATTTGTTTGAATTCATTAAAGTGGAAGAATCACCCATCATATAGCTAGGAGTGCCTGGAGCATTAGTTGAAAATTTGACATGCTTTACAATTAAGGCAAAAAACTACAAGAATTAAAAGCTTCACAGCAAATAAAGGAAACAGCAATGCCTGTTTACAGTAACTGAAGAAGTCACCAAAATCACGTGCTGGCACAATCCTGTGAGTGCAGGACAAAGGCATGTGCTGGGTTTTGGAGATACCTTTCCCTTGGGACATCATCACCCAGCTCCAGTAGAGTGGACCAGGCAGGAGAGTGGCAGGGAGCACCAAAACACTGATGTTCTCCAAATCAAAACAAACCGCTCTCAACCTCAAGGAGAATTTTGCTCACAGGCAATTCTCATTCCCAAGAATTTTCTTACATAGTTCTTCCAGCATATGAAGCCCCTCATTCTTCAGTTTTACAGAAAATAAATGACTCTTTCAGCCCAGTCCTTTTCATTCCCTGTGACTGATATTGGAAAAGCAACAGTGCTGGTTATGTCTATGTAGATACAGCCTCGCGGTGCAGATGCGTTATTTAAATTACAATGCTGGGAATACATTTGTGTCAGTAGCTTTCTGTCTCCTCTACCAAGCATTAAAGTTATGATCAGAAGAAAGTACTGTTTCACGAGCACCACTGTATTTTCTTCTTTTCAAAAGTCAGCTTGCTACATCTGAAGAGCTTACTCATGCATTCCCATCCAGTTCATTTTTATTACAGCTATGTGTTTGTTATAGATAAGCTCCAAGGATGTAGCTGAAATCTGGGTCCTTTCCAGATTCCATGTATTTTCCCAGGTTTTAATCATTATATAACACTGTGTTATGACACAAACTCCCTCTTGGTGAAATAAAATTGCCAAACCTGGTTTATTGAATTTTTCAAGGGTACAAAGTTCAGATGAGAAAAGTTGAGATAGTAATCAAAAATGTCAGTGAGAATTATTTAAGCTGCTGAAAGCATAAAAGGGGTTTTTCTTATTTTTTCCCTCCTTTTTTTTTTCTTTTTCTTATGGTATTCTGACTTTCAAAATATTTAATATTTGGGGAAATCTCTTTGTGGACTGTTCTGTTGATTCCTGTCAATGGAAAACCTACCAGTTGCATTGCAATGACTCTGTGGAGAATAACTACCGGTCACTTTTCAGTCACTGGGAATGGGCACCTGGCCTTGATGACAGCTGCTGACTGCACTGATTTAACAGCAGAGTGGGAATCTCACGAGCTCCTTGCAGAAGGAAACCCACATTTGGCCCAGAAGCTGCTGCCTAATGAGTGACATTAGAGGAGACAAGGTCAGATTTGTTTCCCAGAGGCACACAGCTGGAGGGGAGCTGACAAAAGCTGCAGCAAGGGAAATTGTGGGGAAAAAAAACAACCCTAAACATTCAGACTAAGCATAATCAGACACTGGAAGAGATAGCCCAGAAAGGCTGTGGAAACTCTAATTGAAGATGATCAGAATTCAGACCACTTGCTCACGGCCAAACTAGAGCCATTTTCAGTGTTGGTCTTTCTCTGAGTGCTGGGGTTGGACCAAGTGACCTCCAGAGGTCCCTTTCCACCTGAATTGCTCTGCAGTTGGAATGTCTTGTTTGTTTCTCTCCACATGAGGTAAATGTTTACAACTGAAAGAAGGTAGCATCGGTAATTTCACAAGCACACATACACAGTTTTGTTTTTTTTTTTCCTTGTGTCCTGTGCACTCTTTTCATCTGTACGGTCATTCCTGTCTTGATGTCATGGGAGACAGTCATTGTAATAATCTGTAGAAAAAAAATCAACATAATTCTGGATGTTTAATATTCTACCCATAAAATAGGGGGAAGGTAGGAAAGCTGTTCTACTGTCCCAGGAATTTCACTGTCAGTTTTGCCAAGTCTCACCCACATGCAATTAAGCATTCATCAAACACTTACAGTTCCTTTTTTTTAAAAAAAAATAAATTAATAAAATGCGAGTGTTATGATATCTGGCAAAGATAGTGTAAGGGATTATGGGGTTTTATAAATAGATTGCTGACAGTAACGCAATGACCAGTTCTTCAGTATTTCCTTCATGCAAATTAGCTTGGCTTATCCCCTCTACCACTTTATGGGATGGTGTGACTGATATGGTACCAGGTCGTGTTGAAAGAAATACTCAAATGTTAAGAAGGTCTGATGGAAAGATGGTCTGTGGTGATATTCTCCAAGGCTGTGACTGATCTCACGTACTAAGTGTTACAGGCAAACCTCTCACATGGTAAAATATGACATTTCAGCTAAGAAATATCCCATGTTTTGGAAATCATCATTTCCAAATCCAACATAGGATAGTAGACTTCTTGTGAATTCTGCAGGATCAGACGTATGGATTGCGTTTACTTGACCCTCAGGGGTCAGCTGGGTAATGGAAAAAGGGGGAAAACATTCAGATATTATCTGGGCACTGCACGAAGATGCAACTTCCAATCCCTTTCAGTAAGCAGTTAGAATATGAATGCTGTGATTTATTTCCATTTTTGACTGTAAGTATTTTTTTATCCTAAATAGCAAAGGAGTGGTTGTTCTCATTACTCTTATAACAGTCTGATCTTTACTGGAATCCTACTGCCTCCTTGCACACAACTCGTTATCTGAAAAGGATGGATGTAACGTGTTTGACATTTTCAAGTGAAAAAAAAAAAAATACTTTTAATCCAGATGATGTGGACAACATTGGTGTTGCCATTTATAGATTCGGAGATGAGTAAGTAGTACATCCAGCAGCAATGAGTGATGGCTAAAATGGCAGATTTTGTGATGGACTTCAAAGCGGTGAAGAATTCTTTGAATGTGATTCCCTTGATATTTTAGCACTTACAAGTCTGACTTTTATAAGGGTAATACAGCTGAGTGAAAGGCCAAGAAATGTACACATCAATATTTTTTTGTTGTTGTGCTCATTTTAACCAGGACAGCACTAAACTTTGTCATTCTTCTCTTCCCAGTTGCTGCTACTTCTTCATTTCTTTTCTTCTGCCTCTTTACTTTCTTTAGTCCAAGGAGAGAAATAAAAGGCAGGTGGAAGGCAGGAAAAGGAGAGTTACCCTAGAATATCTAGGATCTTATTGGAATAGTGTATGTGCAAGATATCTGTATTTTGGCCCAAGTCATGATAGAAATGAAATCAAGAGCACTATGGACTTGCGCAGACCAGCTATGCAGTAGGAAATGCTATTTCTTGCATTAGAGGTTGTGATCTGCATGGTCGTTTTTTTTTTTTCCATTACAACTTCTCCTTTGATGACTCATATAAATAGAAGTATCTAATTACAGAGTTAGAATGGATAGAATAGATTTTTTCCTCTTCCCTTCAAACTTTCACAGTATCACCCATGATAGCTCATACGGTTTAGTTTTAGGTAGTCCTGCAAGGAAGAAGGAGTTGGAGTCAATGCTCCTTATGGGTCCCTTCCAGCTTGAGATATTCTGTAATTGTGGTTCCTGTCCCCACCACTGCACTCTGCAGTCACAAAAAGTGACGCCCAGCTGCAGAGCAAAACTCAGAATACTTGATATTGTTCCTAACTATTCTGTTATTCATGAATTACGCAGTGGTAAATTTGCTGAAAAAATAGGTGAAACTAATTTGATAATTATAAGTTAATAAAACCTTGAAGCTGCTTACTCAGAAGTCAGTAACCATAGATATACAGTGTTTAAGTAGTTTAAATACACAGCACTGTTAATTACTAATGCAAATTCATAAAGGAGATAATGATGGTACAGTTATAGAGAGAATGCATGTTATCTTTTTTTTTTCTGCATAATGATTTTTATTTCCAGAAATCTATTAAGAAATACCCATATTCAGATGTGTAAAATCATTACAGAGCCTTTTGTGTATAGAGCAAAAGCTTGAAAAACAATTATGCAAAGAGACTTTTTGGACTGTTGAGGAAGATTAATTAGATCCTTACTAAGACATAGAGTGAGGTTTTTGTGAGGAATCACCACAAAAATGTACCAAACCCCTCCTGAGCCCTGGGGCACAGGCTAAAGGGGGGACAAGAAGGGTGAAGAGCTCCCTCAAGATGGTGTCGGTGTAGCTTCATGGCTGGGCCAAGAGAAGAGCTACAAGCTTTTGCCACCATGTACCAGAAGGGAGGAAGAACTGACTTGTCCAAATGTGTATGGGGACAGTTGGGGCAGGAGGATATCACTGTGAGAGGAAGACCAGCAGTAGCTCCTTTTATTTCTTCTCCAGATGTCCCTGTGGCTTGGGTATAGTGGATTCGCAATATCTTGGCAGTTACGGATCCGAGGCAAACATTTACTCTGTCATAAAAAATGGAACTGACATCTCTGCAGATATGAGCACAAATTCATGTTACTCTTAAATTCTCACCTAGGCTTTCTGTGAGATTTCAGATAGGGCCAGGGTGATATTACCAATCTGGCTGCCTGCTTTCTACACTTGAACGTGTTTCACTGACTAAACACACACACAGCAAAAATGAAAATGTTGGAAGAGAATGATAAAAATAAAGTGAACTTTGAGGCCTGAATATTTGATATTCTAATATTCATTAAAATTCAGTAATTATCTGATTGTATCTATTAATTCTGGCACATTAGATTGCTTCAGTCTTTAAATTCTACATAAATTTTTGTGCCGATTAATTAAAATAAAAGGAACTACACTTTACACACCTTCTTTATACTTAATCCTTTTTTCTCCTTACCTAAGTGCTTCCCTTTCAAGCAAGGGGCTATCATTTACGGTGAATCAAACACCTCCCGAATGGGATGATCTCTTGAGAAATGAGACTTTGCAACAAAAAAAAGAAAAAAAAAAAAAAAAAAAAAAAAAAAAGGGAAAATGTTTCATGTCTCACTTTTCAATGGTGACCTTAATAGGCATGCTCCTGAAGAGAAACACCTGCATCCTGAAACTAAACATTCAAGGCATCCCTGTGATAATCCAGTTCACCTGTGATAGGAAACATAAAGGAAAAAAGCATCTTGTAAAATAATATTTGATACCACTGCTGTAGAGCCTTGTGATTGAGGGTTGGATTTCTTTTGTCCATGGGCAGTATTGTGGATTAGTTCTGGACAACATTGTCTTTGCACCATAAGAATTCAAATAAAAGCTCATACTGTAGCAGGATTTCCCAGGAATACCACTGCAAACTGGCCTGGGTATTGTGCAAAACCAACGCGAAGTATTTTAGCCAAAATATTTATAGAAATTCATATACACACATACATGCAATTATTATACTTAATGATTCATTCAGGCTAATTAGTTCATAAATAAAGATCTGGGACTTTTAGTGTGAAGAATAAGACACGGAGTTGTGAAGTATTATTTATTATTTTATAAAAATATCTTGGCTATCACTGAAGTGCAGTCACCGAAGGGGTGGAAATATCGTGGGAAGCTGTTTTATGTCTACGATCTGACCTAATGCAAGCCATCCGAAGGAAACCACTCATTTTCCCACATTAAACCTCAAAGGAAAACCAGAAAGAAATTGTCAGATCCACAGAAGACATATACACCAAAGGCTACATTTAATTGCAAGTGCAGCATTTGCATAGAACTTCTTCATTTATGTCACAACCAACTGGACAAATCCATAGTTTTAGTTCACTTCAGCACTATTGCAAACATTTAATAGGATGGTATAGGTAAGATGATATTCTTGATCTTGAGAATTCAGCATTTTTGCAAGGTATTTTGATTTTTTATATTTTTAATACCACATCAAAAATTACAGCAATGGCTAAGAGAAAGAACTCCAAAATATATATATATAATCTGTGTTCTAATATTTACATAGAATTCGGTAAACTAGTTTAATTTTCAAAAATACTACAGATACCTTTTTGAATGTAGATGAAGTGATACCTGATTTTTATTTCTTTTTATATCTATCCCTATGGTTGAACAAGCTTTGGAAGTTTTAGCAGAAGCAGATTATCTTCCTGTCTATGTGTACGGTTTCTGGGTTGGTCTGCAATTTTGATATTTTGATAGTAGCCCATTTCTAATTGATTTATTCTTTCTTTCTATCCAAGACACCATAGAAATGTAACTTTTTACACTAGTATTTAGGACTTATATTGAAGAAATAATAACAGGTTGGTGTGCCAGCTGATGGAAACCAACTTAAGGAAATTGTGTCACGTCTGAGCTTTTTTTTTACTCAAAGTGTGTACTTGCTCTGTAGTCATTCAAGTGGAAAAGCCTGAAATGATCACTTTATGTGAACAGTTTTAGGAATCGCCCATCCAAAAGAGTGAAACAAGGGTCCGCTATAAATTCTTTCCCTTGCACTTAATACAATAAAATAATTGTATTTAAGTCAGTTCATAACACTGGGAAAGTAGTGAGAAGAAACCTTATCCAAGCATTGTTAATTACTCTAAAATTTACACTTTCTGCCAGTATTGAAAATTTTTCCTTTTTTTTNTTTTTTTTTTTTTTAATTTGGAGATTAAATGTGAGAATGCCCAGTTGAGAAGATGTAGATAAAGATAATAGGATAATATCCAGCAGGAAAGGGGCACAGGGTTGTGATGGGAGCATCAGGTAACTTATTCTTTCTTTCTTTGCACACGTCAATACATTCCCTTTCTAACAGCACAACAAAGAAGAGTATCAGTAACCTTAAATTACTTTTGCGGTCTTTACAGAGTGTCTTTCTAAAAGCAAAATAAATGGAATCTGCTGGGCACCCAAAAGATAAAAAGCATCTCAATCTATTTTGTTCTACTCAAGACAAAATACGTTAATCCAAGCTCAGTCCACTCCATCATTGCTTCTGGTGCCAGGCAGAAACCTTAGAGCAGCAGGAAGAGTGAGCAGCCAATCTGATCCTGGTGAAATGAGAGCAAATTTGGGTATTTGGGGAAGAGAGGGATTGTGTAGCCTGTGGGAAGTGGGAATCTGGTCTTGGCTGCAGGAGTAGCCCAAAACTTGGAAGTCAATGGACTTGCTCTCAACTTATGGTGGGCAGTCATGGGCAAAAATGTGACCAAACCCTGAGGACTCAGAGCTGGGTTTATAGCAAGAGCGGAGGCTGGCAAGTGCTGTCTTTTTCTTTCCATTTAAGAAGGATGCTATCTTCTTGTTTTGTCAGCTCTGTTTAGACCGTTGCAGTAATAGTCAGACTCATACTAAAATGTTTAAAAAAAAAAAAAAAAAAAACAGAACAAAACCCCAAACATTTTTTATTTCTGGGATGGATGAATCAGATTCGCAATCATTCTCATAGGTTTATTGTCAGTGAAACTCATTGGCTTTAACCAAACTAGTCTTGATTCAGCTGATCGGGCACAATGTTCACAAGCCTATATTTTCTTTAATCAATTATCGCAAGTTTATATTTTTCATGCAGGTATAAGGATACAGGGTTGGGTTTTTTTTAATTAAAATAAGCAGATTGTACACTCCAATAACTCTTACTTTAACATTTGTATAAATAATACACAGTACTGGAGAAAGGCTGGTTTTCCTTTTCATAGCTCTTCGATCATCACCAATATAATTTCTCTAAAAAAGATCAAAGTCCTTGAATGATGTGCTTGCCCTGACAGGGCAGGGTTCTAATGCATTTTCTACAGAGATATTTGGGTCCTGCCACTGTTGGCTGGTTTGTGAAATCATTGTCATAAAAATCAGTGTTTTCAACCTTTTAACGTTTGTAGACCTTAAAGAAATTTCCAAGTGAGGCATAAACCACTTCCATAAACAGTTTAACCTACTGGAAATACATTTGTTTTCTTGAGTTGCCTCTTGCGTGAACCACAGCTTGAAAACCACCGCATGGACCCCTCAGTAGGTCATTTGAGGCAAGTGCTGCAGAAGCTGAGGAGCAGCAGGCATATTGTTTTGTAAAAGCTCTTCCAGATTTTACTGCTTCACGCTCACATATGACCAGCTGAGAAGCAAAGTGGGGAAAAAATGCCCTCATTTATACAACTGCATGAATTGCAAGCAGCGAGGTTCAGTAAAGGCAAATGCCGTTGAGCTGCTCAAGCTTGCAAGAGCAAAGAATTGATTAATAGTAATTAGGAAAAAATGCCTAGAGCTTCCACATCTGCTTCTCTTTTCATTCTCCTACCTTTAAGTTCATCTGCACGTGTGTGTGGTGTTTCTCCTCATGCTGAAGAAACCAGCTAACTCTTTCCAGAGTCTTATGATGTCTTCACTGTTGAGGTGGCAGTGTGGAAGTTACACACAGTGATGTGTATATGTGGCCGTAACACCTTCGTTATCAGCATAGGGCCAGGATGAAGCCTATCTATTAAATTTTTTTCTCCATTACTGAGTGGCCAGTCCAAATCTGTGTGGAAGAGGCAAGTTGATTTGTCCTGGGATCCTTGCCATGATGCCTGATCAACTACTTTGGAGCAAATTTCTTGTTGGTGTGACCCAGGAAGAACCAGACATGTGGTATTTAGAGGTGTGGATGAAAGCTCGTAACATTTAGATCAACAGATCAAGAAAGTACAATGCACTTTACAAAAATCAAGGTTTTGTTTAGCATTAACATATGATGACAAGGACTAGTCCATACACCTAAAAGTAGTGCAGTAAAACGGTCCAGCCAGAGCTCACTGAAATAAAGATGAGCTGAGCTGCAGTTACTTTATTTTTAGTAGAGGCTTGTGGTCTTCAGAAGTACAATCTTGTTTAGTAAACAATCAACTTCCTTTTGCAGGAATTTTAGATTATATTCAATCAGTTCTTTCTCTTTTTTTTCTTTTTTCTTGCTCCAAGGTGAAACTGAGTGAAATTTCATGTAGAATCCCTGGGCTGTATTTTTAACCCTGTAGAAATAAGAAAATATCTAGATATGTGCTTCTTTTAATTGTTAACCAACACTTTTAAAAGTGCAATCTGACTACATGTGATGTACTTAATCTCTTTTAAAGGAAACATAATTTCTTATCCTAAGACTCAATAGACTTGGACTGGTCGGTGTTGAGAGCAGCCAGAGGAGCAGATTGCAGAGTTAAAATAATTGCTTTTTGTGGCAATCAGTAACCACAGCCA
Organism: Thinocorus orbignyianus; assembly: GCA_013400375.1. NCBI lineage: Eukaryota > Metazoa > Chordata > Aves > Ciconiiformes > Thinocoridae > Thinocorus > Thinocorus orbignyianus. The sequence continues at coordinate 957,926 of VXBW01006167.1, read as the reverse complement.
GTGGCTGAACATCTTTAACTTTTCATTTAAAGTGCAGATGAAACTATTCCTGCAACCGTAGGCACACCTCATATTCATTCTCTAATCTGAACAATACATTTCAGCTCTGTCTCCTGGTTCTACAGCTGTTTCTTTGAACTCCATTATGAGAAGGACAGAAAGTGCTGCCGACGCAGGGATAATGGCTCCTCAGGCTGGAAAAACCCACATGCCGCCGAGCCATTGCCAGCAGGGATGAGGGGTATGTTTGATTTTCTTCTCTCATCCTTTGCGTGTGAGATGCCCCATGATAACCTTTCTGATTCCTTCCTAGAGCCTCCTTTGTCTGTGACTTCATAGCTGGTGGTCTTTTCTGGCCCAACATGAGGGACAGCCATCCTCGTGGCCTTTCTAATCTATTCAACCCCTGCCTGTCTAATCTGGAGCCCCGACAAGGCGAGACCATGGTTTCTGTGTAAGAAAGTGTTGGTAGCAAGGCCAGACTGGAAATAGCTGGTGGAGCTCAGAGATACCCGGAGAAGTTGTGGCTGCCCCATCCGTGGAAGGGTTCAAGGCCAGGCTGGATGGGCCTTGGAGCAACCTGGTCTGGTGGGAAATGTCCCTGCCCAGGGCAGTGGGGTTGGAACTTGATGATCTTTAAGGTTCCTCCCAACTCGAACCGTCCTATAATTCTATGAAATCAGAGCAGGGACAGATGCTTTTTCTCTGGATGGGTTTCTGGAGGCTCTCTCCTGCACCACACAACTTCACATCAGCCTTGGGACTCAGGTGTGTGATGTCATTGTGATAACATGACACCGTGGTCTTTTCTCAGTATGGTTGTGCCTGTTGTGTCTATCTGCAAAACGCCCAGGTATTACTTTTTTTAAGGCAACTTAACGAATATTTTTTCCTGGACTTAAGCTGTTTATGGCCTAGTTGTATATACTTCTTGACATGTCTATTTCCTGATGTGACATTGCATTGAAATACCACAGAAGTTCAGGAAGAAGAACCTACTAATATTTCAACATGCTCTTACTCAAAGATACGTGAAGCTTCTTACTTCCTTCCAATTAGTTAATTCTGTTTTGGATACAAGATGAATTTGGCCCTCACCATGAGGATTATGTTAAAAGCTCTTTTACAGTGGGTTTTCAGTTCTGAAAGGAAAGACAGAGGCTAGCTAGGTCTGTAATAATTGTGAAGAGGCCTGTGCAGAAAGATAGATGCTTTCAATTCAGCTGCTCTGAATTTTTCATATTCTCCTTGCACTGCTCCAGGTGCATATATGGAAGGCATTTCTCCCACCGGAGTTTTGGTGCCAATGTGATAAGAATGTGAGGACTGATCATATACGCTTTCCTCATCATTTATTTATAGCAACTTAATTAAGTTATTATGAAGGCGGCTTCTTTTTTAATTTTTTTTTTTTTATTGGCACTGAGAATGCAATTAATTTTTCTAACCTTTCCAGGATCTCTGATATACTGTTTCTCTGCTAAAACTGCTCTTTTTCGAAAGGCATTATATTATCCACAAGATATTCTGTGATGACCAATTCAAAACTTTCCCCAGGTAAAGCTCTGCTGGTAACAAACCTATTTTTTTCTTGGCTTTATATTCAGTTCTTCTGGCAATATACCCAAACAATCTGTAGTGTTTATTATATGTTGCAAGGTGAAGAATTTGCTTAATCTTCTGTTTTCACTATCCTTTCTCATGTTATCTCTTACTGTTCTAAATTTTCCTTCAAGACTTCTTCTCCCAAGACCTTTTTCTTTTAATTATTGCCACTGATTGGTTCAGTAGTCAAAAAGTACAGGATGAAACCTCTGACAGAAGGCTGGCATCTCCATTGTTAACAAAAACCTGCCTTGGGAAAGACATGGGTGGTTTCTACACATGGACTGTACACAACAGTGTCAGTTTTGCTTCTCTGGACTCGTGTGCCCATGTGGCAAAACATCATCCAGCTACTAAAGATGATCAAAAAGAAACTTCTGTGTTCTTAAGAAACAGTAGGACAGTTCATGTTACTACTTACTTTAATGCCTCATTTATTCTGAGTAGGAGTTCTCAGTCATTGTCAAAGAAGGCTTTCGGATTCTAGGGTTTTCTCCTTTCCATTCCATTATATTTATCTAAAAGGAAGGACTTTCCTCTGGATTTTCCAGATCTCCATTAATTTACTCTCCATTACATCATTCCCTTCTAAATAAACGTGACTTCTATTTTAATAACTTGCCCCATCTGGGGTCAGATTAAGTCATTCATCAGTTTACATTCTGCTTGGCAAAACCATCACGCTTCTTAAAATATTTGTTTAATACTACAGTGAGAGAAGGTTCATAATCCTCCGACCTCAGTTGTGAAATATTAATAATAAAAATCACTTTGTGAGAGGTGAAAGCGTTTTTTTTTTAACTCAAGGTCTCACAAGCACATCAGAAATTATAAGGAAATTTGAGTGCTTCAAAACTGACAAAAATCAGCAACCAGCAGGGACCTTGTGTCTTGCAAAACATTTGGTATTCATCCACCCACAAGAAAATTGAGTAATAGCAAGTGTCTTGCAAATAAAGTGTTTAAACCTTTAAAGTATATAGGACATAAAGCCATATCCTATTTCCTCATTTGGAAATTCTATCTTGGTTGGGAAGGTGCAGTAAAACATTTCAGAACGACTATCAAAATATCACGCACCCAGATTATTTAATTTCATATAATGCCAGTTTGTGTGTATATAGTTTATTTTTCTCATAATCTTATTTTATTTTCTCCTCAATCTTGAGTTAATGTCACAAATAGATTTTTATTTTTTTTACCTCTGCCCATTTTATGGATGTTAAATCCCTAAAGGTGATAGAACCATAACTTAATCCTTGACTTTAAAATATGATGGTGCTTAAAACTAATCTTGATAAATCACTGTTTTCTTTAGAAAGATACAAATATCTGATGAACAATACGCTTAATACAAATATCTAACACTGTGAAATAGAAATCAGATGTTGATCAGACAGCAAATTTCTAAATTTTTTTTTTGGACAAGGGTTTTTGAGGTGGGTTTCTACAAAACATATTTGATAATATAAATTTTCTGAACAGTTTTATAGTTTACAAGAAGGCAGCTTAGAATTGAGCATAGTAATTGCTTCATGGTCTCACCCTGGATACTCAGTGTTTACCCAAGGATTGCATCTCTTCTGGTCAATTGCCATTGACTCCAAAGCCACCAGTGTGACCGTGATGGAGGTGTAAGCTAGCTGGCTGACATGGTCACAGCACCTGGTGAAGGTCTGAGGGTTCTCCATTGGTCTCAACTGCAAGTCTCACATGGATCAAAACTTCAACCCGATGCTTGTCGAGTCTAATGGGCTACCAGAGCACAAGCCTAAGGTGCCATCCGAAAAAAAAACCAACCCTCTTGCAAGCTACTAGAAGCTGACACCATCCTTCTGGTTTACCTGGGTGGTGATGGACCATCATTTGGGGGAGATACACCTGGAAAGGCAGTTGTGTTTTCAGCTGAGAGGAAAGGAATGGAAAGGTTGCCCTGCAATTCACTTTGTGGTTTGCGGACTGATTGCCTTAATGGCATTCTCATTAAAAGTTCTTGCTGTGAAGCGCTGTTTTCTTTCTCTTTCGGAATTCTCTGCTTTAATAATTAGTAGCTCCTTTTGGAAGTTATTTATAGGAAGTATTGCTCTTGTGTCACTTTATGCTAGACAGGACCGAAAGCAAGTGCTGTACAGATGCGTGCACAGAGCAGGGCTGTTTAACTGTGAGATACCAAGGGAAACCCAGGAGACTCCCTTCTCTTCCTCCCAAAACTCCTATGCTCTTCTAGCAGCAAAGTGGACGTACCTGAAAATGGGAAGGTAAACCTTCTTCTTCCAAAGGTTTTCTACAGCTTGCCTGGCACCTGGGAAAAGCTCTCCATCATCTCCCCACTCTGCAAACCTGCAGAAGGCTTAATTTCCCAGCACTGCTAATCCATGCCCCATGTATGCACGTTCCAATGAAAAACATGGCATTTAGTTCATTAAACTCGTGGCAGGAAAAGCACAAGGGAACCCAAAAGTGGCTGCGTGAAGCCCCTGGGAAGACAAGGGAAGGGAGGAAAGAGTGGTGCTGGCAGCAGCCTGGATGGTGGCTACCAGAAAATGGTGATGGGAAAGTTTAATTTTAGATAGAGGGAGCAAAACCCCAGATGACTTGGGGAAATTGGGACGGCAGAAGAAATAAGACCTGCAGAAGCAACTGTATTGAGCAGGGCTAGCAATAATAGGAGGAGGAGGATAGGTATGGAGGTCCACGAGTGCTATTGCTAAGCAGTCTGAAAAGGACTGCAGCATTAGCAGAAAGATATTTATTTATTTCCCCCACCCTTTTCTCTGCTATATCCAAAAGACAGCTGCAATGCAATCTGCTGTTTGTGAAGGAAAGGTGTGAGCAACGGGCAGGACAGTGTGCTCCCGGGAATGCTGGCTGGATCACCAAGCTTGACTGGTGGCACCTCACACCACATGTTCACAGCATCCTCCCTGCTGGGACCGGGGTGCAAACAGGAATCTTAACAGCCTTTAGAAGGCCATCCCTTGTCCCTTGGAAAACAAGGCATTAATCCTAACTCCTCTCTTCCAGTCTGAGTGTGATATACGTACAGCTTTGGATAAGGCTTGTAAACACAAATATAACAAAAAGAACCACTGAAGACCATATTTCTTTGCCACCTCTCCTGTCCCTCTGCAAGCCTGTCCTGGTTATTCTTCTTTTCTTTTTCCTTGGGAAATAAATGCTTTTAATTCAGTCCTCTGCTTCCAGGGCAGCAACCTCTGCACCTCCCCACAGACACAGTCGCACAGAACAAAGAGAAGAACGAGTTTGATAATAATAAGTAATTATCATTATAATTAGCAGATATTTAGTGCTTTATGTTTTCAAAGCACTGTACAAATATTAGCGAATGAATATTTGGTAAGCAAACAGATTTCAAGCTTCTGGAAGGATGATTATAAACCATGAGGAAAATATTTCACAAAATTTGGCTGAATTTTTCTTACTCCTGCAAGGTTGTTAGGTTTTGCCACACCTTGACTTTATCACAGTGAGCCATTTGTGTTTGTTACTCCTGTGGTTAAATACTATAGGAGTAACAATTAAATGTTGATGCATTTAAATAGAACTTAAGGATTTGGTGGGTGTAGTGAAAAGCTCTTTAAAGGATGTTTAAAAGGAAAAGCTGTTGGTGATGTGGGCAAACATTTTGCCCCCCCATTTTCTTTTTGTTTGAGTGCACTGGAGTATGACCAGTCTTAGGTCTAGGCTCTTAATGAATGTACTCATCCTATTCCCATGTAGAATAACCCAATTTCAGCTGCGTCTCAATGGTTTGGCTGAAGTTGACCCAAGGTTCTCCAGTCTATTCCACATTTGGCAACTTTGGGGATTCCCACAGGATGCAGATGCTGAGCAGCTGTCTAGGACAAGAGGTTTGGTTAGAGGGACCACCCCATGGTCAGTCTTCTGTGCTTCCCACTGGGAAGCTGCACAAAGTGGAATGGGTGCATTTAGAACAGCTTTTTGCAGTTATTTTGTTATCAATGAGGTTGTGCGCATCATTCTAGGTAACAGAAACCCTGTTCGTACCATCACAGATACCACCTCACAGTAAACATAAAGCTGAAACTGCAGAGGTGCCGTACTTGCTGGTACGAACCCTTGTCTCCTCCAGGAGAAGGCTATCAGCACTCCTTTGTGGAGCAATCCTACCAGCTAAAATAATCCAGAAGAATAGTTTCCTATTCAGCCATCCCACTGATACACCAAATATTGGGTCAGATATTTCCCTTTTATCATGGATGGAATTGGTTGTGCCTCATAGTATTGATAATGAGAGGAAAAGCAGATGCAAAGACATAGTGACTGCACCTAAACCTTTCAGAAGATCTAATAACTCTTTGAAGTTCAGCCACCCAAGTGCTCACTAAGCCAAAACCCTCAGATTTAAAATTTCTGATGTATGTAGTCAAGTTCTTCTAATGAGATTTCTTGATGGCTATAATTGGTCTCTTCTTCCCTTGTTTTTGTCCTTGACTTTGAAGTTTTGATTCATTACCTTGTGCAAATTCTCCTCTGTACCATGACAAACAATTTCATACCAGTGATTCCTCTGTTTCATTTGTATCCAGGTTGCTGTTTTTAAGCTAGCACTTTCTTATCTCTTCGTAATCAATTTTCTACTTTCTAAATATCCTCAGTTTTGGCACCTGTGTAGCAAGCTTTCTTCACATGAAGTGATTAAAGTATTCAGCTTGCTCTCTTTCTTCCTTCACCTTGTCTGTTTCAGTTTGTGCTTTGAGCGGTGGCTGGGCAGTATATGTATCTTGCTTCTTAAATTCTGCAGATTATGTGTGATCTCTATATTAGTTTCTCTTCCAATTGCTTCTGCTTTGCTATCCTTGCACAATATGCACTCAGCATCTGCTGCTGCCATTGCCTCTGAAAGCAGAAGTGATTTCTCCTGCCAATTTTCCACTTTCCAAAAAGAAACTGTTCTTTCAAGGCTTGATCTTGTTGTGTGCTTTAAAGTCAGTAATAATATAGTCTACTCGACATGTTACCGAACTGGGGATAAAACAAGAAACACAGATAGAGCCGCCAAAATATTTAATAACAAACTCTAATATGCACTCTGCTTGACGGGCCAAGGGAAATGCCGTGTTTCTGGAAATGACACCAAGCTCTACAAGAGGTAATCCGAACCCCAGGCACTCAGGCCAGTCAAAAGGGTATTGGACATGAAGCCAGACACAGGCACAGATCTGTTTTTTCTGACATTTTTAAATAGTTATTTCTGGTTGACCAGAAGTTTAGTTATTTCTAATCAGCAGTACGCAGAAAAGTAATTTTCCCACTTTTTTTTTTTTTTTTTTTTTTTTTTTCTCAAGGNTTTTTTTTTTTTTGTAGGAAATCTGCCCTATGTTGCAGGGATGTTTTGATATTTTGGAAAGTTCACTTCAATTTCTTGTATCTCTGCTTCTCACATCAGAGTTTGACATCTATTTAGAGTGTAAACCTTTCAGGCAGGGACAGTCTCTCACTTATCATGGGGAAAAATAAAGAATATATTGTTATTTATGTCCTCTGGTAATAATATACAAGAACAATGTACATGTAGGGTGGAAACTGATTTTCTCCCTGGCTAGAGCTTATATATAAGATTTTCCTAACAAGAAAGTATGTTTATTCAGGGCCTGGCATAGTGAATCCCCAGTTTGTTGTAAAGGCTTTCAGGCTCTAAATTCATACAAATAATCTGTCATAAACAGCTGCTGCACTTAATTTTAGATAGGGATAGAGCTGAACACAGGAAAAAAAAAAGAAAAAAGTGACTAACCAAAAATCAAAGTGAAAAATCAAACTAAAAGGCATTTGGGGTGGTGGTTGTTGTTTCAACATATTGACTAATCTTTTCCAACACTGTCATTCCCCCTTTACTGCTTGCGATGTCATTAATGACCATATAATGCAAAAAAAAAAAAATAACCCAAAACTGAGGAAAGGGTGTTCTTTACTGTATTTCCAGTTAACTGGAAATATAAAGCACCGTAAGTTCTTAATCAACAGTGATTTTCTGCCTCACCTCTGGAGGTCCACGTAGTCTTGATGGGCTTCATGAGTCCCTACCTCCTGAGATTGCAATGTCTACATCTTTCCTACCTGCCCCCCTGCCGTAGCTGGCAATGCCTGATGACAGTTGGCTGTGTTATCCTTTAGACAAGGCAACAAAAGAATATGTGCTCAAAAGTTTAGGAGTGAAAATACAGGAAGAAAGAATCACACATGGGAAACCGATTTAATTCCTTCTGCGAAGAGCCCAGGTTCAGGTTCAGCCTCCTGCCTTAAAAAAAAAAAATCTTAGAAAAAGGCAAACTTAATTCTTATGCCTGCTGAAAAGGTACTAAACTGTTTAGATGGTAGGTATCATCAGGTTGCTTCTCAGCAGGGAGCTCTAATTCATCGGCATCAGGGTTTCCCCAAAGCTTTCTGCCTACATCTTCTACTTAGCTTGGCAGGGACATTGTCAGAGAATAAAAGACTTCTCCCTCTTGTCAAAGGGCTGGCATTCATCAAGATGAGAATACTTTTTACCTAGAGCACCTTTTAGATGAGATTCATGAAGACTGTAAAGAAGAAGATGATAAAGAGAAAAATGTTGCAGGATTTTTTATTATATTTTTGGCACTAAAACTGATACTACATGAAATGAAAGACTTTTCTCTTATAAGTTTCTTTTGGCTTTTACTGTATAAATATTCCTTAGTTAAGTCAGTGAACTGGTTTTCACATAAAGCATAATCCAAAGCCTGTCAAGGTCAACAGAAAGCTACTTATTAATTTCAGCAGGCTTTGGATGGAGCTCCAACTGCAAGACTGCTCACCAAATCAAACAAAACTTTTTGTATTGCAAAAGCAACATTCACACCTTGCAGGGTCAAGCACGTCATGGTAAGGATAGTCTACAATCCAGTAAATCTTCCAGGGATCTTTCTGCTGATTGTTATGGGCTTGGGATCAAGTACGTTGTATCCAGCCTGCAAAACTGAGAGCATTTTCTGACCAGTGCTGGGCACTTTGTACTTTCATCTTCAGGGAAAATGGAAAACATTCCTAAAAAGGGTGTTTTCTAACCCTTCAGACTGGACTGATTTATTGTAGGAAGAAATGAGACCGAAGCATTTCATCCACTGCTTGTTACATCCCTACAAACCCCCTTGAGATCCCCAAACCTAACACTGGCTATCTTTGCTGTTGAGGCACGAAGTGTCTAGGTGGTTGCAGTATGACTATGTGGTCATTTTTTACATTTCCTCCCCTAATTACCCTTTGTTCCTCTGCTTTATAACCTAATGATGCTGCCTCCTTCAGTTTCTCCTTCCATTTGTTAGCTCCTGGCTCCTGTTACGATACAGCCATTAACCCAAATCTGTGCTACTCCTTGACTCTGCCACAGCCAGAGCTGAAAAAGATCCCTCCAAAAATCAAGGCGGTTTTGTCACACTCTGACTTTAGTTGTCGTTGGGTCTTAGGGTATATTTAGGTTAAAATATGGAACTAAATTAAGCTGTAGTTCGAGAGAATAAAATTAATTCAAAAGGTCAATTTGGTTTTTTGTCAAGGAAGAAACCCCCTCTTGTTAACTTCAGAAGGATCAGAAGGAGGTGAAGCAGCAGCAAGTTTTCCACATAATCCACTGGCAGAGCAGCCTATTACATAATTTTATATCCCAAAATATGTTTTAATATCTAATTTGACTCTAAAAGCTAAGTTATGTGAATGCCCATAAGCGGTCAGTAACTTCATTGTGTCATTTCATCAATTCTTTTATTTTCATTTCTGAAACAGCAATTTAAATAACGTATGTCAGCACAAAAATAGCCATTTGATAAATTAGAAGTTTTCACGATAGCTTCCATTTCTGCAAGAAAAAAATATCATTCTGGGAGGATTTTTAGTGAATAATATGAAGATAATACAAAAGCATACTCTCACTCTCCAATGAAAGTGAAGTTCTTCTGATTTAACTTTTAAAATGGTTCCCAAGCCCTGTTCTCAAATGGGGAGTTTTATTTTTTGTTGTTGACGTTTTAGTGAATCTAAAATCTAAAATTTTATTCTCTGCTTCAGACATTAGTTTCTAAAACAGTTGTTTTTTATATAAAAAGTAGCAAAACACCAGGTTCCGGTGTTAGATTTACGGGTGAATCTCAGTACAAGTCTTAGACTTTTCTGTGAATTATTGCTTTCCTCCTTCCACGGTTTTCCAGAGAGACTTTAACTCTAAACTGCATTATGGGATGCAATTAATATTCATGATTAATACTCACTAGCAGTATCTAAGAAACCAGAGATTTGTAGGAAAGCTTTGAGAAAGCGAGGGAAATACGACCTGCAGAAGAGATGAGTTCTTCCATTATCCTTCATTGATGAAGGCATCTCTCAGCACCAGATGAGAAAAAACTGGTATAAAATCTCTGCCACTTGGTTAGTACCAAACTGGACAGAGTATGGAGTTTAGTCCTCACATTCTCTCAGCCAAGAACAGCCACAAACAGAATTATTATGTGCTTTGAGTGATTTATTGCTTGCAAGTGTTCGCAGACAAGCTAACATCTTTGCAACCCAACAGAGTCCAGTGCTTTGCCTCAACTTGTTCCTCCCTTGCGTGGCCAAGATAATGAGATCTTGGACCTTCTAAATGAACTCAGATTTCAATGAAAGTTTAGAGGGCAGCAAGAGCTTTCATGAGCAAATGCCTAATTTGCATTTTACCATACCCCATACCTTGGGGTATCTGCTCTCCTTGGGTTTAAGCCACGAAGAAAAATAGGAGGTCACTGAATGTCAAAATGTAGAGAATGGTCAATTATCCAACTATGAACCACAATTCTGGTGTATGTACAAGGACTTGAACCACCCTTCCCTGGACTTACTTTAGGTATAATTCTCCATAAAGCTGGTAGTTATGTTTTTAAGCCCCATCTCCACTATGACTAGGATTCATTACTCGCCCTCTCTATTCTAAATGGCACATCCTTCAGATGACAGTATTATGGAAACTGGTTTAAATGCCTATTAGATTAAACTTCTTTAAATATAGAGCTGTTGACTTTTAATTAGCTATCTCTGTATGCTCACCCATTATTTGCAAAGGCACGTCGCTAAGGTACAGCATCTGTCAAGGTTTTGAAAAATGGCCTGAAAATAAAGAATAAAAGACACAATTACTCACAGGAAGGATCATGGGGTTCCTGTAATCCCCCCCAACTTGCGACCTGCCCTCCCCATGGTGAGGGGAAGGGTTCCAATGTATATAGACATATAAATATATATACATATATATATATATTCCCTTGCCTTCAGAGGAATATATTCTTTCCAGCAGGATAAGTTCTACACCTTGTATTCATCCTTCCCAGAGACAGAAAAAAATGCTTCAAAGTGGATGGTTGGGAACAATAAAGAACATTGGGGGAACCAGAATACATGTAGCACCCTCTTTCTTAAAAAAACTCAACAACTGGGGACTACAGGGGTTTGTGAGCATGAATCTAGTCTGTAGCTTATCCTACACCCTTGTCCTCCAGAGAGAAAAAGTGTGTTCTCCTTGATCTTTCTTGGCTTCCAACAACATAGCATGATAAAGCTTTGCAAAACTTGACTCAGCTCAGAAATCAGCAGTAAGAAAGGACTTAACTTCTTGACGAGGTGGATATCTGCATTTCCTGCACTTTTTAAGTAAAGCAGGCAAACAGATGTATCTGCTCTGTCATATACAGCATCTCCCAATCTCCATGACGAAATTATTCACACAGACTGTGCACAAAAAACTTTTAAAACTTATATCTGCTTCATAATTTTCTTTCATACAACAGAACCAAAAAATATTTATTACTTCACTCACTCCACTTGGTCACTGAAGCTTCTCCTGCAGTTTTGTTCTTCTGACTTTCCTACTTCTCTTCCCAAACCAGCCTGCCACTGGGCAGCAAGTGGAAATAACAAAGTGAAATAAAGTGAAATGTGGTGCTGCCGTTTGGGGAAGCAAGCATAAAAGCTTTACAAAAACGGCAGTCTAGTGCCTCAGTGGATGAACACTGGCATTTGGCACTTTGTAATAGGTTAGGAGCCTCGAAATTTATTGTAAACTTAATACAGTTTTACAGCCTATCTTCAAAACATTTACACAGACAGTAAAAGATGATGGATATTTTCAGAGCATTCCTCTTCCCCAACAGTTTCCCTTGCAGTAACACTGCACAAGCAGCAGTGATTTGAAATATATTACTGATGTATCTTTGAAGATCTCTTATATGATGCCTCATGTTTATTGCTATTATGCAACTGGCTTCTAAGTGTCCTCTTCTATACGAGGCAGAGCTGAGAAGATACGATCAGTGTTATTACTATTTGTATTGCGGTGGTGGAGGTAGTAACCCAGCAGAGCACCATTGATTTAGATACCCTACAAAGACACAGGGTGACGGTGTAGTTGGTCTTTACATTTCACTTTTTAAATAAACCAGGAAAACAAGACCAGAAAGGGAGAGATACAGTATATAAACAATCAACGGAGAACGAAGTGCACATGAGATAGATGTGCATCTGCACCGGTGAAGTCAATGAGAACCATACTTTGCATTTAATGGTAGCCTTGCGATTGACTCCTCTGTGACGGAAAGTTGGAGAGGTGAATGAAGAGCTAGATAATTAGATGCTGATACAGAAATTCTGATTGGGAAGGTGGGCAGAGTTATGGGGAGGCCAGCTCTTTTATTACTATCAGGTCCTGAATGTTCTGCTATACCGTGTCCTTAATCTCTTTTCATACACAGTGTGTTTTATGGATTATGCGGCTCAGGCGTCGTTTTCTTTGCGTGCCCACTCTGGTCGTATTTATTCTCGCTAATGCTGCTAATGTCTCTAAAGCTAAGAACTGGATCAAACTTACAAGGAAAAGCACAATAGATTTTCTGCTAGCGTTGATTTAAGCAGAGGTGTGGGATGTTTCTATAGCCAAGGTGAAGCCTGAGCACAGCATCACCTTAGCAGGAAATGTCCCGTTGAACAAGATTTGCTAGTAAAAGATAACGACAGTGTAAACGTAACGGTATCTTCTAATCAGAAAATGAGTTAGCAAGATAAGCAAGCAGGAGAATGACCTGAAATGCTTAAAGAGATCAGCCGGAGTAGAAGCCATTGGTTTTGCATCGGATAAACACTAGATTTCTCTTTAGTAAGGAATCTCCGTGGGAGAGCATCAGGGGTTTTGTAAAGCCAGCAGCTACAACGACGTCTTATGTGAACTGCCCTGATTTTCTTATTCAAAAGAGTTCTGCATGCCCCCAAAACCTAACTATGCACTTCAGACCTTGCCAGTTTTGCTCAGTAGATGTTAATTCAAGTTATTTTCAACACTTCTCGCAGGTCCAATAGTAGCTTCCAGCATCGTGTAGTATTAGAGAAAGAAAAGTTCACTGTAGAAATTAAGCAGTAGCCCAATCTATAGGAAGCCAAGTGCTGTAAATTAGACAAATTCCTAAAATAATGGAAGCAGTTCTGTGTCTTGCCTACCCCTGCAGCGCTGTAAATATGTGTTTAGCATAGGATACACTCAGCTCTCATGGGGAGCTACGTTCAGCATGGAAATATATGTATTATCCTATTATTGGGAATGTGTGCTACGCTTATGTGCAGAAATAAAACTTCTAGTTTTCTGGTACTTTGTGCAGCGTAATTCACACATTCTTGCAGCTCTTTCCCAGGCTTTCTATGTAACACACCCATTCTACTTGCTTTGTTTCTATGATTTTTAAGATTTCAAAGTGAGGCTTTTAAAAACCACAGAAATCCCAAAATGCAGCCGGTAGGTTCCCAGGAGGGGATTCCTCACACTTTATGGTGTGTGTGAAGCTGGAAAGTACAGATCAAAAATGTTACAATCAAAGTTACAGTCAAAAAAGCCTATTTTGCAATTCTTTCTTTCGTTACATTCCGTACGTTCTTCCATGTCTTTAGGACCAATACCAAACATCTGCAATCTCTGAGTATTTTCTATTTTCCAGAAAATAGTAAAAATAGTAAAAACCTGAGTATATTCTATTTACTTCTCATAGGTGACACTTTAGATTTTGTTTAAAGTGGGGCTAATTCTCTTTTCAGACCTGTCAGGTTGTGTGGCTGGATGCCTCTAGGACTGATAGCTGCACAATGCGCGGTGCTACACCAGCATACAATAGCTGCACATCTACACAATATTTTGATAGCATGACAGTAGCTGTTGATAATAACACGTTTGTGTCCTGGTTTTGGCTAGCAGTTGTCAGAAATAGTGGTGAATTTCTAGTTATTACAGAAAATTAGGTTTTTAGATGGAGCAATCATGTACTTTTGGGGTACAGGCAATCAGTTAGAATCTAATTCAGGAAGGGTCTCAGCCACGCTCCTAATAAATATGTGTGCTGGAGATTATTACTGTAAGGTGATGCATTAAAATTGTAGCCATCCAAGAAGTTAAAATTCAATATGGTTATGTGTATTTTCAGGGTGGAAGCTACAAGCTCGCCACCGCTTGTGTGCAAATATGTTTGTGCCTATGAAATTTCTCCCTGGACCAGATCTTACTTTCAGTGTGTCTTTATTATTCCTGTACTATTTTTAGCTTTCCAGGTATTATAGCAATAGGAATCCATTTAAAGTACAATGTTAAAAATTAAACGATGCCTTAGCCACCATCTAAGTTCATAATTTTTAAAAAATATTTAATGCTCACTGGTAGAGCAGATGGAGCTGAGAGCTGTGAACGCTTTTCTTACATGATAATATACTTTGTTCCTGGCTTGATGGTGTTGCTTTGTTGCTTCATTTTCTCATTAAACAGTACTCAGGCTGGAAAAATAAGAGCTTCAGTATTTTTCAAGAATTTCAAGGTGGATAAGCATTATTTGGGGATGATACCAAGAAATACTGGATTCTTGGATGCCAGGCTATTTCAGTGAATGTTTTCGCTCATAAGTAAGCAAAAATCAAGCTTACAATTAGTTCAAAAAAGCATAAAACACATTATCCCTCTAACCACGTGAAAGAATTGAGGCAGGGGACCCCAGGTTAAGGGATGTCCGGTCTCTTTTCTTGTTCATGAGAAATATCCATGCACTCTTGTTCGAATTTTCCTAACTGCATGTAGTTACATAGTTTCATGTGTGTGGATGAGAAGATAGAGCACAGGGAAAGTCATCTTAAAAATGTGCTGGCTGACACTCAAAACTTAGTGCTCTTCTGCTAATCAATATAGATATTAATAGTAAGATTAGTGTTGCAACTGACTCGCCATACTGCAAAATGGAGCCGTGACAGAAAATTAAGTAACACCTGCTGCATTTTCATCAAACAAATTTTAATGTGATAAAAATAAGCGAACAGTAGGATCCCCTTTCGGTTAACAGAAAAATGCAGTAGAATGAAAAAAGGGGGTGATTCAGGTTGCTGTTTGTGTCCAGGAGACCAGCTCCCTCTGCAGACTCCACCAGCTGCCACTGGTTGAAGGTTCTGGGAAGCTCCTCCTGGATTGCTCTCCAATGCAATTTTTTGCAGTGCTGTTTCTTAGGAGTCACAGCTTACTTGAGTGATGGTTTTGAAATCTAAATTTGCTTAACAAGTACATTTTCCATTTGGCACTACTTGTTCTCGATGAGTATAGTTCTGCTACTGTATATTAAACCTGAAGATTTTACCAAGATAAATTACTGAAATTCACCGAACTTGATTTTTATTTCAAATAACAGGTCGATCACAGCTGACTGTGGTTACCGTTATGCCCTAACCTGGCCAATTTCTAGCCTCTTTGACAAGTCTGATAATACATACAGTCTACAGAATCTACTGGGCTCTAAAGGATTAATTAAATGAAATTGAAATTAAAAATATATACAGAATGCCAGAAAGAATGTCAGAATACTGTTTATTATAAGTCACTGATCTATGGCAGAGAAATTTGTGTGTGTATAAAAAATTACTAAATAGATATGTACTTCTGACACCTCTTCCCCCAAGAACCTTCTGTGGAGACACGAGACAGACATTAACGAATGTAGTTTTACATCTACTAATGAGATGAGTTTCTTCATACCATTATATGGATTTCATAATTGAGAAACAAATTTTTAAAGACAAAATAGTGTGAGGGTTAGTTCTGGGGACAAAAACCCTGATCACAAACCAGATGGGCTCTGTTTTATTTTTGTATTTAGAAGAAAACCTGTAGATAAATTTGTTTTTGTTTCTCTCAGTAGAAATTTTTGACTATTTAATTAAAGGCCTCATTGCCCCATCATTAAATTCAAAGAAGCATATCTAATGCAAGCACTTAAATGTAATGTCACTTATTAGTCTTTAATGAAGAGAAACTTATTCTTTCTCTAAAGAACAGCTGTAGAAATAGTGCCCATGTCACCCACAAAATGATGTATCGTGAAGAGTATTAATGTGTATTTAATGACTGTAAAAATATTCCTTTATAAAAAGGACCATATTCTTTCTTGTTCGGCTTCACTCGTAAAGGAGGTTAATTAAAGCCAGAGCATCACAAATTCTGTGACACTACAGGTCATTCATCTGTACCAAAATGTAACACAATTCTGCAAAATCCCATTGACAGTGATAACATAAAACTAGCTGTTCTGCTACGTGGTAAAGATGCTCTGTCTTGTAACTTGGCTCTAGCTTTCCTGATCGAACAGCCACTAAATCTGCCATTAAACATAAAATTTATCTAACACTTTTCATGTTATGCTTTATAAATATATACAGCTAGAAGGTGTTTCAAATATTTTGGAGGGAAAAAAAAAAAAAAGGAATCGTAACTATGCTTTTGAGATTTTTTTTTCCATGGAAATGCCATAAAACAGTGATTAAATGCTGTATGTCATCACCAGGTCAAAAAGTGACTATTAATCTACATCCAGACTGCAAGATTATGTATTTGATGTTTAGTTAGTTTAACACCTTTTTTTTTTTCCTTAAATTGATAAATTATCCAAGATAAAAGGCCAGAGCAGTGTCATAGTAAACCTGAAAGGGTAGAGAGATTATGAACAGTGGGAGATTATCAGCACCCCTCAGGTGGTATCTGGATACCAGAGTAGGATGGCCAGAAGTGAAACAAAGAGAAAATATTTCATTTTGGCTCTTTTTCTTGTGTTCTACTTAAAAACTACCAAAAACTTTAACATACAGCAGACAGTACCCTGCAACTTCTCCACTTGCTGTTATCTTGTTCCCAACCCTGTCGACCCAGAAATCAAAAACAGCCAAACCAAATTAATTTTGCTGCTTTGCACCATTCAAGCAGCTTCCTAAAGCACTGAGATGCTTCTACATCCGAGTCTGCTTTCAGTCTCAGAAAAAAAAAAGATTTACTCCACTGAAATGTGTGAGAAGGGAACAAAGATGAGCATCAAACCCTCCTAGTAAAAATCTGCCCACTCAGTGCTCATTTGAGAACTGCTCTCTGCAGTTGCCTGATTCCCTTTAATTACGTGAGCTTCTAATACTCATCTGTACTTCTCTGTATATGAATTTATCCCTTTCTGGATAACAGTTTCTCTTCAGAAGTGTAAATGGAGGCATGTGAATTGTATAAAGGAGTGAATGTACATCACAGAGGAATTTTTCTGTGTTCCTCAGCTCCTTATTTTTTCTACAATTCTCCGTGCCCCTCTCTCTTACTTATTTATATATGAAGGGAAGAAGATGCTACCATATAGGTTCAGACATAAGATAGAGGTATTTTTTTTCCCCCCAGAAAATGGAATATAATAAAAAAAAAAAAAAAGGAAGACTTACTTTTTATTTGCCATCTGTAAATCACTGCACTGGTTCATTTTCTCCCATGTCACCTCCCAGAGATATTTGGTCACCCCAGAGCAGCAACAGCTTGGGGGGAACCCCCAGGTCTGTGACACAACACCCCAAATTGCTGCGAAGGTCAGGTCCCCGTGAGGACAGGGTGGGCTGGCCGAGGGGTGGACTGCCAAACCCAGGGCAGTGTTAGGGGGGAAAAACACCTGGGAAATGCAACCACTTTCCTTCCTGGGGTTATTTTTTAAAAGTAAAGTGTGACCACATATTTAAAGTATTCTGATGCTCCCCACGCTCTATGAAGTGCTTGGAGATTTATGAATGGGAAAGTATTGCATAAAGCTAAATAATACATCTGTTAATATAGAGATGTACTTAAACAATATGGAAATGAGATGGGAGAGTTGAAAATGTGACAGCTGAGTAGATAAACATGGACTTGTGTTTTCATTTACAAAGACTTCCAGTATATAAATGCTAATTATTTACTGCATTATAAGATTCTGAATTCCGGAGAGAGGTTTCAGCAATTTGATGTATTAAACAAGTGTCTGTTGAGATATCACTTCTTCATATGTTGTCTACAATGTTTTTTTAAGGATGGCTGTGCGTCCCACAGCCATCCATTTCACTTGAGATGCCAGATCACATCTGTCAGGGTAATTCCCATCAAGTCCTGGGTGCAGGCACCCTCACAAGCACACCTTACTTGACAAGCCACATTTTTTTATTACAGGGAAGCTTTCCCCTCCCAATTTCTCACTTTTCTCTCATCCTGACTCTTTATTTATCTTTAAAACTAATTTTGTATAAAACCTTTCTGCCAATGCCTGCTCTGGTACTTTTTGGCTCATGCCTGATTCCTCAATAATTTTTGGGGTTATGAGAGTTCACTTCGCTTCTCATTTGGCTTTTAATTGTGGATTCAGAAAGAATAATAATTAGGTACTGCCTCTAACTACCCATTGGTAAGTTCATACATCTGGCTGCTGTATTGATGTCCTGGAGGATATTTGCATTTGGCATCGTCACCATTGTAAAATGCAAACCTGGTTAAGAGGGAAGCTGTGTCTTTTGTTGTAAAGATACTAAGAGAAGTGGCATCACTTGCCATGAGATATCCTAATTTATGGCTATCTTTAAAGAACATACTTGCCAATTAGTGTCTTTATTAGAATACTTACTTTTAACATTTGAAAATACGGCTCTTAATTGGGACGAGCTTTGCCTAAGGGAGAAATATTTGTTAATAAATAAAGGAAAAAAACTACATCTCTCCATTGGTACCCATGAAGGGAGCCAACTTATATCACATAGACACGCTTATAGATCGTATTGCTTATTATTCTTAAACTCATTCCATTATTGAGAAAGACAATTTCATCTAATGTTACATTGTCTTGCTGGGAAAAATATAGACAGGATATTGGAATTTGCTTGTTTATTAAAGTAAGTAGCTCATTAGGCATAATTAAGATAGAAGAAACAGGAGCATTAAATTTTCATACCACACCATCAGCCCGGTAGCTCTAGTAAACTCAAAAGCACCATAGTTGCTCTATTAGTACATTGATCAGGTTAATGTAATTAAGGTGCCAATTTTATTAGAATCTGAAGAAAACATGAGTAGTGCTTAGTGTTTTTTACTAAAACAATGAAGGAAAGAAACTGTTTTTTTAAAAAAATAGGACTTAATAGGACTGAAAACTCAACTATTCAGCCAAGGGACAGATATGAAGCAGAATCCGGTGAAGGTAAATCCCATGGGGACATCAGTGTCCTGTGCTTCTCTTGACTCTGTCATTGCATTTCTCTCCCCAGTGGATGGTGAGGTGTTAGGTCAACACTAGCTACAGCAAGGGGACATCCTCCCCAAAACCAGACACACATTTCCACCAGCCCCTGCATGCTCATCCTTCATCCTTTCACCATGGAGGATCTACTCCTGCTGGGGCTGGTGGCATTGAACTCTACAGCCCATGACTTCCCAAATAAGAGTGTGGAGTGTTGGTCCTGGTAGAACTAACAATGTGGTTGTGGATGATTTAGTCCCTGACACATAAAACTGGGAAACAATTAACTGCTGGGTTGCCTTGCACTGGTGATACTGGCTTTTTAGTTCTCCGTTAGTCGGGAGAGGATGTTCACAGCTCAGCGTGATCATACACATAGATGTGGAAGGGAAAGACTTTGGCTCCAGGTCAGGATGGCAAGGAAATCTGCTTAGCCTTCAGAGCAGAAGTCCTTCCCGTCATATATCGTGCCACTAAAAGAATCCCTTAAGCAGCAGATTATTTTACCTAAACCCATTTTAAATACAGATGTGTGTGCTTATTTATATGCAGAGCTGTATAGCTGCACATGTGTACCCACTTCTGCCCTCGGAGGTGGGGTGTTCTGAGCTGCCTCTGACAGGGCCCACACGGTGGGCGAGTGACATCTCTCTCGTGTCCCTGCTGTCTGATTGAATAACACGCTGTGCGAAAATAGCACTTAATACAAGATTGCAGGGAGGGAGAAGAGGTTGCTTTTGGCTCCTGTGCAGAGGAATGAGGTCTGGTCCTTTGAAAAATTAGGTAAGTTGCCAGAAAACTGTTTTCCTCGGGATAGTATCTGCATGATCTCCCTTTGGTATTTAACCACAAATAAACATTTCCCTGACACACAAAGTCTATCTATGTTTAAATAAATAAATAAATAAATAAAAGCAGACAAATTAGGTTACCAGTCAAGTCATCGAATCAGCGATGCTATATTCAGAGAACATAGCATTGTGCCTCACAAATTATCTCCCGATCCCACCTGCTCTCAGATCTTTATAGCCTGGCGATCTGCTCCGCTATGATTGCTAGATAGAAAATAAACAGATGGGGCTGAGAAAAATCCAAAAGAATAAATGGGGTAGAAACCGCCTCAAGCCTTTTGAACAGCATCAGAGCAGCTTTTCTCTTTTCAAGGATTTTCCTTCCCCCATTTGAAAAAAAAAACCAAACCTGCTGGAACGCAAGATGTGATTTGGTTTAATTTTCAACTACATGAAAACACAAGCACGCAAATGTGGTTTTGACGCTTTTGGGCAGAGAGATTTCGCTTTCTTTCATGGGCTTTGCTGCTGTTTTTAATCTGGTAATTGCCTGATCAATATTGCTATTTGAAACTTATATGAAAATGTGTGAAACTTTCCAATGGCAGCAAATATATGGATTCCTTTGCTGTGCTGCAGGACTTCGGCAGCAGCTATTTCAGTAATTAGGCTGCTTTTCAAATAAAGGCCAGTTCCATGGATACATGACTAAGATAAATTATGCCCTGGATAAGCTTACATTTTCCTGCATGTGCTTTGCCCTTTCTGTGTTCATGTCCACGTAAGGAAAGCCTGAGTAAACATCTTTTCTTTTCCTCCTCCCACCCCACGATACATCTGGGTCCCGTCTTAGGCAGGAGTGTTCTTCACCCGCCCTTAGCGCTGGATATCCTACATCAGAGGTCACCTTCCACTTGTCCTTTAGAAATTATTCTTTTTTTGTCAATCTTTTTTCTACTTGTAAATTAGTTTACAGAATGAAATGAGAAACAGAAGGGGAAGAATCACATTTTACCAATGAATGGAATTGAGATTTTAGACCAAAAAACATGATGTGAAAAAGATCAAGTAAGATTAAGAAATGAATGTTCTGAATTATCCTTTTTTTCTTTTTTTTTTTTTTTGACCTTTTCACTTATTTTATATGGTCTTATTTAAAGCTTATTCTAATAAACTCTTGCCAATTGCAAGAAAGAGAATACAGAAAAACAAAGAAATTATTTATGATATTGTTATGTGGATATCTCAAAATGACAAGAGATATGGTCCAGGTGAAAGCAGCACCTGCCCTGTGCAGTGTAAGGATCTTGGTCTAATGACCCACGGTTCCCAAAGCCACGTTATTTTCAAAATATGACAAATATTTACTGTTATTATCTGAAATGCCTTTTTTTTTCTTTTTTAACCCCATGACTGTATGGAACGAGTCGGTTCAAAATAGACCCCAAGAAAAAGAGTGAAAGCTAAAAGTGGCAATTGATGTTGATACTTTATAACTTGAAAGTGTTTGAATCAGAAGCTGCTACGCAGCTCTGTTCAAGGTCCATATGTTTTTTTGATAGGAAACATGTTTTGATTCAGGAATTATTTCTAGGGTTCATTAACATGTAAATTGCTCCATGAGGAAATCTGAAGGAGATTGAATCCAAAGATATGTAAATATTCAAATGTAATGGGGGTTCAAGCCCTACATCTCTATTTCTGCCTCAACAGTTCAAACAGAGGAGAAGGTTTTTTCCATCCTTCTCCCTGAAATCCAGCAAAATTTCTCATCACGTGGTTTGCCTCCGAAAGCCTACCTGAGGCATGAAGCTCAATGAATAATTATAAATTAGCAGAGTGAGAGGATCCAGAGAGAGGGAAGGTGTGGGCACCTGGAGTCGGTGTGTGTCATCACCCGAGGAACTTTCTGTGCTCCACTGAGCGCAGCTGCTCGTGCAGCAGCGGTCCTTGCTAACCTGCTAAAGATCCATCCGCTGGTGCAAAGAGAAAACGTTATCTTCTTAGGAAATATTATGTCTCCTATTACTTTTGATAGATCTCCCGTGGAATTCTTTTACAGTTAAATATAAATCAGGCCAGGGAAGGATGAAACCTGCTCTTGTAAGCACGGCGTATGCAGAAGGAGTAAATCATGCCGATGCAATCACAGCTGTTGTCATAATGTGTCTCCTACGTGAAGCAGGATAAATAATTCTCTGGCTATGCCTGCACCTATGTGATGTCACGCTGCATGTCACCAGCAAGTGACAGCTCAGAGAAAGGCAGCTACTGGGGAATATTTAACGAAAAGTAAGGTAGATGTCTGGGGAGCTCCTACTGCACTGTGTTAACACACACAAACACACCAGGCCAACGCAGCTGTAGGAATATCCCTGAAGACCAGGCTCAACCTGTGAAAATCAAGATGTAGTTGAGGGAACAATTTATGACATCTATTCTCTTCCACAGAGCAGGCCAGCGTGCCACCCTAGGCTGGGTCCCCAAGTGTCCTCCCCTTCCATCATTGCTCATGGAGCCTCTTGTCCTGGAGCTGGTGTGGAGGGAGCCCTCAGGAGCCCCGTACACAGCAGCCACAGAGAGAGAAGGCTTTTTGTCTCCCCCACCATCTGGCAGCCTAATCTTTGCAAATTATTTAAGCTACTTGTGTTCAATTCCCCATCTGTAAACTGGACGCAATTACCCTTTACTTGTACGCATGGGAAGAAAAGTAGTCTATTTGTGACTGGGGTGTATTTGGATATTTTCATCCCAGTAGAAATGACTAGATTGAAAGCATATCTCCTCCCAGATTGCTTAGCCGAGGTCAGGATGTGGGAAGGGAGGCAGTGGTACCCGAGCAGTGATGCACAGTCCCTCACCTCCTGCCTGCAGCCTGGTCCAGGGCCAGTGCCAGCACAGACTGACTGCTGTACACAGCACAAACCATTCTCCCTTCGTGGAAATCTGCCCCAGATTGCTGTAACAAAGTGATACATCCTCTGTTTAGTAGTTTTCCAAATTATTTGCAGCTATTTCCAGCCTTTGTGTTTCCATAATTTGCGGTTATTAACATATGATGAATCCGGTGTTGTACAGCTAAATCCATGCAAACCAAATATGAGGTGCTTCATTCTGTACACTGTCGGGTTTTAGCGCCATCACTTTCATAATAGGAGAAGTATTTGAGTCATTATAAAACATACATTAATATAGCAATAGGTCCTGCTTCTAGCCAGGATACTTTTGAGGAATAGGCTTTCAATAATCACTTCTCATTTTACTCAGTGCTTTCCCCAGAAATATTTTATTAGTCTAATTAGGGCAGGCAGTGAAAAGATCACACTCAATTCCTTTTTGGAAATATGAAAGATCAGTAGAGGAGACTGTTGTTTGAACTTCCCTGTCACCCGGGCTTTCCAAACAAGCCCAACCTCCCATGAAAATTGCACGTGTGGTCAAATTAACACTTTGGTGGGAGGCTGAGAGAAAACGGAGCTGTGCTGGGAGAACAGCCTGTCCCCTAGAAGCAATTTTCTAGTGTTAAAATAAAAAATAGTATTGTAACACTTCTTTTATCATCTTAAGGGTGAGGGAATGGGTTGTATGGGTGGAACAGTGAGGGGCTGCTGTCAGGGGCTGTAGCTGGTACCCTGACAAAACTATTGGAGGGTGTCTGTCCAGGTGATGCTACAAACCTCCTGTGCAGCCAAGGTCAGGCAGACCTTCTGTTATCTGCTGAGTAAGTGCCGGTCAAGCAAATTAACAGAGCTCGGAGCAGATCTACCAGATGCACCCCATTTATCTTGAAGTTCTGCACTTTCCCTACCTTGAGTTTTGCAGATCTGGTCACACCTTCAGAAAGGATGAATTCCCACCGAAGCAGGTGCGGAGGAGTGCTGCCTGAGGGATGTGGGTACTAAGATACAAGGAGAGGTGGTTGGATAATTAAACAAAGGTCAGATACACACAGGTGGGAGGAGGTATGGTTGTTGTTAAGCCGGAGTATCATAAGGGTGCATGAAAACATGTGAAAGAAATCAGGCTGGCAATCAGAAGGCATCTAAGCATTGTAGGAATAAGGTTGTGGTACAATCTTTCAATCAGAAGAGGAAGCACGGTGAGGTCCAACTGATTTCCAGATGGGGTTGGAGGAAAACCATGGCATGATGTGGTTATTGCAGTAGTTGGAGACAACCAAGTGGCAGGAGGTGCAGGTTCAAAGGCTCAGACATCCACCCTTTTTCCCCCAAGAGCAAGCACTGGAAGGGAAAACCATGCTGGGATGAAATGGTCTCTTCATTTTTCAGAAAGTTCTTGCTAATTTTGTTACTACTTGTTCACAGGTGCATTAAAAAATATGTAACTAGATGGGAAGGATATTCTTAAAGTAAGCTCCCTCTCTCAAAAGACCAACCTAAACCTAAAATGTCATTCTTTATAGAACCACCTGTACTAGGAAAAGCCTGTGACAATGTATGCAATATTTTAAGCCCTCAGGGCTACACGAGGAGAACATCCAAATTTAAAAAAAAAAAAAAAAGATAATGAAATAGTAAATAGTAATGAAATAGTAAAAGTGCTAGCAGTTACTTTTAAATGGCAGTTAATTTAGTGGCATTGTTTAGGCTATAGTCTCAGGCTGTAACTCAACCAGCTTATGCAGAAAGATGCTGGTAGCTTGCTGTTGTGTCAGCCCTCAAGAGCTACACATTGCCATTATTTTACTAATCACCACCAATAAACCATACTCCCGTAGAATTTAATTACTGGAACCATTTGTTTTCTTTAGTTGTGCTTGGGGGGCAAAGCTTTTGAGGGTCATGAGAATTATTTGTTACTCCTAGCATATGCTTTTCTGTGAGAATCCAAATTGGGCAGATGTCATCAGAGTATTGTTACAGTATTAATGTCAATCAAGTTTCTACTTAGAATGAATCGAATCGCCACTGTGTAGATCTCCTGGTTTTATAAAGAAACCGGGTGAAATTCTCTAATGTGATGGAATTCATTTAGGAGACAGTGAGGACAGGAGCAAAAAATTCAGCATAAAATGTAAAGGAGAATCAAAACAAAAGCTTAGCTATATGTCTTTGATATGTTGACAGTTCCCATAACTCAAGGTAACCTTTTTCTGTAACACTCCAGGGTTTCCCTTTATTGCTGTCTTTTTTTAATAGAAGAGCAGTATTATGCTTCAAGTGGGTTTTTCTGGGGAGCAAAAACACAAAGAGCAAAAGAAACGAAGCCACATAATGAGCCAAGGAAAGATAGGCAGTAATATCCACATCCCCCAGCCAAGAAAGTGGTGACAGTGGTACTGAAGTCCTCCCCACCTGCTGGGGCTGGAAGTGGCATTGCAGGGCCAGGATCTGCTGGGCATATCTCAGGTCAGGTATTTTTCTGCAGTAGTTTTAGACGGTAAAGAAGAACACACTAAGCTTGGATATAGGGTCAGAAACAATTATGCAGATCCAGCTATGATGTATTTATGTTGCATGTTTAGTTCTGGAAGAATTACAAGCACTGTATAAGCATTTAGTATAAATGTAGTTATTCAGTTAGGGTTTCCAAGACAGGTGGATGGATAGAAAGAGGTCTGTTGGTTGCTGTTTCCAAGGGGTTGTGTGGTCTGGTTGTGCAAATGATTACGATGGAGATACTTAGTCTGATATTTTAGGCTTTGCATTTCCATTGCTTGACCTTAACACCAATTCAATATTTGATACTCAAAAATGTGCATGTTAATACCTTCTTGATACACCCAACAAATAAGTTGGAAGACCTACAGGATTTAATTTTATGGTCACCCATGTCACAAACTAAATAGCAAACAGCACCCCGAAGAAGAGGGCTCATGGACCAGTACCTGACTTGGAGCAATGCCGTGTGCCTTGTTTTGACCAGGTGATTGATATACCAGTTTTCTAGACTCCTTGCATTCTATGGAGTGCTTATGATCGTTCTGTTTTTTAGCAGTTTTATTTGCCAAAATTTCGCATGTATTTTTAGGAAACATTTTGAGGACAGATTGAAGAACTTGTAAATACTCTAGGTATAATAAACTGTTCTCAACCCAGACAGGTAGTCTCAACGCGTTTGACTTTTGACAAAGATATATTGGTTTCTTTGATTTTAGTAGGCAGGGGGATTTTTATTCCAGTGAAAAACAAAACCAGGTCTTGAAAGGTTTGCCAAAACAGAAGTGTTGCTAGCTGAAGAGTAGAATAGGTCTCGTTTTGCCTACTCAGACCTTGTAAGGCTTGGATGTATGTGATACACTGGTGGGGAGGTCGGCTTGGAAAACTATGCTTACTTGATCTTTGGCTTTTGTTTTTGTGGTGTCTATGGGGTGTTTTTTTAATAAAGTCAGAAAGACCAATAGACGTCAACGAGCAAAAGAGCAGAAAGGAAAAATATCCTCTCCCAAGTTTTGAGCTATGAGTTTTTTACAATAGAATGCCAATTCAGGTGAGCTGCATTTTGGAATTATTGTTCCCAGAGCACCTTAGTGCACTGGCACCCTGCGTCACAGATACAAATAATCCCGAGCTCAATAGCCTCACTTGTGGTAATGGGAAAATTTGCTGTGTTCACTGACCCTCAGAATTTCTCGTTTCTTGCTGATGGTGTGACAGTGGAAAGTGGGTTCAATGAGCTGAAGTATAGAAGTTGGAAAGGTATTAGTTCAGAAGTCTAAAAGGTGTCTTAGGAAACGTAAACAGAAAATAATTCCTGAAGGAATAGAGCCATCCTTTTTAGATTGTGACTTTTCCCCTTTCTCCTCTATGCTCTTTTCAAAGCATAAAGCAGGGCAAACATATGTTGAGAGATGCTGCCTATTTATAAACACTAACAACAAGCAGAAAACAAAAGATAGATAAAGAACATGTTTTGCACACTAATCAAGTTGTCTTAACTCAGCATGTAGCAAATATATGGTGGTTCTAGGTTTTTAAAAGTACAACTAAAGCTTCATTTTTTTCCCATATTTAAAATATATCCTCATGGCCATCACTCGGAACACATCTTGGAATTAGACCTGGCCACAGCTTTTAATATCACCATTTAAACTGGAAAACAAGACTCCCATCAGCAGAGGTAAGAGTTCCTCCATCAGAGAGAGTATTAATACAGGTTTCCAGAAAATCTAGTTTAAACTTGAAATAAATATTTGATTAAAAAAATAAAGTGAAAGATATTGATGCATATTCTTGATGACGCTGTAAGCCACTCCATAGATTCAGACAAGCTTGTACAAAACACTCATTCATGAAGGTGATCCGAGGCTCCAATGATGTGTCAGGAAGGTTAGAGATGAAAAGTTTTCTTCATCTGTTTTCTTCACTCCAATTACAAATATCAGCAATGTTGGAATTCACCTTTGGCTGCATGGGACTTTGACAGTCCTAGTCAGGATGTCATGAAGGTTCGTGTACCGTGTGTGTCATCAAAAATGAAAACCCCTGAAATACAGAAAGGTGCTTATTTCAGCAAGATCATCTTCTTCATATACAATTTTCAGTAAAAATATTACAGATAGCAGTTTAAATTCTACTGCTTTAGAGTACGTGCTGTGCAAAATGACAGAAAAGATCCAAGCTGTTATGATCTGATTGTGAATATCAGACTATAAAAGTTGGTAGATACGAGAGAATGATATATTTTTCTTATTTTATTTTTCTTTAGATGAAATGGCTTCACCTTCACTTGTGGGAGGTTATTGTTGAGGCTCAACAGCAGAGATTCAAACTGAGCTAAATAAGACTTTTCAGAGGATTACTCTTCCTCACGTGCTCCTAGGGAACACACGGGGGAAGGATGAATGGAGATGACCCGGACCAGCCCTGCTAACCTCTCCTCTCTTAGCAGAAAGGTAGTGGGCGGCATTTGGCACATGAACTCTGCAGACACATAGGTGCCAGGACTAAATCCCAGTCTTGCTGCTGCCACCACTTACCACTTTTTGTTGTCCTGGCAGGGAGCTGGAGGCAGCATCAGCCAGCAGAGCACCCTCTGCTCTCACATTCCCTATCCTGCTTTGCTGGGAGAGGCTGATTCCACCAGGGAGTGGGGTTCTGTGATTGCCCTCGTGTGTGGGCTACATCTCCCCCTCGGCAGAATTAATTATGCAATGCAATACTGTGTCAGCTCACTCTGCAATGGGTTGTAATCTGCTGCAGGCACCTGGAGGTGAAACCCCAGCACTGAACACTGCTAAGACTGGGACAGCCCTCCTAGCCCCACCTGAGCAGGAGTATCTCCACGCAAGAATGAGGACATTAAAATGTGCACTTTCAGGACTGTTAAAATCCCTGGAGGTTCAAAATGTGGGGGTGGAAGTGAAAATGTACAATATGTTGTTAGCAAGCGGTGTTTCTTCTTTCACAGCCCCTCCTGTCCCACTCTATTTTATAAATCCATGCTGCTTAAAAAGTCTACGGTGAGTGCTTGTGTCAGCACACATGCACAAAGCTGCCCCATCTGAACTAGAGCATTGCTGAGGCTTGACTGGGACTGTGCTTATTGACTTCTCTTCCAGAAAGGAAGCTCCTTCCACTTAAAAAATACCTGTTTCATTTAATTACTTCTACTATCTGCCACCTATGCGCCCACAGTGCTGCATAGTGTTTCATAACCAAGTAAGAGTTCTTCTCTGAGAAACTGGTACTGTTTAGCTGCTACATAAAAAGCATCAGGCAAGTAGTGATGGGGTGACGACCTAATGCTTAAATGAGATCTCTTTCTGCTTTAAACCAAAAAGAATTATTCTAGTAAACTACCATTCTCCATTTCTGGGCCTCAGTTTTGCTGTGTAATGATACATTACTTTAAAAGGTCTGTTGATGAGACAGTGTGGTGTTGGGGTTTTAGAGATGTGAAAGCTATTATAGAGGTCTTAGTGGATAGTGTCCAAAGGGCTAATATCACCTGTCCTCACAGCCCCTCCTTTCTGAGGGGAAAGAGCAGTATTTATGATTCAGCTAATACTAAAGAAATCAAAACTGATGAAAATACAAAAAAATTCTCTGCCAAGAGAATTCACTGTATCAGCATCACAGCCTAAAGCTCCAAGTAGGACAAAAATAGTACATGGTCCTGTGTTGGCTTTTTGACTGGAAAGAAATCATTTCCACAGAATGTTATATGCTTTTTTTCACTCACTTGTGGTCTCTGTCTCTCTCCGCATGACACAGAGCCTCTGTGATGTGCTTACAGCATTATCAAAGTGCCCCTGTAAGTGGCAGTTGGGAATAAGCGTAAACAGGTTTTGACACAGATTTCCAACATGTTGACATGCGGGATAAAAAGGGAGGAGAGAAAGGGAGGGAGGAAGGAAAGTCAGGCTGTTATGATAGCCTTAACTGAGCCGTAATTGCATGTAAAATCATAAGGGAGTTGGCTTTAAATAAGAACATCATGAATATTGCCAAAGCACTAAACAAATACCCGGCTACTTGCCTCCGAGACAGCGCTTAGATGTTCGTGTGGTCCATGTCACGCATGTCAGATGAATGGTACGTGGGGTAGACCTTCTTTTAGAAAGCTCAGGAGGATGGGATTGTGCAAAAAAAAAGGGAAAAATAGAAAAAGAACAATTATTCCTACGTTGAATAGCACTGAATTAACATTATGGTATGATGTTTACCTCTATTTGATTATTGGATGATAGAAAATTAATTATTACTGAATTTATCCATGCTAATACCACAGGGTAGCAAAATTTTTTTTAAAAAATGAACCACTGTTGCAGTTGTGGGCTACTTAGACAGCACAACCCCTGTGTGTAAGACCAAATGGAGTGTGTTTGGATTACTGGTGTTGGCAAACGGGTCTGTAATCGAATCCTTTCGCCTCACACTGTTGACTGCACAGTACAAGCCAAGCCATTCTGCAGCTACGGTTACCCTTTGCATCAGAAAAGGAAGGCAACATGCTATCGTCTGGCAAAGAACAGCCACAGTAAGAAAGCAGCTAATTGCTGAGCATTTTTCAGACCTAAAAATAATCCAGAAACCAAGACGGTGGAGAGACAAACCACCTACAGCTAAACAGAGCACACAGCAAAGTAAGTTGCAGCAGGCATCAAATGTTTCCACATAGTTAAATCAGCTGGATCACTCCACAGGACAGAAGAGACTACGATCCTTTGTTCTTACGGGCTGCTTTTGCTTGCTTTTGCTCTTTATTTATCATCTGTAATTTAAAACAAAGACAAGAAAGCAGGTAGCCTAAAAGCAGTAAAGGACACATATTCTTCACCTTTCTTGCCTTCGGGACATCACGAAGGGATCAATTTTAACTGCTAAACTGAGTCGGATGTCAAGACATGCATGCTTGAGAGGGGGAAATCTCCCTTCTGCTGAGAATGGCTTGGATCAGCTCTTCTGTGCCATCTTTTGTCCTCCTGCAGAGGCTATACCAAAGGTGGAAAAACTGTTTTTTAGTTTATTAGTGCTCTGCTTTGCTCATGCAGGCTCTAACTGGTGTAAAACTTGGTGTTTAGGCACTGAGTCCCACAAGCACCAATACTCTGAATCAGAAAATTTGTGGCCAGTCCCTTGATAAGGTCCTTTTTCCTTGCTGGGCTGAGCTGGCCCCACAAAATGCAGCCCAAACCCTGGCACATCCCCAGAAACTTCAGCTCTTGTGGGAAACGCTTCGCAGAAAGCTCTTGCTGCCCTGGGTTTGACATCCCATGTGCACTTCCCAAAAGATCAGCTGAGCTGGCACATAAGTATTTTGAGGGCAATTTTGGCAGATAATGACTCTGATGGAAAAGCCATCGGGTTAGCACTCAGGGATGCTGGCTCCTCGGGGAAGAAGGGTCCACAAGAGACAGATGTGCAAATCAGCTCTAGTCCCTGTTTTACAATTAAACAGCCAGCCTTTGACGAGGTGTTTCCCCAGAGATCCCTTTGCTGGCTCGTTGCATTCTTGCATCAGCTTCTCTGGGAGGCAGCTCCTGGGCGACTGGCTTTATGCCTCCAGTAAAGGCACTATTAACACCAGCCCTTGAGCACGGCGCCCAGTTCCTCTGGTTGGGCTTTCTCTTCATGGAGATGAAAGTCTGTTGTCAACCTCTGCAGTGAGACAGAAAGGACCAGCGTTTCCAGCTTTTGATAGGGAAGGAAAAAGGAAGAGGTATCTCCTTGAATATCTGAATACGGTAGATTGAGGATCATGCTCTTTCCTCTCTTTAAATGTCTTAGCTTAGGTCCACAAAGGTTGTCAGCCTCCACTGGTCTTTGGATATCGGCCTCTTCTCACACCTCAGCAGGAATTCATGTGTAGGGATGACTGATTTACTGTTTACTTCAGAAAAAAAACTTTGGCTACATACAATAATCGTCAATCAAACCATTCCCGGTTTGACTTTCCTCATACCACCCCCATGGCAGCAGCTCTCAGTTGTCAAATATAGCAGAATAATGCCATTCCCTGCTTTAATATCTCAGGTACGTAACATGGCTGCTTTCTACCCTGGCAGATCTGATGAAAGCCTATTCTTATTTGCCACAAGCATTCTTAAAGGAAGAAAAAAACATTGTTAAAAAAGTGGAGTGCAGGTATTTAAAGAGGCAGCTTCTAACTGCTGCTCCTTTCTCCTCTTGACACGAAGATGAACTTCCTCTGGTAGCTGACTCGTTGCTCTGGGCTATCGCTCTAATTTCTTTGACTTCTGATGAGCAGATGCTCTAAATCTGTCAATATGAAGCACAAAAGGATCTTATTAATGGTCCAACCGCTATGTTTTCCATGGGTAGCACTATCAATCTTACCTTATACATTTGCATTATTGCCAGCGATTGTTTACATAGGCTGTAGCTCCCACTCAGTGCTTTATAGCACCTCACTTCATACAGCTGCCTCAGATACAGTGGTCTTCATGCTACATATATCACATTTATACAGCTAGAGTGAGCTTGAGGCTCACTTTCTTTGTAAGGTACCAAGCTGTAAGGTACTTTTCTGTTTTCCGTAGTATATCGGTGCGCCTTGAATTATTCACTCCGTTTCTGAGAAGCAGCATTAAGAACGTAATCTTCTGTTCATAAATCCATTGGAAGACTCTTAATAATGTAAGCCTTAGTGGAACATCCCAGGGTTGCAAAGGAAGGAATACGCATTTTCCTTAGGGTTCCAAATGGTTCACTTGCCCTTCCTTTGACAGAGCTAAATCCATCCTTCAGAAAAAAAACAAAACCACTTAGCTTTTGAAAGATTTCAACCATCCTTTTCTTCTATTTCCTTGTAACGAATGATCAGCTGTTCTGTCACTATGGGGAGGTCCATAAAGCTTGCAGAATGCACAAAAACTGAATTCAGGATCATTTATGTTTATCATTTAACACTAATGCCCTCCCTGATCCTGCTGCTGAGCTTTTGCTTCTGTGGGTTTCTTTCTCCTGAAGACAAAGGCACCCTGGAAGCCCTCGTTTCAGTAGCAAAACATCACCACCTAAATACTCAGCTCAGGTGAAATCAACCACACTAAAAAACTTGCATCCATCTCCAGAGAGAGATACCTGGTATCTCTGAAGCCCCCAAAGCCCACACGAGCATGATGATCCTGAGCTTCCATGGCATGAGTGAGGCTGTGCATAGGTTTGGTCACCTCTCTGTTCTGGTCTGGGTTTTGAAGAGAAGATCTAAGCAGGGCATTTAAAACGTCTGGATTTTTCTGGGATCAGCATCTTCTAGGGAAGAAATGACATCTCTGAGTGCAGGCATCTGGAGCAGTAAATCAGTTGATCAGAGAGGAGACCATAAGAGGTGCTAGCAGCAGCTGACTCCAAACAAGGTCTTGTTCTTGAAACCTTGAGGTGGAAAAAGAAAGATACAGCTGCTGAGAAACCTCTGTATAGGACAAAGCACCTCAAGTCCTGAGATCTCTCTTTTACGTGTTACTTCTACTTAGTAAACTTCTTGTGGGGCAGTGCAGGAGTTGACTTTGATGAGATCTGTGATTGCAGCATAACTTACTTTTGCAACTACACATGAAATAAATTTCAACATTTCTACACACTGTCAGGCAACTTCAACAGAAGATGTTAATACCGTGTTTTGATTTGGTCTTATACAGCAGCTCCACAACTATTCCTTTTAATAGTAGTCCCAAAAGTGATTATAATTTCTCCCAAGTATTTGCAATGGTATCTGTAAGTTTGGGACATATGTTGATTAGTAAAATTAAGCAATATATCGCTTAGCACCCGTTGAATATTTCCTGGTCTTGGCGGTACAGCATTTTGAATCCTCTACAGCATTTTTACATAGATTTGACTTTTTTTTTGGCTTCATCTTCTATGTAAACCATCTCCTGTGTTTACTTAAATATCATAAATACATCTGGGGCGAAGCTATTTGGTTTTGTTTTCCCCCACAGGATGTATCCGTTTCAGGATATTATTTTCAGATAATGACTTAAATGGGAGTGTGCGTGTTCACATACTGCTAACATGACTTCCATAACAATGTGATCCCATTTAGGAAATTATGTATGCAGAATCAGTGTGTTGGTAACCACTGTACAAAGCTAAAATTCCAAAGTGACAGTTAATAACTTATCTGTTGAATGTACGCAACTGTCCTTGAGAAAAAATAATTGTTTCATTAAAAAAAAAAAAAAAAAAAGAGTTAGCTTTGTTTCTATTCTTCTAACAGCTCTAAAAGTATTTGTCTATTATTGGCAAGATACTACTTTTCAAATAAAACTGTACCCTGTCATTACTGGAATAAAGTTTATCTGGTATTCATAAGCCACAGAGAGATGTTTTTCCCCTTCTCTGCTGTTTTTAATGGCCTCTATAGAAATCTTTCAAATAAAAATTTGTATTACTTTCTTTTTCCTTGGCACAAATACATTTTTTTCCCAGTATTTCTGTGCTGAAATTAATACAGTTCTATTTTTGTCCTTCCTTATCTGTACATTAACAATAGACTATGTCTTGCTCAGAATTGTCTCCGTGGCTCCCATTCTAGGGAAAGTCTTAAAGGCTTTCCCATTTTCATTACTGGGAAGAACAGTTTGTATTTTGAAGGGGTTTTAAGCCAGCTACCTACAGCTTCAACCCTGTATCTCTAAATCACTGAAAACTCCACGGGTGGCTTGTGTGAGGACCACATCGGGCCCGCGACACTGCTCTGAAAGCATAGGAGGCTGTGCTGGTGAAAGGAGGCAGCTCCGCATGGGTTTGAGGGAGCTGCAGTGCCAGTACGATAGTATTTATTACAGTTT
Source organism: Thinocorus orbignyianus (assembly GCA_013400375.1). Lineage (NCBI taxonomy): Eukaryota > Metazoa > Chordata > Aves > Ciconiiformes > Thinocoridae > Thinocorus > Thinocorus orbignyianus. Next base: position 923,715 of record VXBW01006167.1, on the reverse strand, counting down.
CTACATTTGGTAGCACTAATACAACTTGCATGGTGCAAATTGTTTCCTCTTGGCTGTTATTCACAGGAGCTGTTCACTCAGATTAATTGAGATGCTGATGGCAACTGGATTGATGAGCGGGATGTTCGATGACATGGAAGTACTGAATGTCACACTTCAGGATGTCCAGCTGCTCTGCATCCTAGAGGAATGAGGCATTTCTCACTCCTTTCCCTGGAACAACTCACAACTACCATGATTTGAGGCCAGATGTTAGATAAGACAGACCACGTTTGACTTGATAATTCTTGTCCTACTACATTAGCTCCTAAGTGCCTTGAGCTGACTTCTCACTAGATACTTGGAATTTTATCTGGCTTGGAGAGACTGTCTCTACAGAATTCCCTGGGAAGAAAACCTGCTGCTCTTTCCCAGGTCACACAGCTGGACTTATGGAGGACTAGGCATGTTGGAACCAGCGGGGCTACACATGGAGGACTAGGCAGGTTGGAATCAGTGGGGCTTCACATGGCTGGAGGGCTTCATTCATGAAGCTTAAAGTGCAGATTCATTCCCTGAAAGCCAAACACCCAAGTTTTCAGCAGAACATTTACAACAGAAAAGGGGAAAGAGTGCCTGTAATTCTCAGCTGCCTTTGGAAGAAGCAGCACAGCACCATGGTTGATGAGGCAATTAGTTGATGCTCCTCCTTTCATAAGATCTTCAATTTTGACCCACAGTAGCCCATGTGCATGTTATTCTTTAACAAGACCCCAACTGTGTGGAGCCAGCGTGCAAAGATATTGTCTTCAAAAGTCCTAACTAACCCATCCGAAGAAGTATGTAAGCTATCAGCGCCAACAGCCATCTTTGCTCGGGATGTAAAAGGGAATGGGAGGGCATTATGCTGTATGTTTATCAGGTGATGGATGATTAATAGGTCTTAGCCCACAGTGAATGTGTATCTCTTCCTTCACATGCTAATCACATGGCATTTATAAATGTCATCACCTTATCGTGGCAACACACTCTGAGTTTTGTGTGATTTTAAAGGTATTTATTTTTAACATGGCTATTATCAAGGTTGTTTAAAACTTCCCTTATGCAAATCATTTAGAAATATGGTCAGTTCTTCTTTTTATTTCCAAAATTATTAGATTATTGGATTTTAAATCTAGTCTGAAAAAATTCACTGCAGATAATGAAGTTTATATTAATATGTTTCACTACTAAAACATAGCACGGGGTGTCGCCTTGGAATCTTTATCATGACAAAAATAATTTATAATTATTATTATTAGACGGAGAAGCTTCAGGTGTTTCTCATTCTGATTTTTTTTTTTTTTTAATGTTAAGATGCTTTGTAATCTGAGGCCTTATTTTAGAGTTATAAATTACAGTTTTCTCATTTGAGAATTGCATCATTTTCATTCAAAAATCCCGAATTTCATGATTTGGTCATAAAAATGGGATTTATTATCAAACATGATTAGAAAATGTGAGCTTGAAGGGATTTTTATAAAAGTTCAGAGAGAATTGGGGTACAGAAAGTCTAATGACCACCACACAGATTCCAAACTCAGCTGCTATTTGATCTGAGCTTTTTGAACTGCAAAAGATTTTCTTTTCCAGCTATGACTTTTAGGTCCTTTCCTGTGCTTCTGGATTCAGGCATAACTGCTGTTGTCTTCCAGAGGATTTATGGACCTAAAACATTTGGAATTAAACTAAAGAAATCATTACTACTATAGAAATCTGCACCTTGAAAGGTGCAGGGACAGGGAAGGTATTGAAGGGAGCGTCTGAAGACTACTTGACGATACAAAGTTTGTAGGTTTAGATCTTTGGTTCTCAACAATTTTGTTGGTGATGAATACCCACATTTTCATGATATTTCACTGAAATTGGCACTCGTTGGCAACTTTAGTGGGGACCTCAGCAGAGTGGCCAAAGGTTGACTCAGTCTGGAGCAAGCACAGCCTTGCAGCTCCAGTAGTTTCTGAAATATGCACTGAGGTCTTGTTTCTGTTACTTCCTAGCTCCTTAATAAGACATCAACCTCCAAGGCCATCCAACCACCACCCTTCCACAACTCTAAAATCACTTCAACTTTGACTAAAAGATTTATTCTCCTGCATATCACCGACTGTGTTGTCACTTATCTGTAGAATTGGGACAATTTCGAGATCCCATCACAAACTTCTCAACCAGTTGTTGATTATTCTCTTCTCGTTTTATCTCTCTTAAAAATGACACCTGGTGCATTATCCTAAAATGAAACTCATAGGATATAGGGCTGGTGGTGGTTAAAAAAGAAGAGCAAATCCCACCAGAACTCTTTGTCAGCTGTATTGCTCCCTGCGTCACCAAGGCAGAAGAAGCCCTAGACTTTCACATCCCCCCCTCAAAGGACTTTGTGAATAGCCACCGCTTTGTGAAGATGGTCTTGGTATTTTAATTAAAGGTCAGACACAACTACAGCGTAAACCTTGGGAGATGTTTTGCAGCAGTCATTTAAAACGGAGTTGCTTAACGAAGTCCTATTGTATGAGTAAAACAATGCCCAAACCCTTTGCTGAGATTTACACGAACTGCAGCCTAAACAAAGAAGCCTCTGCCAAGTTCAGGCTGCGGGTTCAGCAGCTATAAATCACAACCTCGCCCTACATCTGCTCTATCCCTACAAATTGTGGAAACCCTGCGGGGCTGGGCATCACCTTACTTATTGGGGCAGCACATGGGGCTTCAGATGCCCCCCCTTTCCCAAAACACAACTGCAGGGCAGGACACTATAAATGCATTAGGGATGGTGCCAGGTTTGTCTTCTGCTCGGCTTTGTTTGCCTGCTTGTGCAACAACCTTCACGGTAATTAAAAATAGTTTGTTTTTTACGTAATGAATATTACCGTGCTAAATATCGTAGTGATGCTGGGGGATGAAATATCCCAATTGTCAATCCCGCGCGCAGTTGTGCAGCAAGGCGCTTCTGAAGGTCGCCCTGTAAGGTTTTATTCAAAGTGTCAGCTTTACTGGTACAAGTGATCTTAAAAACCTGCAAGGCAGTTTCTCTTGCCAGATTTATGAAGTATTTTAGACTATTTGCTAAAGAGAATATGGCTGATTTTTTTTTTAAACTGGAGTCTTTGATTGCTGGCTTTTCTACCTTTCGCCTGATTTGTGGATTTGTTTGGAAAAAAAAAAATAAAGCAGGTGATCTGGTTGGTTCGGTGGCGAGTTATAAGATATGCAGAGAAGGTGGCACAACCAAAAGGCTTTTCAGGGAAGCCATCTGTCTGCACACACCGCTTCCACGGGGTTACCTTTCACATCTTGTTTGCTTTTGGTTGCCACCCGGTTGAGGGTGGATGATGTTTCTCGCTGGCACTTGTAAGGATGTTGCATGCTCAGATGGGTTACAATGATGTATTCTACGAGTGTTCCTTTTGAAAAATTCGGAAGCATTTTCAGCGTTGATTTCCCTCAAGAGTTATTACACCCCACGCAGATTGGCAGCACTGTGCCACAGTGCCAGGATTTATGAGGTGACCTTGGAGACACAGGCACTCCCAAATTGAAAACACTTGGAGCTAAACTTGAAATATATTTATTTTGGATTACTGAACGGTCTCCGCTATTGTATAAATCAGAATGAGATTACACAAATAACACATAACATTTGTACAAAGTTTCATAACAGGAGGGGATTCATTCATACACAGCTCAAGTGCAACACTTCTGCCTTCTCCAGGCTCTGTTTCGCAGGTGGGTCCAACTTTAAACCTTCACTAGGATTTGGAAGAGGCAGCACTGGTTCCTCCAGAGTGGTAGACTATGTTTTGGGCCATCCTCCATCATATAGGAGAGGAACATTCCTGAGGCACCGTGAGCTGCTCAGGATTAGACCAACTAAAGATGTTCAGCTATCTCCAGCTGCTGGAGAAGCAACAATGTGATGCTTGACCCAAAACCCTCTGGACCCACACGGGGCTGAGCTTGGAGTCCCCAGGTGCTGACAGTCCTCCAGAGCTTCTCGAGAAGCTCTCCAACAGCCTTTTAGAGGCTGGAGCTGCGCTAATAAAGAGGTGCTGATAGATGGCAACGAAACACCTGAGCGAAGGCACATCGAGTGCGAACCCGTAAACAGCAATAAACGCAAATCCAACCTGCACTAGTGTTAATTGTCATTCAGTTTATATCGATGCGCAGTTTATTAAACCATAAAGCAAGGCAGAAGCACGGAGAGCAACTCTAGAGATAATTAAACATAATAAGGGTTTCACTTAATCCCTCAAAGCCCAGGGGAGGCACAGTTAAGACTGAATACCCTCTCTGCACTGAAAGGCATTTTTTTTTTTTTTTGCACAGCCATTTAAGAGCACTTCCCGGTACGAGATTCCAAGAGAGGGGGAAAGGTAGGTCCCACCTTCACTTTTGAATACATTGAGTTTGGGGTTTTTTTTTGTTTTTTTCTTTGTGCCTGTAGATCACTCTGCTTATTAAACCTGGAGTCTGAGTTTTGAAGCAGTTCATGGCTGATAATTTGCATTGCAGTAGTGAGCAGACACCCTGATGAAGAATCCTGAGAAAGATGCCAGTGTAGGACACCCACCGGGCAGAGCGGTGGCCAAGAGGGGCCACCCCTTGTGCATCCCCCTCTCCGGCTGCTCTGCCCTCCCTGCTCAAGATCCTCATGTTTTTTTTGGATGAGGAGGGTCGGAAAGGGGATGAAAGGGGAGGGTGGACCCGTGGTGAGAAGGGTTGCTGGAGCAGAAGGAGGGCGGCAGCTCTTGAGGAGTGAGAATAATTAGGGTAAATCTGAGATTATTTGCCAGAGGGGGAAATTTAATAATAATAATAATAACAACAACAACAACAATAATAATAATAATAATAATGATAATAATAATAATATTAATAGTGTCCGGAGCTGTGATTTGGGACTCGGGTCTCTCTGGTGGGACAGTGACCTGCCAGGATGGGAGAAAAGCAAGAAGGGAAGAAAATCGGGCACCATAGCAGCAAAGGGGCGGCTCCGCGGGGCACCGCGGGTGCGGAGGGGGTCCTGCGCCTGCCGGGAGAAGCCATACCTTGTCCAAAAAGAGAGTAGGGTAGGGGAAATTTGGGGGCTGAGCCGCTGTAGCGAACCCCGCGGGAGGGCAGCGAGCGGTTGTACCGGGGTGATGATGGTGATGGGGAAGCTGCTGCGCGCAGTCACCGCAGCCGCTTGGCGGGGCGGGAGAAGGGTTAAGGGCTGCCGGAGCTGCCGCGGCTCCTCCGCCCGCCCCCCGCGCACACGGCGGAGGTTTGGGAGGTGGGGTTTGCGCGGCTCTTTCCCTCAATGCTGCGGCCGCGGGTTGCTGCGGGAGCCGTGCATCTCCGGGCTGCCGCGCAGGGCAGCGCCGCGCCCGCGGAGCCCAGCATGTCCCCCCGCCCCGCACAGGTAAGCGGGGAGAAAGAGGGAGGTTTGAGAAAGCTGGGGGGAGGGGGGGAATAATAATAATTATTAAAAAAAAAAAAAAAAAAAGAGAATAAATGAGGAAAGCGGTTGCTGTGAAGGGGATGCGCGGAGCGGCGCGTAGTGGGGAGTGAGGGGTGTCCGCTCAGAGGGATGCTCCCCGGGAAAGGGGGATGCGGAGCCCCGGGGGCGCGGTACCCGCTGCCGCCGGGGCGCGGAGGATGCGAGGATGTCCCCGCGGTGCCCACGGAGCGGGATGCGGGATACGGAGGGATGCCGGGGCGGTGTGTCGGGGTCGGGCAGAGCTGGTCCGGGGTGTGGGGGGCACAGACACCCCCACACCACCCTGGTGCGGTGCCCCGGGTACCCGGAGAGGGGATGGGAATGGGAATGGGGCTGTGTGTGTGTATCTCTGCCGGAGAAGGGCTGCTCCCTCCCGGGCTGGCAGAAATGCATGCAGAACTTTTTTTTCCTTCCCACCGCCAGCTTTTCTTGCTCGAGTTTCGGCTTCTTTTGCTTTCCCCGAGCTAGTGTTGCTTTCCTGGCGTGAGCAACATAATGCAGCATGTTGTTTTATTTATCCCAGACAGGAATGGCTTGCTCTCTAAACTCCAAATTAAACGGTGTCGCTTGCATAACAAGTGGAAATAGTTTGTATCTTACATACTAATTATCCATCACCTCTTAGACTAAGCAAAAGCGGGGTGGTTGGTTTTTTGGGTTTGTTTTTTTTTTCTCGCAAGGAGGGTCCAATAAACCAGTCTGGTGTCTTGCAGCAACGTGTTCATTTTCCCCTTGCTGGATTAATGTGGGCGAAGGATTAAGAAGCCAGTGTGTTGCTGAGGCACCCTGAGGTGCAGGGGATAGAAGGGGATCACCTGGCTGTGGAGAGAAGTCATTTTTTTGTGTGTGTGTGTGCTGGCGCATGCTCCTGTTTACACGGTTTGGTTCAGAACCTGCATCCCAACCGATAAATCATTCGGAGGAGGAGAGCAGAGACGGGTGTAAGCCTTCTATTCAAATGGCCACGCTGCTCTTAAGATCCTTTCTGACACCACGTCTGCTCTCTCCCAGCACAGCACGCACAGCCAGCCCACCAGCCGCCGTGGGGCCAAGGATGCTGGGGATGCCGTGGCACATCCCAGTGGCATCATGGTGGTGGGAGCCCCTTCCCTCGTTCCTCTATTTCCCTGTCACCAACTCCATCCCAGGTGTGTGTGGGTGTGTGTGTGATGCTCCAGCCCTATGGCATCCCGGAGCTCCCCACGCTGCTGTCATGGGGTGATGGCTGGTGCCAAGCATTGGAAAGAAGGTGATGGGTTCCCATGCTTAAGGTCAGCCTGGTGGATCGTCCAGAAGCCTTTTTTTGCTGCTTTTCTGGCCAGGACACTTAATTTTCTTCTTTTCTGGACCTGAGGAGCTTGCGTTTTCACCCTGCATTTGTAAGTCCCTGAAAACTGCTTAAATGCCTCTTGAATAATCCTTCAAAGTCACCTCCCCTCTTTAATCTAATACCAAAAGGACTTAGTTTACATGGCTAATCCCTTTTTTTTTTTAACTTGCTGTACAGCCTCATTTAGGGGTGTGCACACTGCTAATTTCCCCAAAGCAGCCTGCTTTAGACAATGGCTTCTGCTGGCATGCAGCAACCTCTCCCTCCTTTGCTAAACTCTGGGCAGAGCTGAACACCTCTGACAAGGTGGATTTTTTGCTCCATTTCAGGAGGTGTTTCATCAGATCCTCCCTTTCCAGGAGGCCACACTGAAAGATTTGTGTGTGTGTATGTGTATAGTTGTAAATGTCACCTATTCTGAGGTCCCCCGGTGTTAGCCAGCCCCGCAGGCAGTTCTTGGGCGGCGAGGGCTGGAGTAAAAGCAGGGTGTTGGAGTTGAATGATCCTGGCAAAACTCCGGCAACTTGGAAATCTTCCCGTCCTTATCTTCTGCAGTGGAGTCGAGCTCTCTCTTCTAACCTGTCTCATGTTCCCAGAATTTTCAGCTTGTGCAATTTGACGTGATGACAAAATAGGTGTTTTGAATGTGAATGACAAGCAGAAGAGAAAACTACCTTTGCAGGAAGCCTGGCTTCTCCCTTAGCATGTAAATAGCGAGCAGGATAAAATGATATTGCCTTCAAACCCTGACTTTACACACATCAAAGGTGATGTCTGCAGCTCCTCAGCCCCTTGCTTGAGGTCACTGTGAATATCCCGTGAGGGACTGTGCCTTCAGTGTGGTGGGAGGGGGCAAGTGGTGACGTGTCCTCTTCTCTGGGCCATGGGGACACCTTTGGTCATGGTGTGGCACAAGCCTCCTTAGATGGGTGGTCTCTGAGATTGCAGCCATCCTTTCCTGGGGTGGTTTCAGCTGTATTTCCAGTGTTAATCCCTCCATTGCTTGTTTCCCAAGTGCTGATTTTTTTAACCGTGAGCTGAGGAGGGCTTGTTGTAGAGGGGAAAATAGCAGCACCGCAAGACAGCAAGGAATTGGTGAGGGAGCCCACCTTGGTTCCCAAACTTGCTCCTCCTCATGGATGAAAAGTGTTACTTGTTGGTATCTAGGTCTTTTAATTTGGATTAACATTTCTTTGGTGTAAAATACACTCCTGTGTTACACCATCAGGGACAGTTGAGAAAACAGGTGTAGCAGTTGAACTCCTTTACAGTTTCTACCACAGATGTCAAAATTTCACCTGATTTTGTAGCTATTCTGGTGCCACGTAACTTATTTCCCTTACTTTGGGGAGTTAGCTTTGTCTGGCAGTTCTGTGTAGTTAGCGTGACTAAACAAAAAATTAAAATCTGAGGGAAAGACATGGCAGAGCTGAAGGAAGGACATTAACCCCAAGATAGCTGGATCATGGCCTTTTTCTTTTTTTTTTTTTTTTCTTGTGGTTTTTCTGAATTTTATTTGGGTGAAGTGTGAGGGAGGTATCGGCTGGTCCCCATCAAGGGGCACAGGTGGGACAACTAGTGAGAGGACAAGAGGGAATGGGCACAAACTGGAACATAGGAAGTTCCACCTAAAGATGAGGAGGAAACTCTTTATTTTGAGGGTGGCAGAGCCCTGGCAGAGGCTGCCCAGAAAGGTGGTGGAGTCTCCATCTCTGGAGACATTCAAAACCCACCTGGACACGTTCTTGTGCAACCTGTTCTGGGTGGACCTGCTTTGGCAGGGGGTTGGACTAGATGATCTCCAGAAGTCCCTTCCAACCCCATATCATTCTGGGATTCTGTGACAGTCCTGGTATTGTGCAGGCAGCTCCCGTGCTGCGGGCGATGCAGGAGAAGGTGCTGTTGCTTAAAAATACTCTGCTGCGTTTGAAAGTTCATAAATCATCACAGGTCTATTTTTAGCCATGTGAGATGAGAGCAAGCCTGGGTTTTCTTCCCACACCTCCCATCGGTGGCCTAAAATGACCCAATAATGTCCCTGTAAAAGCTGTTGACACTTGCCTTTTGATTTTGCTGGTGACCTGTTGTACTGCTCCCTGGCTCCACAGAGCTCAACTGGGAGAGGGTTTGGTGCAACAGTTGGGAATTTTCCTTCAGATGCAGGAACTTGGAAGTCTGCTGCTGGCTGCCTGAGTGATGTGCAGCCCTTGACAGGAAGGTAATCACAAACACAGAAAAGTAACATGAATCACACGAAAATCCACAAATGTCAGCTCCAGAGCTCTAATCTAGGCGTGCTGCCAAGATTTAAACTTGCACACATCTTTACCGTTATCTGCTACAGTGGTTACTCAAATATAAATATGAATATCATGACAGTAGTGATTCATTCTTTTTATTATTAGCAAAGCAAATATATAATGATGACATCCAACTGATTTACTGTTTCGTGCGAGTACACAGTTATTCCCTGTCCCCTACCATCATCTGCCAAAAAAAAAAAAGGCGATATTAAAACAAAACCTCTTGTGTCAAATCTGCTTGAGGTCTTAGCATAAATAAGGCTCACATTTCATTACGAACGGAGACAACAGTATTTTCTACTCTAAAAAGTGGTTTCCAGTACTGCATGTGTTGTACTTGGGAAATAACTTCATTCTTTGCTTTTCCCTAGATACAAGCAGTCACTTTTTATCTTAATCTGCAGGATAAAAAAAATCTGTTTCAGCACGACACCAAAAAAAAAAAAAAAGAACTGTTGAGTTTTTTTTTTTTTTTAATTGCTGGGTTAAATCACTGAAAGTCAAACCGTTGGGACCAAAAGGATCCAAGTATTTTGAAAGCAACTGAACTAGTGCCTTTGGCATACGCATGATTCGAATTTAGGAAGCTAGAGCATAATGAGCAAGTTTTGGCTCTTCAGTGTAAATTGGGATTTTTGCTGAGATACTCAATTACAGCGTAGATGTATTAGCATGTGGACTTCAATAAGGTAAGTGATACACACTGCATTATTCCACGTTTTGGGTACTCTAAGAAAGTCATCTACAACCATTACATATGTAAAGTTGCCTTTACACGGATTATTCTTTCAAAAAATTGTCTTAAACAGCTCAAGGTTTCAAAAATGTTTCTCTACAACATTTGTTTCTTCTATTAATCCTTCCGTAAGATCCCAGTTGATCAACAGCTGATGTTCTCTTACTTGAAGGTTTGCTGGAGATGTCTCGGAGATGGCCAAGCATTTTTAGTAATGAATAAAAGTTTTGATATATCCAGGACCAAGCCCTCCTAAGATGCATTATACTAAAGTTTAAAAGAACTACAATGGTACTTCATCACCTTTTCTCCTCTTGATTTTCTCAGAGGAACCAGGTTTCAGTGAGACTCAGTGGACACGGTCGTTATTAACCATCTTAGATGGGCTTTCCCCATTCTTGATTGTCTGGCAAGATGTGGTTGAAAGGTCAACTCTTTGGCTTGGCTTTCTCCAGGGTTTTTTAGCCTAGGAGGGCAATACAACAGCACTCCCTCTCTGGTGGGTCATCTTCCTTTGCAGTCCTTGTTTACAAGTAGGATGGTCCAAAGGACTCCTCCATCAGTGTCCCTGCTCTTCCCACAGTCTTTCTTAGGAGCAGTTTAATTCCTGACCTGGTCACCACTTACATCTCCTGGGATCTTCCAAATTAAAATGACTGGTTTGCTGGGGGGAGCATAGAGGACTTAACCCAGCCAAGGGGACATGGCCAGAGCTGCTGAGACTTGGTGCCATAGAGGGTTGTGTAAGAGACCAATGAGATCTTGGACCGAAGATGCTCTTATTGGAAGAGTTTCCAGCAGCTGTCGTCACTTGATAGCTCTTCAGGAGACAAGTTGGTCCTGAGCTGCATCTAACTCCAGATTGATTTACCCTTCTATAAATTGTGTAAGATATTTGTCAGCCTCAGGTAAAATCTGTGGTTATAATTTATTTATATAAATATTTAGGCAATAAGAGCTGTGGTATTTAAACCCAATCTACATGAGGTTTAGCAGGTCATTTTACTCAAGTCAAAGACCAAGGAAGGGAACAATTAGCACACATGGTGTTTGTAATGGAAAAACCCATATTACAAATGGTAATTTAATCTGAATAGTACTGAACGGCAATAACCTATCAGTGTTTTTTTAACCTAGCTCTGTAAGAGGATGGTTTATTAAGCTCTTCTTATGCAGATAACGGTATTATTTGGGAAGACTTACAAACAACATCATACTCAAACAATTAAACACATTTCCATCTCCATGCTTCCAGGAATAGAGTGCGAACACCCAACTAGCCATCTGTGAAGGTCCATGCAATTGCTGAGGATATTCAGTGCAGGCTGCTTTCCCCCCCCCGCTCCCTGGCTGTATGTTAGTCGTTCTGGTCTCCTATTTTTATATCTTATTAGTTAGAGCTATAAATCCCTGAGCAGAGATCTTTCTCCAGTTTGATCTGTAGCCGTGGTTTGGGTGTATCCCCCTTCCTGGGCTTGGTTAATGAGTAGAAAACCTGAATTCTGCTCAAACCTCTCTGCTGGGTTTAGTCCCTCCTTCTTCCACACCCATCTTTTGGCTGAGCCATGGTCTGTTCTTCTCCACCTTCATTCAGGTGGTCACACCCCACTCACTACCTACAAGCTGATGGCTAACCTTTAGGGTTGGGGGAAGCCCGAAAGATGTCCGGGTTGTCGTCGGGCAGGTTTCCTTCCCTTGGACTGATAGTATGAGGCTCACAGCTGAGTCAGGCTCTTCTGTTAACTTAGTTGTAGGTTTGTACTAGGTTTAAGTAAATAATTTTTTATAGGACAGTGTTGTATATTAGCAAAGAACATGTTTTGGTGAGTCAATGACAAAGCAGACATCCCTGCTGATTGCCACAGTGCTGAGCTACTGTCAGGGGGATCTTAGACCCTTTGTGGTTCCTAAACCATCAGGAGTATGAACTGTTTGCTGGGCTGATAATGCTGGATCTTCTCCCCTTGGACCTCTAATGGGACTCCCACTTTTTATACGTGTGAGGAACCTGTAGTTTGTTGGTTACCATTGGTGCATAAATTAATTTCATGTGATTTTTCTTTTTTCTGTGGTATTGTTTGCTAGCACTGTACTTCGTGTTAATGGTGTGACCCATGAGAGGTGTTTGAACAGCACGTTCAGTGCTGAGCAGAGGAGGGTTCTTCACCTCCTGCACAGAGCACTGAGTAGCTTTCATCAAATAAGGTTATTTTTTTTTTTAGTCGCTACTACCCATCTCTTGTGAAATGGAAGAAAAAGCTCTGTATCCTCTTGTCGTGAATAAGTGGATGAATGTTCTTGGTCTTTGTCTCCTAGTCTTCTGAAAAAAAAAAAAGAAGAAAAAAGAAAAAGCTCCTCCACAGCACTCAACTCCTTGCTTTTTTTAAAAAGAGTTACTTAGCATAAGAGCAGAATATTTGCCTAAGAGGGCTTTAGTCCAAGAATGACTTTTCATATTTAATTGATCTGTATTGTTCAATTAGGGAGCTGTATAATGCCCTCTGTTGTGCATGTATAGCTGGAAGTAGGAATGAATGAAATATGAAGTACTGTGGAAGAGTAATTTCAGACAGAATCAGCTCTGAGCAATGCACAAACCAGGATTTCAATCCAGGCCCTGATATGCGTGAGTAAATATGAACTGTGTAAATACATCAGATCATTAACTTCAACATGCAAATTATTTTGAATTACAATATTTGTTCCTGTTCTGGCCAGAATTCAGTAACCTTTTTGTTCCAAATCATATTTATAAACATTTCCAGCTCCTGAATAAATATTCAGATGTATTTCAGTGTGTTATGCTTTTCTGGAAACAGTTTATTTGGGACTTAAAAGCCCCTTGCTCCCCCTCCCACTCCATGATTTCCCAAATACAGGTAGGGTGCTGAGCATCGGGAAGCCCCAGCAGAGCACACAGCAGTGTGACACGCACAGACACGAGTGACACCAGTCCCACAGGGTGGCAGCACTCGACCCGCATCGCCCTCACATCACATCATCTTACAGCTTCAGCCCCAGCTGGTGATGGAGCATCCCATCCCGCATCCTTCCCGGTCTGGACCATTGGGCAGCCCCACAGCTTTGGGAGTGCATCCCTCTGCCCTGGCCTGGGAGAGAGCCGGTGCCACTTTTGCAGGGAATTTAGGTGGATATTGAATTTTATGACTGTAACACTAATCAAATTTTTGCAGTATGATATTCTCAGGATTCCTAATTCTGAGGAGTCTATGAAAAGATGCGCGAATTTTCTTCTCAACAATTTTCTTTCATCAGTGTCGTGATTCTCCCTTGACCCACAAAGCTACTCTTCTGTTCAGTTTTCCCCTCGTTTTTTTCCCCACTGCTTTTATACTCCCTGTTATCCATCTTTACACGCACAGCCTGATGCAGCAGATCCTCTTAACATTCTGGCTGACAGGTAAGGGATTTTTTTGTGGCTTGCTCAGCATCACCCTCTCTCTGCTCCTCCCCAGCTTCTCCGCTTTCAGCACAAGATGATCAAGAGTACGAGAGGATGGATCCGGCACAGTCAGACTTACTGATAGAAAGCACCAATTATTCATGAAGAATGATTTTAAGCTCTGCAGAAATCTGTGCCCACGAGCAGTGAGCACAGAGTTTGTGCAGACAAAGCTGTCCTGAGAGGGGCATGGGGACAGGGGATCATTTGTCTGTGTGCAGTTCTCCTCCTTGATGACTCACAGGGGTGTACAGGTGGCTTTTAAGGATCTCTTGGTGGTGTTCTGGTCCAGAAATCCATGTGGCTGCTTTGCAAGATATGCCTTTTTCTGTGGGCATCAAGCAGGCATCGCAGGGAGAAGGTCTGTGGGCAGGAGGGACAGGCAGGGCAGATGGAAGGCATCGAGCATCCTTCCCTTCATATTGTTTGCCAACACTTCCTACGATTAATATTAAATAAACATACTGTGTGGTGTTTTACCAAGGAGGCAGAGATGGGCAAAGCAGATATGGAGCAGATAGGGACCCTCATCGTAAGGCTGGGTCACTCCTCAGGGAATTTGCGCTGGTTCGATGGGTGAATTCAGTGTTTGATGGGTCTCTTCTAATTGCAGATGTAGAGGGGGGGGGGAAAAAGCCACTAGTCAAATACATCTGAGGATGAAGAGAGCCAAGTATGGGCTGACTCAATATTTTCTCTAGTCAAGTGGAAAAAAGGAAGCCTCGTATGAGAAAGCTGGAAAGGTCAAACTAATTTGTACTTGCGTGATAATGGGTAATACCTCCATTGTTTATGAAGCTGCAAATTCTTTCCAGTGTTAACCACTATGATATATCTGATGGTAGTTTTGAGAAATTAAAAATGAAGTAGCAATTGTTCCGCCTTCTTCACGCCTTAATCTGTTATAGTTTAGGATTCCTTTGAAAAGTTACATATTCTTTGCAAATGAGTTGAAAAGACATTTATTCAGTTCTCTTCAGCGTGCTGAGGCTGAAGGAAGGAGATCTTTTTAAACAACAAAAAAAAAGATTAATAGCAAGGTTAATAAGAGTAAGACTGAAAACCTGCCTGTGTCTTGCTGCTTAAGCATTCTGACGGTGTTCCCCTGTTTATTTTGCTGCAGTCTTTTCTGTTTATTTACTAGGGTAAGTGGAAATTTTATATGCTTGTACAGCTACCGCTATTAAAACAAGAATAACTGGAAAGCTCCTAATGCCCCAGACTGCCTGCTGCTGCTGCGGATTTGAGGCTTCTTTTTAGTAGCCACTGGAAGTTGTGTGAATTTTCCCAGGATTCTGGTTTCCTGGGATCAACAATGCTACCAAACTGCATAATTCTCCAGGAAACAATAGGGGTCTGTATCAGGAGTCCCTCCTGCCTCGTGTACAGCAAGAAGTGTAGGCTCCACAGGAATTCATTTGCTAGGCTTATCGCTGAGACATTTAATATCTAGAATGATTTAGTATATCAAATTCTAGAGTTTTGGGCTCAATGTAGCTGCATTCGTCATTGTTGCAGAACTTTGACAGTGAACAAAAGGTGCTGCAGGGAACCATAACTCATGCAGCAAATCAATGGGTTCCCGGCTTCGTTTGCTCAGCTGAGTGGAACGAGGGAACGGTGTGGTCTCACCGGCCGAGGGCTTTCTGCAACGAGTGTCTGGGTTAGGAGTTTGAACGTCCTTCATCCCTGGAGCAGATGTTAAAAGCATAGCCCTCCTGCAAACTGGGATTTTTAACTCTTGAAGGTACTTCGTTATGAATCCTAGAATCATAGTTAGGGTTGGAACGGACCTTTAAAGGCCATCTAGTACAACCTCCCCTGCAATGAGCAGGGACTTCTTCAACTAGATCAGGTTGTTTGAATGACTTGAAAGGGTGGGGGGAAAAAAAAACAAACAGCTTGTTAGCTGTTATGGGAGCACGATGCAATTATTTTAACAGAACTTTATTTTTAGTGTGTATCTGTAGGGAAAAAAAAAAAAAAAAGGATTTGATTGAGAAACTTTGATTTTCCCTAAATTTTATTGTATCGTAGTGTGACAGAGAACTTAAAACCATGAGCACAGAATGTCCAGTAACACCCTCGGGCCACCAGAGCATCACTAGTAATATTTGTCACTGGAAAGGTATGGGCATTGTGAGGGGAGGTTCAGATTTAGCATCAGGAAATACATTTACATAGAAAGGGCTATCAAGCCTTGGAATGGGCTGCTCAGGGAGGTAGTTGAGGTTCCACCCCTGGAGGGATTTAGAAGACTGGTTGACATAGTGTTTAGGGACGTGGTTTAGTGATGGGTTGTGGTTTTTTTGTCAGTTAGGTTGGTGGTTGGACTAGATGATCTCAGAGGTCCCTTCCAACCTAGACAATTCTATGATTCGCAGTGTATCTAGAGACAGCGAGGCTACCTCTGATAGCCTGCCTGCTATCAGCACGTACTATATCTCTGAACCATTTTATTATTATGATTATTATTGTATTTTAGAACCATTACCCAAAATATGGAATCACTGCCCCTAGAAAAGTGGATTATCCTTTCCTAGAGAGCTAATTTTATTTCGCTCAAGAAAATTTGATTCGTATTTCTGAAACATTGCCACTAAACAGCTTTCTAAGCAGAGTTGCAGTGCAAGACCAAATTAGATTCATGTAGGGAGAAGGGAAATATTGTTGTTGCAAGTGTCCAAAGGGGTTGAAATGAAAATAATCTTATAGATCAAACTTAAATTGAGTTCAGATGTTACAGCGATAACACAGTTCTACACCTGGAAAATCACATCTGTCAAAAATCAACTTCAGGGTCACATTTTAAAATGGCACTTCTAGTTCGGGATCATCCGGCTTCTCTCTCTCTCTGGCAGACATGGGATGTCAGTCCCGTACGTTAATGTGGCATAGATCTTGCAAAGCACTTCGAGATGCGTCAGCCTGCCCAATAAAATAAAGAAAAATAAATTAAAAAAAGGGTGGTGGGAGATTGCTCTTGGAGGATTTATAAAATCCTTCACAAATAGCGCTGGTCTGCAATGGCAGATACTGTCTGTCTCGGTGACTTCTGAATAAGACTCCCAAAATTTCGGCCAGACTATAGCTAAGCCCAAAGTCTCCAGGAGAAAATACCTTGTGAAGTTCTGCAGTTTTAAGTAGGAGCAGTTTGAATCAAACGTGAGAACTTATTCGACCCTGATTACTGTAGTCTCTGAATGGACTTAACACTTCAGGTCTTTAATTAGCCCCGCAGAATTCTCCTGAGCTGGTTGTGTGTTATTTTATTGGAGATGAAAAACCAAGATGCACATACCGAGATGGTCAGAGATAGAGGGATTTAGGCACTTCAGTTTCTAGTAAGTTCTACCCGAATTCTTTGAGTATTAGGGTACTGAGCTATTAAAAAATACTAAGCTTATGGCAGAGGAGAAATTTTAACACTGATTTCTTTTTTTATCCCCTGTGGATTGCATCATAACTCTGTTTTATGCTCAAGACAGAAGTAATTATTTTTGCACCTGTGTTTTTCCTTTGGATTGGTCCTTCCCAACTGCATGAGATTCAGAATCTGAATCCCTGCTTCAAAACTACCAATACCTGGGACTGAAAGTGTGTTTCTGAAAATGTAATCAAATATTACTTAGCTGTCTAAAACATTATAAGTAGACCTAAGCATTTGCATGGAAATACTTTACAATATCTATACTAAAGCAATGTCATCCATTAGTATTGTGTAAAATATAAGATATCATGCAATATTTAAATCCAACTGCAGTGAATCCTCTGTAACTATACTGACAGTATCTAAATTTAGTAACTAATTAAATTCCATGGAACAGAAGAACTCATTTTTCCACTGCAATCCCCTTCTTGTGAGGACAAAGATTACGTGTAATTTCTATACTTCTATTTTTATGTAACGTAGAATGGTTTTAATATATATTTACTATATACCTGTATTTTCTGCATTTCTACATCTGTATTTCAGCATCTCTGTTGAGGAGGACCTGGAGTGATGCAGACTGAATGCCAGCCAGTGCTGAAGCTCAGGTGCCCTCAGGTCTGGCCCGTGGCCACCAGGTTGGGGGGTGAGAACATACCATCACCCTTCCCTTGGTGCTTGTTAGTCCACACCTGGACCCCTCTGTGAGGTGGTTGTTGATGGAGGTGGCTGAGCCTGGGGAACCAGAGGGGTAGCAGGGACCATACCCTGAGCAACAGAGTCTGTATTTATCCTGGCACTCTGCTCACAGCATCCTTCGTCCACGACCAGGACGACTCTTTCCACTGAAAAAGCCAATTCATGCATTTTCTTTTCCAGCCACTTCACTGACCAAGCCTCTGGCTTTAAGACTGATGAAATTAAGCGTGTACCCAAGCCCTTACAGGATCAGGGCCAGACACTTTAAATAATTGATGGGCTGCTTTATTTCTTTAGCCTTTCTAAAGTAAACTGAGTTTCAGATGAACATGAGCTGACTTAGATGTTTAGTTGGGAGGGGAAAAAAAAAAACAACAGCCCTTTGAATTGCACTGATTTCCCACAGGATTAACCTGGGACCAGAAAAAAATAACTTCTTCAGCTTCATCCTTCTTTTCCTCTCTGCAACCAAATACTGTTTTTTTTCTTTCTTTCAGTTCAGGCTTTTNTTTTTCATTTCAGGCTTTTTGGTTTTTTTTGGAAAAAAAAAAAAAAAAAAAAAAAACCTCTTAAATTAAACATACAATCTGAAAAGAGGAGGGGAGGAAAGTTGTCATTAGCATTTGTGAACTAAAGTCGGCCAGCTATCCCAAGGGTGTTCTGATTTTGCAGAGTCTATGTTTGTGTGTAATTTTTGTAAATGTTTATAAATTAATAATAGAACTAGAATAGATGCATTTCCCATAACACCTGCCAGTGTGTGAGAGACAATGCAAAAGTAAAAGAATTGAAAGTTACTGACCCAGATACTGTGTAAGTTGAGAAGAAAAGGCGAATGGAGGCCAAAAAAAAGTAAATAGCAGAAGGAGAAGCAGATAATGAGCATCCATGTTTTGATTGCTAAATGGTGCTGTGGTCTTGTAGATGAGTTTGTTGGAAGGATGTCATTTGTACTGCCAGGATATGGAAGAAAGTCGAATTAGTTTGTTGAAAAACCAGCAGGAAATGTGTGTCCGTTTTGGATGGCTCCTCAGATTACACTTTTGCAAATGGCTAGATATATTAGCTGAAAATAGAAGTGTGGCAGAAATAGCAGAGTTACGCTGGGCTTCAGGGGGAGGTGGCTGCATTTGGAAAACAAAGATGAGTAGTAGTCCAGAGAAGCATTGCTTTTTGGAAACTTGTTTTTTGAGTAATTTCTTTCTCCAGTGGAAAATATCAGTGAAATAGGACACTCCTGAGAACTACTTCGTAAGAATGTTTATTTTTTTAATAAACATTAAAAATTATTAAAAATTCCCAAAGCTACACAGGGCAAAGTGGTTCATAACAGAAAATATGCTTTGATTCAAAGTGTTTGTTTGGATTTCCTTCCTGTCTTTTTTATAATCCTTTTACTCTTTGGGTGATATAATGTGTCCAAATACTTTCTTATCCTGTTCTGAATCTGAATGTGTTTAGAAACCATCAAGCTGCCTTTGAGGTGACTGTGGTGGCATTAGGAAGGGAGTTAAGTGGTGGTATGTCGGTGGCAGGAGTGGGCTGGACTTTTGATCCAGGAGAGCATTTCCAGCCCTGGAACGTGATGGCATGTTGTTGGCACAGACACCCATTATCATTGGTCACGGTTAAGGTTCATAAAGCTTTAAATACCTCACACATGTTAGCAGCTCTGCTAACAAATTAAAAAAAAAAAAAAAAAAAGTTGTTTTTTTTTAAAGGTCAGTATTTATAGTTGAAAATTAATTCCTGCTGTTGTCAACCCATTCATTACCCTCTTCATGAAGAAAAAGGAGATTCAGCCTTCTGTGAAGGTTCCCCTGTCCGATCATCTCCTTAGCCACTGTCACTCAGCCCCTTCATTTCTGAACCTTATCATTTTGTATTCCGGATATTGGATTTGATCCATCCATCAGCTGTCAGTAACTTGTCAGAGACCCTGGGCACTTCCAGACGTATTTTCTGTGCAGGTCCTGCCAAGAGAGAGGAATATTGTGCAGCAAGGACTGGGCAAATCACAGAGTTGATCCATTTTTGCCCTACTTCAGATTAGCTTTTTTCCCCACCTTTTCCCCCCCAAATGGAACCTGATCATTTGTAATGGGCAATTTCTGATTTGGGAGGAGCTTGTGAGTTTATTTCTCTGGAGGGAAAACACCTCTATTTCAAACTGCTTTGACAAAACGCGTAAGAGAAAATTCTGCCCTCCTCTACACAAATAAAAAGGAGGGTAAAACTTTGTCTGTTTTGTTTCTTCAGCTGAACTTAATGATAATGCTGAGAGAGAGAGAGGTTTCCATGGTGAATGTAGAAAAAACAAATTTGAAAACAGTTTTCTTTTGTGCATTTGCTGCTATTGTTTTTAATGGTCACTGTTCTACACGTTTCACAGTCATTATCCACACCTTCTAGCTTGTGAATACATTTATATATTTTAAATCAACATTAGCAAGGGAAAAAAAAAAATCCCTGATTTGCCCAGGGCTGCTTATGATTTTTTATTTTTTAATGCTGAAGTGTTCAGGATATCCTCTAGTGGGATAGAAAGGTCTCTTTGAGCAGACAGCTTTGCTTATTTGATAACTTTGTGTATTGATTCCTTGCATCACCTGCTTCTTACTCACTTAGGTTATATTTCATTTCTATTCCTTCTTCTATTGTAAAAGCACAAAACAAGAAACAGGTAGCAGTTTCTTGCCTTATTAGTTCGGATTTTTTTTTTGTTTTCCCTGTTGGAGCCTTATGTAGTACGTTCCTCTTTGTTTACCAAGCACTTTTTCCCTCTTTCTTTTTTTCTTGGATGGAAAGAACCTGCCTTGGAAGCAGCAAACTTTTAATACAGATTATTCGGAGCCATATCTGTAGCCTAACCATTACACCCAGGATGCAGATGGATTTCCAGCATAATTTTCTTGCCTTTATGGTCCTCCACGTGTCCCACGAGTGTGACACAGGGACACTTGTGCATGGCCAGGGTCTGGGATGCCTTAGCACTGCTGCCACACTCCTGATCCCCAGGACTTCTCCACACCTAAAGCCCTGGTGATGGGCCTGCCAGTATCCATTACTTCTCAGCTTGGCATCTTCCTCATTATTATTTTTGTCCCTGTAGGAGAGAAAATGTCACGATGTCATCCTGAGAGCCTGTGACTCCTCGATGCCTTTCTCCGGGTCATTTCTCTACCGGTTGTGGGAGGCTGCAGCCTGGGGAGCTCCTGCCTTCTTCTCCCTCTCAGCTTCTTCTGACTGGAATTGCGCCCAGTTGTTGCTCTTTGCATTGTTTCATTTCAGTCGTATGCTAAAATCCCGCTCTTGTTCCATCTCGAGTAATTAATTAGTCCAATTTCCATTTTAAATTTAACTCCAGCTCACTAAAAATTTGCCAGCCCTGCCAAAGTGCTGACATGTGTTTTACCAGATATTTGTGTCAAAAGTCTTTCAAAATAATTCCCAGATAAAAGCCAAGTACGGTGCACAAAATGCTCAAAATGATCATAAGTGGCCCTGAATATTTACTTGTGCTGATGAATAATGGAGAGTGTGTTCTGGAGGAAAGAAGAAGATGCAAGATTAATTTTCCTTAAACCCTTTAGCCAGGCTCTTGGTTTTGGCCTTACGTAGGAGACACTCAACATCTTGCCACCCACGGAGATCTATAGGTAAGGAGATGCTGTATGGTATGATTAAATACCTGAACTTCTGAGTGACCTCAAGCCTTGTTGAATTGGTGCCTTGGGGGCAATGTCACTCTCTTTGGTAGGCACAATTCACTGAAGATAAATGTGAGACTTTTATCCAGTATACATAGCAATTTGCTGTTGCTAAATAAGAAAAAATGGAGAAAATAAGAAAGTTAATTGTATCTATTTACCACCTACACATGTGATCTCAAGGTGGTACCATCATTCGCGTGCTCAAGCAGCGGGGTCGCTGCCGCTCTCGTTAGGGGCTGTCCCTTTAAATCACTGTCACTGTTGTCTGACAACATCCAAAACATTAACTTGTTAAATATTGCCTGTTTAATATACATTTCTGTATGATTTGACAAATGCATTTTTTTTTCCAGTTTAACGCAGGAGAGAAGAAAAATGAGTTTGTAAATGTTAATGTGTCCATGTTCTTCCTAGATAACTAGTTGCCCTTGGGACAGTATCAATAAGTGGCATTTATATGATATTATGAATGTGTTAATTATGTGTAGACAAAATAATGAGTAAGCAAAGGTCAAGGACAAATGCAATTTCCCCAGAAATATGCATCAAAGATCCTCTAATATTTAGGTCATTACCATTATTGAATATTCAGTGTAATCTAAATTATGTGCATTTTTTTCATTGCTTATATTTTTAGTCCAGGCGATATTGAGCAACTTCAAGGGCTGTGCAAATGTTTTGTAACAAACTTCAGCAAAACTTCAGCCGTAGCTGGACTATGTGTTTTCTACATACCTTGGTTAACTGCCAGCTGGAATTTGGGATCGATTTCTTGTCTGAGATGTAACCTTGTAATGGTTTCAGTTTGTTTTGTTGGCTTTTTTTCCCCCCCTAAATTTGAAATGAAGGAAATGAAAATGTGGCCACGCCGGCTATTAAACTGCTGAACCTTGAAACTCTATGCAAATCAAAACAAAATGCTCTTGAGACCATAAATACCCAACTTTGCCCTAGTTCATTGGGCTGTTCATTATCAATGCACTTTTAAAAAGTATTGCTGTTAGCATGCTGGAGATTTCAGTCTTTGCTTTGTGCTCATAAGCCGTAAGTCTAAACACCTCTTCGGCAGGGACCTTTCCGAAATCCAGTGGGGTTTTGTGACATGAGGCAAGAGGGAAAACCCAGCTGATCAATATGGCCATTAATTAGAAGGAAAGGTTCAGTCATGATTTTTACTTCTAAACTTTTACATATTGACATCTGGCAAAACAGTTAAGAAGTCAATAAGGATCTAAAAGTTACTGTACTGTTGGGTTGCTCACTGAGAAACAGCAACTAAGCCTCCTCTGTCTCCCAGGACCTCCTCTCACGGGTGTCTGGAAGCATCTCGCTACCAAACAAGATGCTGTTCATATATGAAATATTCATGTTATGACATCAAAACATGCTGCATATTATTTCAGTATGCTGGGCTGAAATTAGATTCACATTTTATTTTGCTTATAAATGCCTGTCAGAGTCACTAAATCAGTTTGTCTTTGCCGTCTTGAAATCACGTCAGTTTGAATTTTCTTCATGTTGCATATTGTTTTGGGCAAAGACACATCTATATCCACAACGAAGTGCCTCTTGTTCTTTAAATATAGGTGAAAAATGCCAACAACTAAGATTCTTTTTAAAAATTAAAAAATTGAGGAGGAAGGAGGAGAGAAGGGCATCTTGGACCTCTTCTAAAGTGATAGAGAAGTCCCCAAATGCTGATGCATCATGATCTTTGATCCCCATCTTGTGCGAATATCATATATATGGTGCATTATGTTTATTATTTAATGGTTGTAGCATATATAAAAAGACATTCTGGAGCTTGAGAGGAGTTTGAAAGGCTGAGGGGCTTGGGACTTTCAGTCTGGAGAAGAGAAGGTTGTGGGGGGATCTGATCAACACCTATAAATACTTAAAGGGTGGATGTCAGGAGGATGGAGCCAGTCTTTTTTCAGTGGTGCCCAGTGACAGGACAAGGGGAAATGGGCACAAACTTGACCATAAGAAGTTCCATCTAAACATGAGGAGGAACCTCTTCACTTTGAGGGTGGCAGAGCCCTGGAAGGGGCTGCCCAGAGAGGTGGTGGAGTCTCCACCTCTGGAGACATTTAAACCCACCTGGACACCTTCCTGTGCAACCTGCTCTGCTTGGACCTGCTGTGGCAGGGAGTTGGAGGAGATGATCTCAGAATCACAGAATTGACAGGGTTCGAAGGGACCTCTAGGGATCAACTTGTCCAACTCCCCTGCCAAAGCAGGGTTGCCCAGAGCACATCACTCAAGGCTGCATCCAAGCAGGGCTTGAAGGTCTCCAGAGAAGGGGACTCCACACCCTCCCTAGGCAGCCTCTGCCAGGGCTCTGACACCCTCACCCCAAAGAAGTTTTTTCTCATATTTGAATAGAACTTCCCATGTTCCAGCTTGTGCTCGTTGCCCCTCGTCCTGTCACTGGGAACCACCGAGAAGAGCCCAGCTCCATCCTCCTTCAACCCACCCTTCAGATCCTTGTGAGCATGAAGAAGGTCTCCCCTCAGCCTTCTCTTCTCCAGTCTCAAGAGTCCCAGCTCTCTCAGCCTTTCCTCATCAGGGAGATGCTCCAATCCTTTAATTGTCTTCTCTGGACTCTCTTCAGTAGTTCTCTGTCTCTCTTGAGCTGGAGAGCCCAGAATGTCCAGAGATCCCTTCCAACCCCATACGATTTTGTGATTCTAGCACTGATGAAAGCAGAAATAAGCTTTGAGTGCCGGATTTTATGAGTTCCTCAGTACAGCTGAGAAAGGCTCAGAAAATTTCAGCATCTGCCCTGCCGTATTGAGTGTTAGGTTGTGGATGGTTGGTCCGTGGGGCACAAGCATCTGCATCCTTCAGCCTGGGTCAGCAGGACTGGGACTCGGGCTGTATCCGTCTGTGAGCTGTCTGCTGCGGGGGTGGCATGGCACAAAATCCCACCAGCAGCTGCACTGGGCTCCTGCAGACCCAGCTCTGACATGCAAAAGCATCTGACAAGGCTGTGACCTGGTCCTTTAAATCAGCAGGCAGGGGGAATTAATTCACTGTTAGCTTTTTTGGCACCGTAAGATTGCATTCATGCATAAATAATCTCGTCTTAGTTATCCTGTTGCTAAAAAAACCCGCAGATTCTGTCCCCAGTCTACCAGACATTTGCATTAGAAATATCCCATCGGAGAAGCTACACATGCATGAAAACATCTATTATTTTCTTCCCTGCTTCTCTCCTGTGTTCTTGTCACCCAGCCTGTGCCTCCAGTCGTTGCTCCCAGCTGCACCGCCGCCTGCTTCGGCTCAGGGCTCTGCCATTCTGGAGACACAGTTCTTCTCAGAAACCACTTTCACTACATATATATTTATTTATTTACTATTAAAATCACCTTTTTAAACTCTAACCTTCCTCCTTTTTCCCTTTACTACTACCCTAACTGCACTGCTGGTGTTTTTAATACAAAAGTGCCACTGTCTTGTGATTTATTTTTTTTTTCTTCCCCCTGTATTTGCCTTGGTGTTTTAACGTAATTCCTTTTAATTACTACTGGTAGATTTTGTAAATTAAGGGTTTGTTGATGTTGCTGTTTTCATTCATTAGATATAATAACAATATAATTCATAATATGTAATAAAAACATAGAATCATGGAATGGTTTGGGTTTGGAAGGAATCTTCAAGATCATCTAGTTCCAGCCTCCCTGCCCTGGGCAGGGGCACCTCCCAATAGACTGAGTGTAATATATAATCACGTATAATAATAATACAATTAATTTCACTGAATATAATCCAAATAAGCATAGCAACCGGAGTACAAATCCTTTGGATTACTCTCAGCAGTAGCTGCTGTGATCTCTGGCAGGTCTGAAGGGAGATGTAGAGGTTGGGAGACACGCAGCCTGTCAGGTGCTGCATCAGGTCCTGCCACCCCTGCGTCGAGCTCAGCTCTCATAATTTGTCTCCTGCTCTGTACCCTGGTATCTTTTCAAGATCCTTGAAGTGCCTGTGTGCCTCCTTGGCGCCCTCCCAGTTGTTTTCAAGGACCTGCTTTTAAGATAAAATCACATCTGCAAAGCTCCAGCCTCGACAAAACCTCCGTACTGCTCTTTTCAAAAAAGTGAGGCACTCGTGATGAGCTTCTGCATTTTCCATTAGGAGAGATTTTCCAAAAGGATTTTTTTTTTTTTTGAATGATTTCTTGATAGCTGGCAATCTCCTGAATCATTTCTTATACAGAAATTGTTCTTCAAGGTGTTTTGTTCCAGTAACAACTGCCACCAAGCTTGGTTTGTCACAATTTCCAGCCTGGAACTTGGAAGGCAGTGATGTCTTTAGGTCCGGCCTGAGGGGCCAGCATTTTATTTCTTGCTCTGAAATAGTGGGCAGGTCACCTCATTTCTCTGTCCCTCTATTTTTCTGCCTGGCTTGGGGGGCTTTTATTTTTTTTTATTTTTTTTATTTTTTTGTCTGTTCCTTTGGGGTCTGATAGTCTTTGAGCTTGAACAATGTGGCTGATCCGAGCTCTGTTTTAATCCAATGATAAATAGTTAATTTTGGAGGTTTAGGTTGACAGCAAGCCACCTTGGAGTGTCAGGCTGCGAGACTTTGGTTTCCTTCCATTACCAGATAAGGAAGAGATATTTCCTGTAAATCCTCCCCTAGTGTTCAAGTCATACCATTAGAGCATTAAGTCAGACACATGACACCCAATTTCAGAGTAATTCCTGAGGAAAAAGCACATTATATTTTTTTAATGGGCTTCCCAGGACTTATTTTGTTTCTTCCCAATGAATATGAATTCCAGCAAGTTCATCTGAATTCTGACCTTCAAATACACAAAGGCGGTTTTTTTAAAGCAAGAATATATTTTTTAAAAATCTATTCTATCCACGTGACTGTCTTCTTCTCTTGCCTCAGAGTGCAAGAATAGAACTGTTATAATTGTTCCTAAAATTCATCTGTGTATTTATTACGAGCTGCTTGCACCTTGCAGAACTATTATTCGTGTCTACCTGACCAGAGCCGACCTTTTCTTTCCAAATGGCTTTATTTGGATTGTGTGCTGCATACAATAAAGCCCCTTCTCTTCATCTCCTTTTCTTCTGATTGCCAAGTAACGTCAAGCAGATAGGAGAAACTTCTTGTAATGCTCTGTGTGGCTCGCAATAACAGGCTTCCCCAAGCACCTTGGTTGAATAAATATCCATTGAATAACTTGAGAATACATTCATATTCTTTTTATTTTGATTTATGTTCTATCTTCCTATCTGTGCATCTTCAAGAGTAATTGCCAGTTTTCACCTCCTACAGAGCACGTATAATAGAGCTGAAGAATAAGTAAAATGTGCTCTGTTTCTCTCTCTCTCTCCTTTTTGTAAGGGAACCTTTATATTCCTACCCAGGCACACTCTAATAATTTGCAAACTGAAAACCATAACCTCATTCTCAGCTGGACTTGCTGTAAAAAATGCTTTCCATGTCTCCTTTTCCTCACGCCGCTTCCCAGCTGGAGACCTCGACGTACGGCCCGTTCCCCTTTATGAAATCAGTCAGTCCAGCTCCGACGTGGCAGAGGCATCCCAAATGAATAGGAAGGTTGGAGCCTGGTATGTTCCCCGTTATAGACGCCTTATTCCCTTGCTCTGCTGATCTGATAGCAGCCAGGCTGATAACGTCGTGCATTTTAATGATCCTGCCAGCACAGCATCTCTCAGAGGATTACCGCGCCGGCTCCCCATGATGGGTGGCAAGTTCCTTTCCATCATCCGATGTTGGATGCTGTTAAGGGTGACTGCAGTGTGAAATATCGCTGCGTGTTGGTAAAATACTGCACTAGGTTGGAACATACTCTGGAAGCACTGACTGTCATCGCTCCGCGGGGACCTTTTCTTAATCTCAACAATAATAAGGTCAGTTGGGTGCAGCGTGATTTCTCCATCAATTAGTTCAGTCACACTTCTAACAAGCCGTATATAATCATGCACGCTTAACCTGCAGGTTACAGGGCCTAGCTGGCTGTGTGACCTACAGATCACAGAGCTGCTAATTCCTTATTTTGTAAGCGAAAAAATTTAATAGAGATTTCCAGTTGGGTTGTTCCATCTTATGCATTTGGGTTCCTACCAAACCACACAGGTAAAGCACTTGGTCATCCGGATCCCCAACCACTGGTCTTACACCTGACCCCTCAAGGAAGGGAAACCAGTAGCACTCTTCATGGGTGAAACTTTCCTTTCCATAATAAGCAAAAAACAAGCTCCAGGTGACCTGAGGTGCTGCTCACAACTCTTTTCTCCTCAACTTTCTCCTTTCTTGTGGTTCATGAACTTTGGAACATCTCTTGCGCTGATGAGTCTGTCACCTCACTACAGACCCTCATGGAGGGTAAGAAATCTCAGTTCCCCCTCTCCCTCCCTCCACTGTTTTGCAGACTTCGGTGTTTAATTTTAGTTTAGTTCTTCTCCAGAGCACCAAGATACACCGGGCTTTGGGTTGGAAGGGTTTGGAGTAAAAGCTGGGACATGGGGGGAAAAATGTTCACATGCTGGAAAGTATTCAAAGCTATTGGAGCATTTGGCTTGGATTTATAAATTGCTAAGAAAAGAGTTACACGGTTATCATTTGAAAATAACAACTTTCCCCATAACAAAATGGCATGTTATGTGAGCCTGCAATAATTCTGCATCTTCGTGACTACCAGCAGGGAAAAAATAGTCAGGAAATTACCATTCTACTTGAAATTCACTCTCTTTGGGCACCCGAAAAATCCTAAAGACGTCATTTCTGGATGCATTCAGCACTGCTTAAACAAGAGGTCCCCCCAGATTCTCCAGTGTTTATGCACTTTCTGTGGGATCTATATATGTTCCAAATTTGTGAAGCTTCTGTATGTCATCGAGGGGCGCGAAAACCCCATTCAGAGTGAATTGAGACTTCGGTTTCTAATAATCCTTCTGGCACCATTTTTATCTTTATTGAGGAAATAAAAAAAATTCAGCCATTTAGGCTACCAAAGTGTCCTCTTTCTGCGATGTGCAGTTGTAGTTTTAATCAGTACATGCCTTAACAACTCTAGGAGGAATTCTTTATTTCTATTGGCACAGCGTGGTGTACTTTCCCCTTCCACTTGAAATAACATTTCTTGCTATTAGCGGGATGAAGTTTGAAAAGTTTAATTATACAAGGAAAAAGAAAGAGTTATAAACCAGAAGGCAAAAAACAAATAAATCTCAACTCTTGCAGATTCACGTTGAAAGTTACTTTAAAAGGATGAGGTTGGCCGTGATGTTCCGAGTACTTACAAATAAGAACAGCTTACTCTTCTCTTCCTACCCTGTATTGCCACGTAACTGCCTAATTTGACACTGATTAAGTGTTAAATTATATGTCTGAGGTCTGACTTTTAGGTCAGGTGCATTTAAGCAAAACTGCCCCATCAGCTGAATCTCAAAAATCCTGGAAGTCGTTAGAGCAGGGCTAAAATCAAGGCTTAAATTCAAGATTAGTGACCACAGGCAGGCTGGAACAACCGAGCTGCTTCTCCTAATCCCAAATCAGCAAAACACAGACACAGAATGAGTCATAAAACCTCTGCTCGACACAGGCACTAACACAAGAAGAAATAAACATCATTACAAGGTCAATGTCTCTAAATTGGTATCCTCGCTGTATTATAAGAAAGTAATGAGAAACACCTTCAGCCTCAAACAGAAGTCAATAGAAAATCAACCGACAGCTACTGCAGACATCCTTTTTTTTTCCAGCAGGAAGCAGGGGTCAACAGACAGATGCTCTGGAGTAACTCAAATGCACACACACAGGCATGGGCAACCTTTAAGAAGAGGATAAACACATTCCAGCGAGCGGCGAAACCACCCACTGCTGTTATTTTATGAATAGATGGTAGATTTACTTTCGGCATGTTGGTGAAATAATGGAAAAAATCCCGGGATTTTGAAGGCGTAAAATTGTAGACAATTTATGTTTATAGCTGCGGACGGCCACACAAGTGAAACTAAATTGAATGCCGGATGGAGCCAAGAGGAGAGGGAATCAGAAAAGCAAGTGAAGGATAAGGCTGTAGAAACCCCTCCCTCCAAAGCTCATCAGGACTAAGTATCCTGTTGGAGAGCATTTCAGTCAACGATGGAAATAATGCAGGATGATCACCTCAGAACTAACAGCAAAGGGTGTGTGTGTTGCCTCAGAAAATCATCACCTCCTTCCTCCTTTTGTCACCCCGGTACCCACTGCCACCTGTGTTGCCCAATTTTAGCCTACTGGGGGAGGGGGGGAAATCTCAGCGATTAGCTGTGGGTAATACCTAACATCTAGCATGGTATTCAAAACCTAATAGCTGTAATTTGCAATTGTAAATCTCCTGTTATCAATTAATTTACGTTGTACCAGTAACCATCTGATTATCTTTGTGCATTGCTGTATTTACACTGCAATTTAATTGTAAGTAATTAGCATGTAATTGCATGTAGTTATTTATATCTTGTAAAGAAAGTGATGTATTTATATGTAGTTAAAATAATTGCAATTGAGAGTGAATCTTTTGACTTTCCTCCCTTTCCAAATGTGCCCGAGCAGTTTCTGTGACCAGAATTGGTGCTGTCTCAGGTCTCCTTGGATTGGGGGAGGTCAGCTTTCAGCAAGCTGAGTTGTATTCTGCTTTTGGCCCGTGTTCCTCCTCCATTTAAAAAAATATAAATATACTCACCTGTCCTTTTTCCTTATAAAGAGGATTTGTAACAGGGGAGGTGTCTGGAAGGAGAAATCCCAGGGCAGTCGGTGAGGAAGCGGTGAGACAGTGACCTCCGCTCCTGGCGTGGATGAATGCTCCTTTCCATGCAGCGGCTCTCACAAAAAATATTACCCTATTAGAGTAATACCTACTAAGGGTATACTTTATGAATGCCACCCAGGGCAATGGTGGCTTTCATGTCCAGTATTAGTAATAGTAATTTTATTCCCCTTCCTGCTATCCTCAGTCCTCCGTCACCCCACTTAGGGTCACTCTGATGCCACGCTTTGCAGTCACAGCCCATTTCTTGCCGTCCCATCTTCCAGCACTTGTCCTTTTAATATAAATACGGTGTTTTCGGAGAATTACCATCACAGAGGATCTCTGAAATACAGTTACGGGCTTTTCTCCCCCCTCCACAGCATGTAGCTTGGGTTTGCAACAGCTCTAGGAGATGTCTCTTTTTCGTTCTGTGTGCTGTCTGCTGGGAAGGGTTTTGATGGAGAAGGGAGATGCCCCCATGCTGCTGCTCGCTTGGGGCCAGTTCATTAGCGTTTGTGTTTCTCTAATCTGAAGAGCTGGGAGAATATCCTTGGGATTCACAAAACAGCTTTGAGCACCACGAAGGACAGCGTTATCTTGTGGGAGAGTCAGTGTCTCCTCTTGGGCTGGAGCTGCTGGGTGCCTCGGTAATGAAGGGTTTTTTCTTTCCTTTGCTGGTTAGACCCCAGAGTTTAGTAAAGGATTTTGTGTCTGCTCAAGGGAAGGTATCTTTTCACTTCTCATTGCTGCTTCTGCGTTTAACAAAATAGCTCCCAGCTGCACCACTGTCAGATGCATATTGTCCAGAGATGTTATGCCATAGCAATCATCTCGTTGCTGGGATGGAGGGAGAAGCTCTGAGAGGTGCTTCTCCTTTTTTGCCTAAGCGAATGTAAATGGCTTCAAAGCCATGTCTCAGCTCAATCTTCTTCCTCGCTTAGCATTTCCCCATTCCAGCATTTTCACACAGGCCCAGTGGAAGGAATAATATGTTTTAATGATAACATGCCATGTAACTATTCAGCAGGACTACTAGCCAGTCTACAGAGCAGCTGTGCCCATGGACCTGCCTCCTCGTGCCCAGCTGGATGTAGTTGGGAGGGTAGAAGCACACCTGAAGCAGAGTGGGAGGAGATGGAGCTTTGCAGGAGCTTATAAGAGAAGGTGGCTGGTGGAGAATGTTAAGTTCTGCTTTTCGGCTTCACATCAAGTAGCTAAGCAGAAGGGGCTCCCCAGGACCTGTCTCTGGTGAGTGGCAAAGGGCTTTTGGGGGGGTGTTGTGGACCCTGCTGCCCTGCACGGGGAAGATTTGTGGTGTTAGAAGGCTTTTGGGAATTGTAGAAGGTAGTGGGATGCTACTTTATCTTGAAGGTAGTGTCAGCCTTTCTGAGGATTAAGTGCAGGATTGGGTAACCTGCTCTGGTCATAAAGCAGGGTTATTTCTGTCTCTGTTGAATTCTGTTTCTCAGAACTTGATTTCTTTTACCCTTGTATTTCCTATGTAGCTCCCTTGGTAAACTAATGTTATTATGTAGATAATACTTTGGCTTCCAGAAGAGGTGAGCACGCACCTGGAGTTAATTACTGACCTGCTGCTTAGTGTCTTGCAGACGAGCTATATTAATTTATATATAAGAAACTTAAGTCCTGATACAAGAATTAACAAACATAAGGTGCTGAGAGGTCTCCAGGTGCACTGGTGGTAGCAGATACTATTATGTCAATCAGAGAAGCCTTGTAGCTAATGAGACTCCTGTGAAACATCTTGACCTCTGGAAGGTGGTCTCTAATATCTGCTGTTTTCCTCATGGATGTAAATAAGGATTAATAAGATTGATTTGTATTCAGAAACATCTAGGAGCTGGCTCTCACTGACTCATCTGGGTCTACTTTACCAGTGTGCTTGATGCTTATTTGCATGATTGGGTTGCAAGCCATACGCAGTAGTGACAATGGTCAATTAAGGTCTAAAGCTGGTCAAAATCTTAGAGGATATATAGATGTATACTTGCTTAAACTACGGAAAAGCACTAAGATGAGTATTTTCTATTGCTGCACTGTAGTAGCAGCATATAAAGAGGATTTACTCTATGTAGGTTTACACATTCTTTGCTGGAGCGTTTGCATCCATGCATTGTTTTGTTCCTAACTCTTCCTTCTATTGCATTTGCTTGTTCTTCTCTTGTATTCTATTCCATATATTTATAACTCCATGCCTTTTGGTAAGTGTATGAAAGGACTGCTGAAAAGAAATAGGAACAATCTAGGAAATAAGCTGCTAGGTAGTTCCCACCTCCATCTCTCTTTGATAGCAACTTGTAGGTACTTGGACAATTCCCTTGTGACTTGAATGGTCGCTCAAAGCTCTGGGGATGAACAGTCAGGACTTATTGCCCAAAAGAAAGTTATAATAGCCCTCACTCCTACTTTTGAGATAGCCTGATGCTAGTCATAAGCCGCTTAGTCTTTGTGGATTAAGTGATATCCTTAATGTTGTACCGATACCATCAAGTTCATGTTATTAGTGTTCATATACAAATGGGTAAATACGGCTTTTGGCAGTGGGGAATTGGTTTTGGTCATTAAAATATGCATAAAATATCTACAAAGCCAGGCGAAACTCAGGCAGTCCTGTGGTGTATAATTGCATATATGTGGCTTAGTCCCTGAGCAGCTTTACCCCATGGAAATACTAGTTAAGGCATAGGTTTCAGTGTATTAGTGAGTTTATGACCTGTATAAAAATGTCAAGTCAAACAGCTGCCTTCTGAATTATTCAGAGTATTGATAGAATAATGACTTTGAAGATGGAGATATTGGACTTAACTCTTTCAAGAGGAGGAGGGAAGGGAAATGAATCAGCTGCACTCGATTCCAGCCAGATGATAGCAAGATCCCTAATGTTCCATGGCACCTTTGAGCAGTAGATTCAAGTAGAATTACAAGTCAGAGATGGGATTGATTTTGACACTGATATGAATTTTAAATTAAGTGCAATTTTAGTAGAACTGGCTAGAAAGTCAGAAACCCAGGAAAAAATGGGCTTACTTGCTGAATACTTAAGCTCTTAATTTTTTTTTTAAAGGAAAAAGCATAATGGTTTTTTTTTTTAGGAAAACCCAACTATACTTGGTGAGAATTTCTATATAAAGTCCATTTGTAGAAAAATTTTGGGCTGTCTTCCTTTAATTTCCTTTAAACCACTTGCTAGTCAATTTTGTTGCAGTAGTAATAGAGACTTTGGGGAGAAAGATTAATCTGATTTATGTAGATGGAGTGAAACTGGTTTTTCTTTCACTTGTTTCTTTACCTGTAAACAGCACTTGACCCCTCCCTTTTGCTTAATGCATTCCATAACAGTAACTAATGCAGGGACAAAGGAACAAAGCTTCAGTTGTGTTAAAAGTTTAATATCTGAAAGTTTCAAATGTGTGAATGCTTGTCTGAATAGAGCTATGTTTCTCAGTGTGGTTTGTGGTGGATATATACATATATATAAACACAATGTATTTATACTTTATTGGGAGATGTACAAAATACGTTTACAAAATATATCTTACAGAGCGTTCATTATTTTTATGAAGAGGCATATTTACTTAAATGCATATGTAGATAACTTTACACTTTCTGTGTATACCTTGAGAATTAATATTTTATATTAGATGCTATGAATGTCTCTTATTTTCAGTTTTTCCTGTATTACGAGGAAGTTGTTACTCTCCTTTTGACTTTCAAAACATATTTTCACATCAGCAATCATGGCCCGGCAGCCACAACAAATCTGTTTTGCTAATAATAAATGTTTGGTGGAACAATGTAATTAACCAACTGGTTATTTTGCCGCGGAGGCTGTGGTTAAGGAAGTTGGAGGTGCTGGGAGAGGATCAAATCCTGCTCCAAACCGTTTGAGCTCCCCAAACACGTGCTGCCTGCCGGGAGCCAGGCTGGCTAGGTGGCATCCAGGAGACTGGGATGCTGTTGCTGCTTCTGGTTTTTTGTTGTTCTTGAGCTCTGCTCATCTATCTCAGTGCCTTGGCCAAGTGTGAATGTTAGCACTTGCTGTTAACACCAGCCATGCTGCAGTGTTGTTGCCATTCCTCTACAGGCGGTCAAAGTTTCCTCCTGTTTCTTAGCGAGAAAGAATTTACAAGTTTGAACTCTTCTCCCACCCCAAGGATTTTTGAAGTTGGCATTTGGAACCAAACTTAAAATCACAGAATGGTTTCGGTTGGAACGGACCTTAAAGATCATCAAGTTCCAACCCCCCTGCCATGGGCAGGGACACCTCTCCCTAGAGTAGGTTGCTCCAAGCTCCATCCAGCCTGGCCTTAAACACTTCCAGGGATGGGGCATCAACAACTTCCCTGGGCAACCTGTTCCCGTGTCTCACCACCCTCACAGCAAAGACTTTCTTGCCCAGATCTCACCTAAATCTCCCCTCTTTCAGTTTAAAACTGTTTCCCCTCTTCCTACAGATCCACTCCCTCATCAGGAGTCTCTCCCCATTTCTCCTGTAGCCCCCTTTTGGTACTGGAAGGGGCTGTAAGGTCTCCCCAGAGCTTTTTCTTCTTTTTACTTCCATTTCTTCTTACAGCTGCTTTTTTTTTTTTTTTTTTCCCTTTTCCTTTTTTGAGATCCTGGATGCTTTGCCCTTATCGACAGGGCTGTAATGTAACTCTCCTACAGCCAGCTCAGATCCCTGGGAATATCAGTGGGATCAAAACGCAGTCTGGAGATGTTTTACTGTGCTGGGGATCAGGTTTGCTTTTCGAGGTGTTCTGCCTACGCAGTTGAAAATACGGTGTGGTTGGCCAAGTCTTTTATCCTGGTTCATGGGATTCATGGTTGCCAAGTCCTGGTTTTGACCTTCACGAACAGGATTTTGTCTGCTCTTGTGGGGCAACTTGTGATCCTTGAGCAGGTCCGTCTGTGCCTTCCAGCCCTGTTCCTTTCCTTTGATCTCTTTCCCTCTACGCTGTGGGCTGCATCAGCTTAAGAGACCGTCACCCCATCAAAATGAAGCTGCTGGGAGTATTAGCCTTTGAAAAGCATGTCGCTCTTAATGTGCTCTCTTTTTTAGTGAAGGCTGACCTTAGCTCTTGCTTGAGTTTTAGTGTCAGGTGCTGAAGGATCAAGGTAGGAATACCTGTTAAAAAGAACCGAGCAGTTAAGAACTGAAAAATACTGGGCTTCATATTCACCATTGCTTGAAATGGAACTGTTTCCAAAGGCATCAAAGAGCTTTTTCATCCTTCTTTCCATCCGCACCAGCCTTAGTACTTGTGGAAGGAGGTGCTGTGCTTGGCTGATGTGATGTGGACCACTGGCTCCGTAAACAAACCTGGCCTGCTTCTTACGATAACACAAATTATCTGCATGTAAAACCAGAGCCTGAAGGCATGGCAGTGTTAAACTAGGTCAACAACACCATCTTAGTGCTGACACGCTTGTTTTTGTAGCTAAATTCATTAATACTTTTGGATTACTCGGGTTGTAGGTGTAAGGAACAAGAGCTGCACAAGTTGTTTCTTTGTTCCTGCATCCTATACATCCATTAAGGTAGTCAAACTAATTGTGTAATTAAGATGAATAGGACTTAATAATGGAGAGGACATCATGGCAAAATTGATGGATCTGAAAGAGGGGGAAATTGTTGAGCTTGTAAGTTCACAGCACTATAGAATACAATGAATGGAAGGAGAGTAATTTATATATTAAAGGGATTTTGGCAAATCCTGTGCTTATTGTAATTCCTTTTCTTTTTTTCCTCTAATTTCCTTGGCAATAATAACACTTATTCGTGCTGCTGCTGCAATAATTGAAGTACTAGAAGGAAAGGAGGGGAAAAAAATAAAGCTCCCTGTATAAACTACTCGAGACCTGTTCTGTTTTGACAGATGTCAAGGCTGGGTAGCTGAGCTTGTTCTGCTGTTTGTATGAAAAGGGCTTGGTATCACCAGGACGCAGACTAATAGCTTTCTGTGCTTCTGAATGTGGGTAGATTGCATTGCAGCAGAGTTTTTCTTTTCTTTTTTTCCCCCCAAGTCATAACCTGGTGACTCTGAGAGAATAAACTGCTAAAATATTCCCTACTTCTTCTGCAGGCTGTTGCTGCAGGAGTAGGGTGCTAAAGGGGAAGAGGTAGCCTGCCCGCTAGGTGAAAAATACTCGTGGCCTGTTAGGATTTCTGTTTAGATTTAGGAAAAGCAGTTATAAAATAAGTTGGAACCCGAGGGGAGGCAATCTGCTACCGTACACTAAGCTCCTCCGATTTTACAGTTAGTCCTTAGAGTGTGTGCTGGTTGTTGGTGATGCATGCATGTGGCCTTCACTTTAATCTCTTCCCTCAAAGTATTTTAGTCTTGCTGTATTTTATATTTTTTTATTATTATTTTTTTAAGAAAAGGAATATGTGGTGTCTGCATTAAATAGATGGCACTAAACTAAATAAATGGATTTTCTGGACTTTTGTCTTTGTGTACTGCTTTCAGTTGTCACAGACGGGGGACAGTCTCATCTCTGCCCCTTATGTGTCACAAACTCCTCCAGTTTATTTCAGATAGGAAGTTTTTCCTCTGTTACTCTCTCCAGCCTTTCTGGTTTTGTTCTTGCTCTTAGGTTTTTAGCTTGTACTCACCTTTATAGGCTGTCTGCTGCTAAAAAAATACTGAGAGTTTTGGATGTAGCACTTAGCTTCACCTGTAAACCGATAATTTAGAAGGAATGTATCTTAGAAAACTAAAGACTGCATTTTGTTATCAGCTCTTCATTATTCTCAGGTCTTTTATGAATCCTTTGGAAGAAACCTCTGACTGAGATATAATTTCATAACATGGGTTTCTGCTCAGTGATGGAATTGCCCTGAACAAGAAATCCTGAGTGCTGCTTCCAGGGAAGTGAGATTGATTGCACCCCAGTCGCTAATGATGTTCTTCTGCACTTGGGAAGTTTTTCTGAGGCTTCTGCTGTTGCTGTATGTGCTATCAATTTTATTACACTTTCTTGCTGTGTGCTGCTTAAAGCAGATGAAGTAAGGTAAAAAAAAATTTTTTTTTGTAGTTCTTTGCTGAATAGTAAGACTGGAAACTATTGGCAGTTCATGTATCAGTTCCCCGTTCTCCAAATGCTGTATATAAACACCTTCCTTAGCTGGCGGCTGAGGTCAAGGTGGCTTTTGTGGGTATTGCCTCTGGCTTTCCCTGGTGGCATCCAGGACTTGCTAAATTGATTGTCTTCCAGAACTGATTGTCTTACAGAAATTTAACTACAATTCTGCACTTTTAACAATAAGAGTTTGTTTTTTTTCTCAAAGCAGTAGAACTAGAACTGCTTCCTTGGATAGCCATTCTCTTCCCACTGGGCGCTTGCCCTCCAAGTAAGATGCTCTCCTAGCTTCACCCTCAGCTGTGAGTGAGCCTCCAGGAGCAGCGTGTTAATACTCCTTGGCTGATATTCAGATAACAAACAGAAATACATTTCATGGGCTACTGAGATTTCAAGTCCGTTCCTTTGTTCCCCAAGATTCCAGAGAGCAATGGGCTTTAAAAAAATGCTGTGATGTTGAGGCATCCTTGAGATGAGCTGGCTCACCCTGGCTGTGGGCTTCGCACACCGAACACACTATACTTTGTGGTGGCAACCTGCAAAGCCCATGAGTACTTCCTAGTCCAATGTTGCAGCCTTGATTTTATTTTTTTTTAATAACATATTTATTTTTTTGTGGTGTCAATGTCATGTCTTCTGTTCATGTAACCTTGATCAGAGCTGGTTGAATACAGCAATATAAAGTTAAATATCTTATTCGTACTGTAGCTTTTTTTTATATAAAAGAATGGGGATGAGCACCAGGAGGTGTCTGTTTTGTGGTTGGCGTTGGATGTGTTTAACTTCAAAGCCTTCTGCAGACTTTGTGTTTCTCTGCACTGTGTGACCCAGTTATGCAACTTAACCAATTTTTTTTTTCTTAGAGAAACCAATATGGAAAGCAAAAGACGTTGTTTTTTGGAGAACATGGTGTTGAGGGAGTATGTGGGAGATCTGAAATGTCTTCTGGCTTGCAAGGACAGGGAACAAATTAGAAAGAAGAAAAACAAACAATTTAATGGTGATGGAGCTGTAGCTCTAGCAAGGATAGACTGTGGGCGTACATCCATTTTATCTTGTTGCAGAAGATTATTCCTTGACACAGAAGGTCATAAAAATCTCACTGCTGAGTATTAGAAGATAATCTTGCTAAAAGTTTAAAATGCTTTACCAGCAGTAAATATTTAAGACCTTCATTTATAGCAATCAGGGGACTATGCGAATACATACCTTAGCTTGCAAATAAACACTAAATTGTCACCTCAAATAAAAACTGAGTAGTAAAACATCTGAAATTAACCATCAAGGTTGCTAATTATTACAAGTTGTGTAGACATTAATTACTCAGTACCCGACTTATTTTTTTTATCCCTGACCTTTCTTAGTTGGTATTTTGTAATTGGTTACAAGTGATTAGAGGTATTTCCGATCACTTATAATTTTCGCTTCTGGCACTTCAATCCCAGTAAGAAAAGATTTAATATAAGAGAGTGATAGGAACAAGAACTGAAGGGGAACTAATGGTCCCCTCCCCTCCCTGGTACAGGTATAGCCTGTTAACTTCTGCTTGCTCTTTCATGCAAGGAATCACTCGGATGTGACATTGAGCAATATCCTTTGCGCTTTGTCCTTCATCTGAGGCAGGCTTTTGGCCAAGTAGAAACTTGAAAAGAAAGTGCAGAAGTATTAGAAGATCTCATTTGTTTTTGTAAAGCTGTGGTGGGCTCCGTTGAGAGGCGCCGGCGTGGCTCGTGGGCTGGTGAGGTCTTGGAGAACCAGTGCAACCTGTGTTCCCTGAGGGAGGAGGAGTGAAACTCAGGTCTTGTACAGTGTTAGAGCTACTACCTGGGCTCTCGACACCTCATTAAAATTTAAGATTATAAACCTGCAGCTTACAGTGAGGGTGAATAAAATGTCGTGGTTTTCTTAGGAGTTGGTAGAACCCATCCCCTTCTGTTGCTTGGAAAACAAGCTGTAGTGGGCTGCAAAGATCTTGTTATATTTTGGTAATGAAAAATATAATGTAAAAAAACCCTGGCTATAGCTCAAGTGAATTTGTCCTCTGTGCCATCAAAGCCTGGTGTGTTCAGTTAAAATAACCTTTGGTAAGAGGCTGGGTTGATGTGCTTTATGCAAATGAAGAAAGGATCTCTTAATCAGCAATTTGGAGAGACTAAAGTGTTGCTTCAGACAAGACAAAACAATGTAAGGCATTTCATTGCTTTGCCTTTAAAATAGAAAGGTGATGAACACATCATCCTCTCTGAACGCAGTCTCCCGTTGTTATTCCGGGCTTTTCACCTGTATCTCTATGGGAAAATAGATTTGAAATACCTTTCAAAGAGGTAGGTGCCTCTTCTCTGTGCACAGTCAGCAAGCGCCTGTTCTGATGGAGCGGGAAAGATCACTTTAAGTAATAGAAGACAATTTTAAGGGTTATGTATCTTACAAGTTCAATTTGTGAACCAGCTGGTGAACCACTCTCGAGTTTTCTTTGACAAATCTCTCCAAAGAATTCTGGTGTCTAAAGATTATTTTATTATCAATATGCAGTCATGCAGGTCAATGTTCTTTTCATTCGGGGAAGCAAATGACATCAAACAAATGGCATTGCAAAGCCTAAAAATCCAATATAAATGTGTAATGCTCATCCCCACTTGATGAGACCAAGGTGTTTTGCTACCTCAAAATATCACTTAGAAATATTTAGATTTCACCCTTTTTTTTTTTGTTAGGATAAACCACATGGGATCTCTATTTTGACAAGATTTTACTTTGAGGTTAAAACCTATCAGACCCTGGGAGAGCTGTGATGGTGATTAGGCTTTTTGAGCTTTTCCTCTATGAGATAGATTACACTTGCAAAACACTTTTGGCTGACTCACTGAACAGTGTTTAAATGCTTGTGGATTTGTATTTTAGCTCCAGAAAACTGCGTCTTCCCCATTTAGCTCCCTTAATCAATCCCTTGTGTTAAACAATGTTTAAATGCACCAACAGGAGGCAAGCCAAGGGTTCAAACGTTACCAAGGCAGGGCTGGTGGGTAATGCTGAATACAGCGTGGGTTCCTGCTCCACCAGACCTGTGCCTTGATGGGGAGATGACCTGGCTGGTGCTTGATACCATCTTTGCTGTTCCTCTGCTGATAGAGGTAGTAAAACTGGGAGATATCTCAGAGTTAGTGTCCTACAGCTTTGTTTTTGATGGGCATGGACTTTCCTGCAGGAGCAGGAATAGGGACAGCAGTAGGAGCAGTGGCAGGGAACAGTTCTCCTTGTGAAGGATGGTAGGACTGGGGGAAACCAAAAATAAATCAGCAAAAGCAGGTTCAGATGCACTTGGTTATTTAATAATGAAGAGCAGATTTAGATTGGATATTAGGAACAAGTTCTTTCCTCTGAGGGTGGTGGAACACTGGAACAGGTTGCCCAGGGATGTGGCTGAGGCCTTTGAGGCCCCTTCCCTGGAGATACTCCAGGTGAGGCTCGATGACATCCTGGGCAACCTGGTCAGGTTGGGGTTGTCCCTGCAACTGTGGGAACGTTTTACTAGATGACCTTTGGAGGTCCCTTCTAGCCTGGATGATTCTGTGATTCTATAACCTCTAATAATAAGCCCATAGGCTTGTAGTTCTTGGGTTTCTTTAGCTTGCTGCTAAGTGGAGGATGTTGCATTTATAGGAGGTGAAATGTTTGAAGGATATGAAGTTCGTATCGGAAAACAGAAGCAGGGAAAGCTCTTAAAGAGTATATGGAGGGTTTCAGGTCCAGACCAATCTGCAATCTGAAGGCTTTTGGAGTGCCTACTTTGAGGCTGGAGTGAAGCTGAGAGATGCCGAGTCTCATAGTGCCCTTATTTAAGCCTTCTTAAAAACAGTGAATTTGGAAGACAGGACAAAGCTAGCCTATGGTTTGGCAGGCAGTGCCAAACAGTGCCGGAGTAGGTGAGTTTGATAAGCATCAGCCCCAGATAGAGCTAGGGACTGTAAAAAGATTAAAAAAACACATTAACAAATGAGCTGTTGTGTGTTTGAAGTGACCAAGGGAAAATTTTTTCACTTTGGGGATTCAAAGCCTGATGCATCAGCAGTGTTCCTGCCATTGACCAGGCTTGATTTCCTCCCACGGAGGAATACCATCACCCTTACTCTGAGGAATGATGCTTTAGGAATGTCAGCATTTGCATATTACGCTAATAAATTTCCAGGTGGAAAATGCACCTCAGCTTTCTGTTGGATAGCTGCTTTCAGCTCAGTCTGCAGTACAGTGTCAATATAAACTTGGAGTGTAACATGCAGATTTCTGCTGGCAGCAGATGAGATCAACTCTCCTTCAGGCTTTCATCAGCACTCCCAGGTGCCAGCTCCTAAAGAACTGCTTATACCTGAAAATGGGAAATTTTTGGTGCAATTATACAATATTCCTGTGAAATAAATGGTGCCTCTCTCTTTATTTTCTAGCTATAAGTGATTTTTTTTTTTTTTTTTTTACTTGAAGGATGTGCTGTTCCTTTACATGAAATGAGGATTGCACAAAACTGAATTTCTTTTTCGCTTTCTTGGAAGTTACAGCTTCCAGAACAACTGGAGTGGTGAATGGGGAGCCACATTAAAAGAGTGCTGTTGACTTTTTCTTTGGAGATGACTTCATATCTGTTCTGAAGTAGATTTTTTTTTTTTTCCCAAAGCCTTTTGCTGACAAGGGATATAGAAAACACTGAAGCTGCTAAATTCAGTTCTTAGTGTGCTGTCTTCCACAGAATCACTTCAGGGAGGAAGCACTGTTTCCCTCAGTACCTGTTCCTCTCTGTTCTTCACTTGGGATGAAGGTGTGTGTTTGAATTGTGGCCAAACCCTCTGGGCTATGGGAGGATTTTTCTTATTTAACAAAATTGCTTGGGCACTGCTGAATGTCTGGAGGTAATATAATTGAAATAGTTTAGGTTTCTCAAGCCTGGAAGCCCAGGTTCAGTCCTGCTTGTGAGGATAATATACAATTACTTTAATCACCATCTCAAGCGCATGACTACGAAGAGCAATGTTCAGCCTTTTGCAATTACTGTGGGATGAAATACTGTGCTGAAAATAAAACATTCTGAAAACATTCTATTCCCTGCTTGAAGTTGGTGTCTCTCTGCCAATGCAAAGTGTTTTAAGAAATTGTGTTGAAGAGTCTTTCTGTTGTTAAAAGCTGAATTTTCTGGAGGATGTGAGTAGGTATTGCGCTGCTGGTTTGATCCATGAAGCAGACAGAAGTTCTAATGTTGGCTTTTTTTTTTTAGTCAGTCACCCATTCCTTCTACCTCAAAATTACTCTGTATCCAAAGCACTCAATGGATTTATGGGAGATCAGGTGTCCTACTTGAATGGAAATCTAACCAGCATGAGCAACCCCAACAGAAGAAAGCAGTAATAGGCTTAGTAGTAAGTGCATTTGCTGGAGTTGTGGGGGAAGAGATAAATGAAGATTTGATCCAGAGTCTCCCACACCAGTGCCAAAAAAACCCACCCTACCTCAATTATGCACACAAGCATGACTGGGATTTAAAAAAAAAAATAAAAAAAAAATACAAAAACCAAAGCAAATGTAGTTCTGAAGGTTGTGTGACAAGTGTTTTGTAAGAAACCTCTCTTCTGCTTTGGCACTCTGCCCTGTGTGCCCACATAAGCTCAGGGATACTTTAGAGATGGATAGGAAAGTATAGAGAAAATCAGAATTTTCAAAGTAAAAAGCTGGAGGGCTTTTTACTTTTTTTTTTCTTTTTTGTTTTCGGCAGCAAGGGATGGATTCGTAGGTGTCTAAAAATATGTAGCAATGTTGGTGTTGGAGCGTTCCTCAACTTGCGCAAGTTGTTCTCCTAAACTTTCTGTGCCTGAAGTGTTAAGTTGAACAGTTACAGTAAATAGAGCAATATTTTGATTGGTATGAAAACCTTCATTTCTTCTTGATGTCTAATTAGCGTAGCTCTGAATGTCAAATATTTATCTGCTCTACCCGGCGTTGTGTTCGCTTTGGTGGGGGCTCCATCTGGCTCTGCCTTCCTTGAAGCCTGTTCCTCCACAAACCATCTTGCCCGTGCTCTGTGCTGGTGCTGGATCCCACCCGTTGCCCATCAAGTCCCTTGGATTGGAAGGGAGCTCTTCCAGCAAATCTGGGTGCCAAGGAGTGTTGTGTAAAACCAAGAGATGAGTTAGTCTGTGACTCCTCTTGCTTAGTGAGCTGAAACTCCAGAGCCTAGGCTGAGAAATGTCATCTCAAGTCCTTACTAAAGACTGCTGATTGCTCGGTAGTCTACAGGCATGTTATGGCATCATTTAACAAATATTTACCTCCCAAAATCAATGTAATTCCTTCACACAAAATCTCCCACGGCAAAACTGGTGTAGAAGCCTTCTGCGTTCTGGGGGACTTAGTAGCAACTGTGTTACAAACTTGAACAGGAGTAGGGGGTCCTCTGGTTGTGACTTCTTCATCTTCAATTATAATACAGCCTACAACCCTTTACTTAGAAAATGGATGATCAACACTTACCTTTAGGCCAAAATGTCAGTCTCTTTGTTGGAATGTGTTGACAGTGGAGGGAACAAA
This sequence comes from Thinocorus orbignyianus, assembly GCA_013400375.1. Lineage (NCBI taxonomy): Eukaryota > Metazoa > Chordata > Aves > Ciconiiformes > Thinocoridae > Thinocorus > Thinocorus orbignyianus. Next base: position 880,100 of record VXBW01006167.1, on the reverse strand, counting down.
ACTGTTATTTCTTAGTATGTTGGCTGCATTATGGTGCTTATTCAATTCTAGCTAGATAAATGTATCTCGGAGTCTACCATGTGTTATTTTTGTATGTTCCATAGCCAAACATGTGAAGCTATATGATGAAAAAATCTATTGAACAGGTTTCCCATTGGTTTTCTACTTTTCAAAAGTTGGTTAGAGAGTACTTTGGATGACCTTGTACTGGAACTCCTTGGGAAATGGCTCTGCTTTTGCCCTTTCTTTGGATTTTAGGTTGGTTTGCTCCCAATAGAGTTGCCCTGAGTGAGCAGTGATAGTGGAACACTGGGCATTCATGCCAGCTTTGGGAAACCAAGAGAAACTGGAGCAGCCGGGGGGAAAATGGGGATTTGCTGAGAGAGGTTTTAGCAGCTGAGAGTGTTTATCAGCTCTTAGCAAAGTCATTAGAGTTGAAAATAAGGTTCAATTAGTCCCAGGTGGAACAGCAGGACTTCAGTGTGATGTGCAGAGTCTGCAGTGAGCATCGGGCTGGGGCATGGTGGTGGGGCCCTCAGAGAGGGATACCTCAGTGGGGAAGGGGGAAGCTGAGAACCCAGTGGTGGAAGAACCCAGGAGATTATCTGACTGGCTTACTGCATTTTAGCTTGTGGTACTGTGATTATTTCTAGTTTCCTATTTTCAAAAATAGCCTTTTTCTCTGCAAGATATGTTGGTGTGGATAAAGATTAATTTAATGACTTAAAACATCAGTGTAACTGACTTTCCATACTACTTTCTACTTTCAGATATTGGAAATTTGACTGAAGTCTACATATCATGCACTGGAGAAGGTAACAATTTTTTAATACTAATTTTGATTTGTTGGTGATATTACTTTCTCTCTTTCCTAGCATCATCGGATTCTATGTCAAAATTCTCTTTGTATTGTTTGTGCCTTAGTTTCTCAGCACACTGTCAGAGGGGTTTGCTTACCTTTTTCAAAAGAATATCAGAAGTCTGCCTTTAATTTTTTTTTAGGGTGTATATATTGCATTTGGGCAATTCTACACAGAACAACTTACTTTAAGAAAACCATTTTTTTTAAATATATATGTTCTTTTAAACAATAGTACAACTTAAGAATGTTTTATAAAGCCATGCTGATATCTTGTTATTAGTGATGGTGTTTGTGGTTTGGCTTTTGTTTTTCTTGTCATGTGATTTTCAAAATTGGTATTTTAATTAATCACTGAATGATTGACTCTGTAGTTGAATTAGATGAACAAGCCTGTGGCACTTCTGAAACTGAGATTGTCATAATGGCATCGTAGCTTGACTGTTCAAAGGAATCAGTATTTTTTTCAGTTGAGAGGTGGGCTTTCTCCTGTAAATCCTGAAATTATCTTGTGAGGGGTTTTTCTGGAACAACATCAAGTATGAAACCTAAATTTAAGCCTGAAATGTTTTGCTCTTTGGCATGTCCATCTCAGGTTGGTTTGGGAAAAGGTGGCAGTGTCTTCTGCATCCCTACTATGTTGCTTTTTCCCTGTCCCAAAACTGTACCACTAAGTTTAGCTTCCACGTAGCCAGTCTCCCTGGATAAAATGGCTATCACAAAACAATGTGCTTTTAAGTCTGAATTATGCTGGTAGCCCCGAAGGAGAAAAAAAACCTTTTCAGAGTTTAAAATGAAATATTTTTTAAAAAGTGGTCTTTCCTCTTAGTTTTTTATACGTTATTGCCCTGTCTGTTCAGAGAGGTTGCGGATGCCTTCTGATCAAAATATTTAATTTCTTACTGCAAAAGGAAAAGAAGGATTAATTCAGAAGTTTCTCTTCAGTGGTGTTTATAACGAAATTGGAATTACTACTGTACATCAAGGAAACTATTCTTATTCAGCTTGGACCTTCTTAAATTTGCAAAGCTATCTTTGTGTGATGTTTTCAAAGGCAGTATGATAAATTTTGTGATATATCACTTTCTAGTGGTCTGAAAGGAAAAGCTTATTTCTTAATGTAAAAGATAACTTTGAATAATGGACTCCTCATCCCTTTGGACAGTACTCCTAAATTAGCCTCAAAGCTGTTTCTCGTTTTCAGGTTCCCCATAGTAAAAAAGGAGATACTGATACCCATTTCATTTGGAAAGTGTTTTCAATCTGCTGATGAAAAGTACTTCTGAAGAGTTAGGCAACCTTGATTAATTGAGCCTGAATAAGAAGTGCAGGATCAAATCTTGGGATATTATTTTTAGGCTGCAGACTTGTGTTCTGCATTCCAAATCCTTAAATGCCAGTTTGATAGCAAGTGTGAAGGACTGGAGTAGACAGCAATATGCATAACGAGTAATGGCTTGCAAATGCTGACACCACTATAGACAGAAGAATGGAAATTGCTTTCTGTTTACAGAACAACAGAACTATTTGGTAAACACTTCTCATTAGCAGGAATGTGATCGGAATTTGTGTTAAATGCCTCAATTCTGTGATATAACCAGCGTGGCGTTTGTAGTGAAGTGGTATTTCAAAAAAAGGCAAAGTGTGGATAAGAACTTAGCAAATAGGAGTGCACTTTTAAGTTCATTGATGAGGTGTGTAATGTTTAGGCCTGATAATGGGATTGCAAGCCAGAACTGTGTTCGTATGGTGTACAGGAAGAGGGGGGTCAAAATAGCAATCTGAGGGGGGGGAAATAAACCAAAACAAAGCAAAACCAACCAAACCCTCTGATGCAGAACTTGTACATACTTTGTGTGCCTAAAATTGGTCTGTTGCAGTTGGAGATCTTGGCTAGTACCTTGAGATCCAGTGTTGTGTTTTCAAAGAGAGATGTCCGTTTTGGTTTTGTTTTCTGGGTTGTTTTCATTTGGTTTTAACGTTGTGGGGTTTTTTTTGTTTTGTTTTGGTTTTTTGGTTTTTTGTTTTTTTTTTTTTCCTAAAGAAAGTGAGGGATCACACTCCTTGGGATGCTTGACAAAAGTGTACTTATGGGGACTGCAAAGTCAGGTTTTAAGCACATTTCATCCCTAAGGCATGGAAGGGTTTTCTAAGCCGTGATCCTAAGCAGCACATGGTCTTTGTGAAGCCATAAACAAAACAGAATTCCCAGGTTTAGGATTTGGCTTCCAGTCAGTTTGGTTAAAGCAAAACTGGCTGTTGTTTACCAAAGTGACTCAGTAAGTACAGATTTGAAAGGAAACATTTGTGCATTATAATGCTATAATTATAAAGTTCTACTTTATTACCTGTCAAGCTAATTAAAACAGCTACAGGCTAACAGTCATCTTGGAAAGCTTGTAGCATCTGTGCATTGTAGTCAACAACCAGGCTTAAAGTGTAATTTTAATTAGAATTATTACCAGCAGACAAAGTGTACAGTTGTGCTGGAGAAATGTCCTTGCCTGGCACAGAAATATCGAGTGTGTTGGGGAATAGCCCTAGGAAAGGAAATTACAGTGAACGTGGTTTCTGCCTTATTGTATGAATAGCAATTAATTACGGCTCAGTTCAAAACTGTAGGGTCTCTCTTCCTCTGCTGGCGTCCAGCTGGGAAGTGGTGGCCTCCTCTTTGCCTGGTGTGCTAATGTTTGTGTCTCCCAGCTGTTAGCTCCCTGAATCTGGAGAACTGCTGCTTGTTTCAGGTGGAGTCTGACCATGTGTAACTTTGAGACCGTTCCTTCAAAGGCAGGAGTTGCTTGTCATCTCCTGGCATCCTCTGTTTCTCAAGATCAGTAGAAAATAAGTGTCAGTCTTCTTAGGCTCCTTGCTGCTAAATGTGTCTGCCACCGTGCCCTCTTATTCTTTCCCTAATTCTCCTCCAAAGATCTACTATGTCCTTCCCTCCTTTATCTCCTGGTTTCCTTCCATTCTGGTTCCTTCCTCTCCCTCTGCACCTTCTGTGCTCTCTGCCAGCTCTCTGCTTAGACATCACCCTCTCTCATATTTGTTGGGTTTCTTGTGCTGACAGTGTTCCCCTCTACTTGGAAACCCTGAACAATTAAAAATCAATTGTTCCTGAGTACTTTGAAAAATGGAGTTATCACAATTGTCTTTTTCATAGTGGATTTTGTGGGGACTTTTTAAAAACTGAGTAGTCGCTCAGCTCCTTGAAGTTGCACCTCAGAGATGGCTAATTTTGCAGCAGAATGAAGTGACAACTTTTTGACATGTACAACTTGGGTTATAGTTAATTATTTCAGGGAAAACATTTTGCTTTTTTTCCTTAACAGTAATATTTAGGATGGAGGACTATTGACTTGACTCATCATAAGGACATGACAAATAAAAAAGCACTGATCAAATACTTGACCAAAACTTATAATAAAGTTACGTTAAGATTAGTGGGCCTCTGCCCAGATCTCTCCCTTGGAAGCAGGTTTGGGAAGATAAACCAAAGAGATGTGCCTTATTTCAGTGAGAACTTTCTCTTGCAAAACTTCCAGAGTGTATTGTCCTCCTTGATGTGTGAAGATGTCGTGTGTGTTCCCTGAGTTGTTACACGGTGCTGAAAATCACACTGATGCCGCTATTTATGAAATCTGATGCAGAGAAAATTCCTGCAGGAAGCAGCGAGTCTGCCCTCCTGCACTTGCTTGATATTGTAAAGAGATTACTGTGGCCTTACAAGAAGGTTAAGATGTCACGGCGTTTAATATACTCTGAAAATAGTCCTGCTAAAGCCACTGTTGCTTGTGATTGATGCTGCAGGTTATGATGGTGGTTCTAAATCTTGTGTTTGTGTGTGCAAATTGCTATTTTCCAGCCTTTACAAGGCTGCTAACTTTATCTTATGGTGCAGCCCGTATTTAAGGATTTCATGTTGTGTTAGCCTTTGATTAAGGGGAAAGTAACTTTGGTTATGCTGCTGCTAAAAGTGGTTCTGTGGACTGGCTCGGAATAATTCATCAATCATTCCTCATGACTGAGAGCGTATTTTGGACATGAGGGTCACCCTTTGAGGATTAATTTTCTGAGATAAACAGCTAATGGCTGTTGGATGATTATGGTCAGAAGCAATTATTATGGTATTCTAAAACTGTTCGTTACTACAATAAGGAGTCACTAAACCGAGTAAGTTTTTTAAGTTGTTGCTTAAATAGCTGGGTCAAGATGCACCAGCCTTGATTCAAAGGTGTTACTGGATGATAGAGTTGCTGATGCTTCCCAATGCCTGCTCTGGCCGGGACATGTCCTGGCAGACCTTGGTGGCCTACTTTGCCTTTTCCCTCCCATTAATCCATTTTTCTGCAACTAAAACAGCCACTTGGCAGTTTTATTGGAGTCCCTTGCAAACAGCAAAATAAACAGGTATTTTCCAGATACTGTGAAGAACACTTCACAGCTGGTTTATGTTTATAGATGGGTATCACTGTCTGCTGCTTATCCTCTAGGCTTTTGGTTTCCTCTGCCTTTTTTCAATTTCTGCAGCTTAAAGGTATAGAGGAGAAGTATATTGTGAGGACAACTCCCAAACTGCCTGAAGACAGAGCCTTCTCACGGATGTAAAAGCTTGGTAGAGCCTGAAAGCAAAAGAAATATGTCTGAGATAAACTACTTCTATTTAATAAAAAAAAAAAAAATATAAAAATAGGGGAGAGCCTTAAACAACAAGGATATAGGCAGCTGCTGTCAGAGGCACTGCTTAAAAGGAATGAGAATCTGTCTTTTTGGAGGGATTAGTGCACTGAGAAATAAACTGCTGAATCACTGGAAGCAAGCGAGCAACGCAGAGTCTAGAGGCTCTGCAAAAAATAAAATGGCTGCTGTAATTCAATTAAAATCACAGTAGGATTTGCAGTTCGAGATGGTACATCTGTCATCCCTGTGTCTCCTGGTGGCTGGTGCCTCGAGGGATACTTAAAGGAGTGTAAAGCTCCTGAAAAAGTCTGGAGTGACAGTTCTGGAATGATGAGGTTCCCTGTTTATTCATAGACAGATACCTCTTCCTCAGTGCACCTACTGAGTTTGGGATGCTGCTTGGTCTTCATGCATGTGACACCTTTTAGTAGATTGCTAATCTGAACCAGGACTCATGGTTTATCCTACAAACTGGAAGAGGACCACCACACCATTTCTTGCAGATAATCAATTGTTAACAAAATAACATTGAGGATAACTAAATTCAATGAGGTCTACTGTATTTAGATTCTTATTGTGGATCTAGGCTGGGCGTCTACAATTAAAGGCAACTTGTTACCCCTTCCAAAAGTTCTTTTTGAGAAGCAACTTAAGCTAGGAGAGTTGCTCACTTTGCTAGAACAAATGGGTTTGAAAGGCTCCCTGCAGAACCTGTGCCAGTTTGAGTTATTTGAAAAAGCATACTGTCCTCCTTAGGACTGAAGAGCTACAAATTCACTTGCTAAGCTTAACTTGGTAAGTAAATTTCAGACCCTTAGTGTCTCTCTATTTAATATTTTGTAGATAACCAGGGCAAAAAAAAAGGGCTGTGTTTGGTCTCGGTGAGCTCAGGTACTGCTTGGGATGGACTGGCAAGACACAACAATTGTTCAAATGCTTTTATTTTTGTGGCCAACTTCTCCAGCTTTCAGTGCAACTAGTACCTGCTCAGCTGAGTAAGGAGGTTTTCTTCCAAGCAAATGCTTAGAAGTTTATTTCAACAAGTTTTCACTAAAAGCAAATATCTCCTTGAAAGCTTTCTCTACCTCCTCTCAGCTTGTTGGCAGGTTGTTGGTGACAATTGTCTTCCAGGGTTCAGCTGTATGAAGGGAGGACAGTGGCACTCCTGGGATGCTCAGTTTAAGAACTGTGTGTTGGGGAGCCCAAGACCCCAGTTTGGGCAGTGGGGTCATCTCTGGCTGCTTTTCACTGCTTGCGCTGTGAACCTGCAGGGATTGGTTGCTGCAAATCAAATGTTTTTAAGATTTTTTTTTTTCCCTTTTAATTGTTTAACAATGTGCTTGTGGCAAGGGAGCTTGAAGAGCCTCCACCCCTTTCAGCAGTGATATCTAGTACAAATCAGAGAAGGCCTGAAACACCCCTAAAAGGAGCCTTTTTCTTGAGTGAAGGAGAAGAAATAAGGTTTGACTATTAACTTTAGATTAAATTGCACCGGGTTTACTTGATTTTTTTTTAACTTTTTTTAGTAAGCAAAAAAAAGGTAAGCATTTTTACTAGAGGTGAGAAGAGGTATGACCATAATTGTTTGGACCATTATTTAAAAGAGGCTTTTTTGCCATCAAATCTTGAGTTAATAATTTGAAATATCTTGCATGTGCCCTTAGCATTTTTCAATGGCATCAATTAACATTTAGGAAATTAATTTCAGACCACTGGAATATTAAACATTTACTTTAGAAATGTAAATGAGGTGGATCAACCTGGCATTTTACGTGCCCCTTAACCCAAATACTCATAAGGCAATAAAAACCCCACTAAAGTCAGCAAATGCGAAGGTTTCATTGCTGAAATTAGGAAATAGTGAATTACAGAATTGTGGAATTATACAGGTTGGAAGGGACCTCTGGAGATCATCTAGTCCAGCTTCCCTGCCAGAGGAGGTCCTCTGAGAGCAGGTTGTGCAGGGACTTGTCCAGATGGGTTTTAAAAGTCTCCAGATACTGTATCAGTGTACTCCAGTTCTTTGCCCAGACTTACAGACCTGGACTACTCTGGAAAAAAAGTGGTACCACTGGGCAGAACTAAACCATTGTCTAGATGGAACACCAGTGCCTGTCTATCTTTCATGGTTCCCTTTGGCACACTTTATGCCCTATTTAAAAAAAAAAAAAAAATTCTTAAATTCCCAAGAAGTATACAACAGAAATTAAGATGCTTCTGGAAATCCATAATTAGTTAAAATGAATCTTTGCTTTGCAGAATAAAATACTTAGTTTAACTTTAAAGAACCTAATTCTGTCACCCTCTTACTGTTTATCAATATAAAATATTACAAATATGATTCTGCAAAAAGTTGTTAGAGCATGACTTGCTCTACTTAAGAAATGTTTACCTGGTCTGTCTGTTTTTACCTGGGTTGGTGCATGTTTGCATCTCTGCCCCAATAAAAGTGCTTTAGCAAACTGATGCCTTATTTCAAATGATGAATCTGCCAACTGAAGGAATGAGAAATGATTCTTAGGGTGAATTTTGAAGTTTGTTTTGAATTTTCATTCCACATTTCTTAGGAACACAGTTGAAGATAGTGTCTTTGTTGAGAAGAAGGAAAATAAGATCTTTGTTTTGCTTAATCCATTCAACCTGGTCATTGTACCTCTTTATGCCATCTTAAGAAGAACATCTTTGCCTCCCTACCTGGAAACACATCCTCTGTTTCAGTTTCTCATAATCTTTTTTTTTTTCTTTTAAATGTGACTTCCTGTGTAGCATGTTCCTGCATAACAAGTTTTGTTTGGAGGGGATCCGTAGAGATGCAGTGCAACTGCCCTGCTCAAAGTTCTGTGGGAAAAAGTTATTTTGGTGTTTACTGAGTGGCAGCTGTCCTCAATACACCATGTGGCATGAAGAAGGAATTTTTTGGGGGCATCTCCAGTATGTAATTCCTTCTGGTCTTTTTCCATCACCTCAGTTCCCCCGTCACTTCTAAATCTTTCAGAAAGTTATCACTTTAGTCTCACTACTGCTGTTTTCATTCTTCTTCACATAAAATAACTCCTTTCCATCAGTTCTCTCCTGTAACACTGTTAGTTCTGTGTTTCCCCTTGTGCCTCTGACCAGTTATTAGGTGTTACCAGTTCTGAGGTATATTAGTTGTCACTGACTGTAATGTACTTATTCAAATAGCCTAACTACCCAATTTTAGAATTTCCTGAGTATGGAACCAGACAGCTAAGTTAGCAAGCTGTATTCCATGCACTGCTAAAGTTAATGGGAATCTGGATCAGCTTTGTGGTGCCCTACTTCAAAGTAGTTCAAAGTTCTCTTATTTCCTCATTTTTCCTCCAGATCTTCGTTCCTCTCATACCACAAGAATTATCACAATTCTACTCGATCACCTGCCTTGATACGTGAGATGTTATCTTCAGCACAGTCCTTGAAGTATTATTTTTGACTTCCGCAGGAAGCAGACGGGGCCAGGGGGTGAACTGTTTTTATGCTGAACAGATGTGTCATGATTTTATTTTGTTTTTGTTTAGGTTTTGCCACAGTCTGTTATCCTAGAATTAAAACACCTCTTCAGAGGCTGATGATTAGAGCTACCTCTTTTTCTCCTCCTGCAAAATATCACTGTAGCATCTTCTTGATGACTTTTTTCAAAAGGCAGGCAGTGCTGTAGCCGCAGCAGGCTCTGTGGTAAGTTGTGCCACTTGAGCATAACTTTAGCCTTCACCGTTGACAATCTCATATTAGTAATTCTTCTTTCTGGTAGTGTTACAAGAATACGTTGCTCACCATTTCTTGTTATACATCAAGATCATAAACCTTTCTGATGTTTCAAGCATCCTAAATGGCTTGTGTTGCTCTTGGGATCAGCTTGCATCCATTCCAACTTGGCACAACCTTGCTCTGAGATCAGTTGAGGTGCTCCTCGTCCCCACTGGTGGGTGTGAAAATCCACACTGGCTTCTCTAGAACTGTTTTCTGTCTTATCCCTGACTAATGTTGTACTTTAGTGTATGCCATTTGATAGCTAGCTGCAGTCTTTCTTATCAATTTATGACAGGGATTATATTGGTTAGTTTGGCTAGGATTTTTGTTTTTAACTGGAAGGATATTAGAAGGGTATGACTGACCCCACCAAGAAGGACAAGCCCCTTATTTTCCAGCACTCAGCAATACATGGGTGTTTTGTTGTGTTTTTTTTTCCAGCGTCTGTTAGTCTCTTCCATCTTGTGCACTAATTACAGCTGCCATTTAATTAAGCTGTACCCAAGCAGGGGCTGGATGTGGTTATTTGCAGACCCTAAGGTCTCTTTGCTGTTCCCATGGAGAGGATCTTGGGCAACCTGTGACACTGTGTGCCCTGAAGCAGAAGAGCTTGTGGCCATGGCACCTGTAGCACGGACTGGTGTGCCCTTATTAAAATTCATCTGCTGGTTTTCACAATTAATTGCATTAGTGGTCAACTTAGTGCTTCTCTCACCGCTTCTTGTCTCTGTTCAAGGAATTGTGGACCTCCACATGCTCGAACTCCTCCCATGCATCTGCAAAGTAACTTTGGTGGGGTTTTGCAGGGTGTATCTCCCAAGAAGATGCTGTCATCTTTGCTGGACTGATGTTTCTTTGTCTCTACTGCTTTCTACACCTTACTCAGAGTCCCAGATCTCACTATCTGTGCTCGTTACACGAGCCTGGCTCTGGTCAGTGACTTGCAGCTTTTGACGTTCTTGGAGGCTTTTGGCTTTGCTGTTATCTTTCGAGATCCTTCTCCCCCCCTTGTACCCTGTGCTCACCATCTGCATTTCAGAGATACTTGTCAAGTGTTTCTGTAACCCCTTATACTGCATTTTCAACTCGGCTAATTGTATCACGTTCACCCTCTGTAGTAATACACAAAGTAGTTGTGGTGGTCTTGTTTTTCTGCTACAGCTGGTAGCAGAAATATAATAAACATCACTTTCCAAACAACTTTCCTTTTCTATCCTAAGTCATTTTCTTCTAATTCTGCATTCCAATGCTCTCTGTGTCCTAAAGCTCTTCATGCCGTGGTGTATTTTTAACTAATGACGCGTCATTGTACCAGCTTGGATTTTCTTGTATCTGTTCTGTAAACAACTGAAGTGCCTTTTAAGGGGGAGGAGAAGGAGGAGGAAAAAACGGTGCCAAAGCGTTAAAAGTCATGTTCATCCTCCCTCATGGAAGCAAAAGAGATCAGACTGGCCTAGGACCAAATTAATTAAATGTTCCATTTAGTGGAAGATGTCAGTTAGGAATAGGTAATACTTTCCATCTGAAGAGCCTCATTGGTAGAGAGTAACGTTTCTGTGCGAGCAAGCGCCTTCTGAATGTTAGACAAATGTCAAAGCACTGAGAAAAGTTTTAGGGCTGAGAGCTTGCCAGTGAATGTTATCTCTTGGCAGGTTTTTCAGCTCCAACTTTCCCATTAAGAGGGGCAGCGTCAGCAGAGTGCTTCGGGATTGCAGGAGCCAGAAGGACCACAGCATCATGGAATCAAAGGGGAACTCGGAGCAGTTATTCTTGTTAGCTGGTTGCAGTGCCAGGTCCATGAGGAGCTGGGGAACGCACGGGTTGAGAGAATAATAGTGAACTGAGTAGCTCTTACATTTATATTTAATGAACTGCTAATTGTGACATATGATGAGGAGAGAAGAGGAAAACTTCTGGGATTGAGTTTGAGAAAGGAGCTGTTGGGAAAAGGACTTGGTCAAAGTAAAGCAATATATTGACAAGAAGATTTTTTTGGTTTTGTTTTTTTTTCCTTAGCAGAGTATGTGTAGGGAAGGAGGAGACTGGAATGTTTTCCTAGTTATCATTTTCTGTAGCAATTGAGTATAGTTGTAATTTCTGAACCTTTAGGTGTATATGTAGACTATATATATACAAAGTTAGATGTATAGGTAGATTATATTTATATATGTGTGTGTATATATATTTTTATGTGTGTGTACATATATATATAGTGAGTTACCTGGAATACATATTCTTAGGCTGCAGCAATGCAATTTCACATAAGATTAGGTAACTTTAATAATCATTTACTGATGTAATACTGCCCTCTGCTTAAGGAATGCCAAACTTCATTGCATAGTTGTACACTGAAAACAAAACACACAGGAGCACAAAGTATCTGTATTTTTATCTAGGATTTTGGATCACCTGCAGGTCTGGAAGGCTGGATCCCTGGTATTTCTGGGATGCAAAGTGGGAGCTCTGAGTGGATCAGCTGTATTGCAGATAGATCCTGTCACCCGTCTGGTGTTGTGGAATTCTCCTTCTGGCTATAAAATAATATGAAATGTTTGGTTTTCTGCTCTGAAAAGCTTGTGTAATAATTTTAGTTTATCAGAAGAGTCTTGAGCTGAGGTTGTTGGGCAAAAGAATGAAGCTACTCTATACATCCATGAAAATGGCTCATTTTGATGAACCTGCTTGAAACAAATAATTTTTCATCTTTTTGGTATTTGTCAACTGAAGTGAGTTAGTGCCCTTGATTCTGCCACTGTACATCAGACTTTGTTTTCGCCTGTAGCTACTGCAAGCATAATTCACGTGGGACAGCAGTATCTTGAATTACCACTTTCAGAGAAGACACTGTTCTACCTGTGCTTCTTCTTTCTTTCTGGGATCAGCTTTTTGTCCACTTCATAGACAAAAACCTGTTTGATCTTCTAGGTTATCTGCATAGCATTGGTTTTTAATCTCCATAGATATTTTGGATTAGTTTTAACTGTGCAAAACTGAGTCAGCTTCTTGTGTTGTACTACCTCATGTGCTCCCTGATGCACTTGAAGTGACAAAATACAGGGGTGATAGCTGAAGCAGGTTAGAAATGCAGGTAGAGGTGTTGAGACACAATCACCACAGCATGCAGGCATCTGGCAGGACTTCGAGTTGCCAACTTGAGTGAGAAATATCAGAAGCACAAACGTGATCCCCTGCTTGTCTTGTGTTTTGTTTTTTTTTCCTCCAAGTTCACCATGTCACTTCTCATGTCTCTTGATAGAGCCTCAGCTTGCAAGCACTCAGGCATGTCCCAGCCTTAACCAAGGAATTAAGCCATCTGAGCTGGAAGAGATTAAAAATATTAACAAGAGTATAATCAAGATATAGAGTCCCTGACAGCTGACTAAGGTAGAACGCCCCATGCCAGCGGAGGTGAAGGGGGCTGTTCCATGCAGAACCCTTTCCACGTGTTCCTCCTGTCCCATGGGTCTTGTAGGATCTCCCTGAGCAGCATCCTTCCGTACTGTGTATCCAGCTGATGTAAATTTGTGTCACTCAATTAGCCGCACCGGAGTGACGTTGGTCTGTCCAAACCCATCACCCGTCCCCTGTTCTGCCAGTGGTGCCTCATGGAAAAAAAAGCCAATTTCAAAGCTCCCTTCTCAAAGTCCAGGGCTAGTAACACAAAGTGACAGAGTTAAAACTCTGCATTTTATATAAATATTAGATGTGATATGTTCTGCTTTATTAAGAAAATCTGTTTGGCACTCTGTTACGGAAGAACTAATTGGGTCTGTAGTGAGCGCATAAATTAGGGTTGCCTTATGCAGCACAACTAATTTATGCACATCAAGGTTTTAAAACCTTCTAGGTGTCTTTAGGAGAGATGTGCAGTTTTGGAAAGTTAAAAAGTGGTTAAATGGCTAAAGATGTATGTGTATTTGAAGCCTTTTCCCAAAGCATACACATGCAGTTCTACATTAGGTAGAATACTAGGCAGTATATAAGGTGTGTAAGATAAAGTGCTTAACGCTTGCTGCTGTTCTCCATTTATCAGACCTGACCAGATAATTCACAACTTGTAATTATTGGGCTAATTTAGCATGATTTCTTTATAACAGAATGTGTGATGATGAATATCTTCTATTTTCTGAATGGATCGGTGAATATTTGTCTCTCTAAAGATACAGAGGAACGGGCTGAAACGTTAAAAGATATAGACAACTGTGAGGTCATAATTTTTTTTTTATTCTCCTGCTAATAATTGGAGAAACAGTCCCCAAATTACACAGCAAACTTCTGCCCTCACTGAAATTAGCTGTCCAATGGTCCTCCAATCCTGAAACATGAGATCAAATTGCAGGATGATGGCTCATTTCTGAAACCAGGCAGGATAAGAAACCCCAGTCCCTATTTGCATGAGTAAGAAAAAGCAGAGATTTGGCAAAGGGAATTGCTTTCCCTAAAAAACACAGGAAAGTAACGTGGAGAAATATGCTTTGCATCCTGCAGTGTGTCTGTGGGAGGATGTACCCATGGGAGGATGCACCCCAGCAGCTCCTGAGTTCCTGGGACTGTACAAGAAGGAGACTTCCCAATTTCCCTGCAAACTCAAACCCACAAAAGATGCATGAAATATTCTGTGAATATGGAAAACTAACTCCTGATACTGCAAGCTTAGAATGTAAATTGTTTTTTTTTTTTAATATTTATTTACTGAAGTATATGGACCAACTGGTGATATGTAGATGTCTGATCAATTTGGAAATACAGAAAACCTCGGAAGTTTAGTTCATGGAGGCAAATGCATGCAAGGGCTTTATGCATCAGGTTAGATTTGCACTAGATACTAGGAAGAAACCTCAGCAAGAGGAAAAGTATTGGAACTGAGTTTGGAATATGGATATCTTCCTTTGTTTGGAGCATGGGGTGGGTGGTCACTGTTCGGAATGCCTTCTTCACAGTCATTTGTAACAAAGATTTAAGGTCCTTTAAGATCCTACCACCTTACAGCCCCTGTGACACTTTGTGGGAGCCAGACCATGTCCTGAAGGACAGCATCTCTTGGCAGCTGGCTGGGTGGAGAAATCAGCTGAGAAACACAACTTGACCACATTTCAATCGGAAATGCTTTGGAGCAGGCAAATGACATGGAATTTAGGTGTACTCTGTGTAAGTGGAGGAGTGTGTTAATGGAGACTGGGGCTAAAGGGTGGCCCCTTTCTTTATTTCCATTTAAACGGTTGTCTTTGCATTTTTATTTTAATTTTTTCCCTTCTTGAGAGGGGTCTGGCTCCTTTGAAGCAAACTACTGTCCCTTCCTGGGAGTTTAGATGTCTAATTTCAGCTCTATGTATTGTTTTTATATGCATTTAAGATATTAGATAAAATACATAAACATAGCCAAACTGGAAACCCAAGCTTTCCAGTTCTCAGGGTGGTGTGATGACCACATTGCAGTGGCAGTGTGTGACGCAGCCCAGTTAACTTCTCAGAGCCCCTCTGGGTCACAACAGCAGGAAGGAATTAAATCATCTGATGATGGACATTCCTCTGGAATTTGGTAATAGGGACTGAAATGGCTTTGGAGTGGAAGGGCTTGGGGTCACCCACTTGTTGGATGAGTTTCCATCACAGCTTTATGTAGAAAGTCTCTGTTCATGTGGGTCTCCTGCTGGTGCTTTCAAAGGGGGACAAAGCAACCACTGTTCACTTAAACATCACTTTATCAGGTAGAAGTTTTCTGAGAACGGGGAGCTGGGTCCCAGCGAGATGCGGTCTCCAGGGATTTAGTTATGGATGCATCAAACTCTTCAGCACAGCGATGTGCAAAGCACTTTTCCTGCCCAGAAGTGAAGTGGTAGATGTATTTGAAGCTTCAATGCTAAGTTTTACCTCCCAGGCAAGTTTTTCATGAGACTGAATCTTTAAGAATCTGAGCTGGGGAGTTAAGTGCTTCTATCATATATGGAGCACCGTCCTTTCAAAAAGCAGATGCCTTAGACTTATACAGGTGTTTTCAATATATTCTATGCATGCTGTGATTATTATACACCCTTAATTAAAACAAAAGAGCTTGAGAGGAATGAAATAAATACACCTATAAAACAAGTGCTCACAAGGATTTCATTTAATCAAAAACCAGCTTCAGTACACTGTTCTAATCAGAGATGTTTTTCCTGGCACAGGGGCAGAAAATATACTGATTAATTAATTTCTATTCCTGGAATGAGACAGCCTCCCAGCAGAGCTAATCTGAACAGCTTGGTGACATGGCAATGTGCAGTAAAAATGTAAGTAGTCCCTGAGTTCGTGTCGTCAGACCCAAGGCGAAGCCCCCAACCAGAGCAGGGGCTGATTCAGGAGTAGATCTAGTCTGAAAAAACAAGTGGCAAAACTTCAGTATTGAGGGCACCTGGTGGTGCTTTTGATGCACTGGGTTTATTGAATGTTTTTGTGCTTATTGTATGACTTTTTATGTGAGTAGTTTTTATATTAGGGCTATTTCATAGTAAAGATCTTTTCCTTTTTGATTTGCATGTCAGACTGGCTCCCACATCCTGTCCTTGCTCAGCCAGCAGGATGATGCTTGTGCCTGTGGGGATGCAGACTCTCCCAGATGAGACTGGGAAAGGTAACCAGCTTCCTTCTAGGAGGTAATGATGTACTAAAGAATGTTAACAAGGGCATAATTCTGCAAATTATTATGCCTAATTAGGGAAAAAATAAAAAATTTCATGGCCACTTCCTGCTAGACAGAACTTAAAGCTTTCCAGAGACTAAATACATTAATTAATCTACCATGCTTGTTTAAATATAACAATATACTAGGAATATTTTCTGGTTGAGGCGAGGGGGAGGAAGAAAAACAAGGGTATGCAAGCTTTCCAGTGAAGCAACCTATTTAAATAAGTAAAACTAAACTAGAAGTAGTTACAGAAATGTTGTTTAGATCCAGCTGACAGGACGGCCCAGTGAGCAGCTGTGGAACAGAACACAAACACAAGAAGGGAATGGGGGAGAGGAGACAGAGGAACACTTTACATCAGATTTGCTGACAAAATTGGTTTATTTTGAAAGTCTTGAGTAAAGAAGGATGGACTTGGAAGCACTCTGACTTAAAAGAGGGAGAAGTTGGCTGGGAAGGGGAGAGGGTCTACTCAAGATGTAGTGTAATCCTCCTCAATACATCTGCTGTTCCTTATGTAGTTGAGGAATAGCAACTTGTTTTCTACACAAGTTGAGCAGCCTGTGAATATTTTGGTTTGGGTTTGGTTTTTTTAAATAAATATTATCTCTGACTTTATTACTACAAGTAGTTTTCACCTGCTTTCACTCTCTATTCTGGGAAATTTTTGACTGCACAGTATCATGCTACAGCATCTCCAGGAGAGGCGTATGAGAGGCTGGGCTCAAAAAGCAGGATCTTCTCTTCCATGTGCTAAATCCCCCTATTCCACCACTGTGCAGAATGGATAGACTGCCATGTACCACTTGCTATATCCCACAGAGAAGTTCTTCCAGCGCTTTCTCAAGCTTGGGTTGAGAGGTGGTCGATTCCAGAGTGTCAGGGTTAGAAACACTTGAGCAGCAATTCAGAGTAAAGGCAATGGTAGGCATGAAGCATCACACCCAGGTCCAGACTGGGACCTGTGGAGTGTTAAAATGTGTTTGTAATCTCTGGAGTCTGATCCTGACACTTTATGTGCCTCCAACTCCACAGGAGTAAATGGACTTAGATGGAGTCCTACTGGTAAAGTGCACAAGCCAAAAGGCTTTGATGAGTGTTTGTGTGCAAACACAATTGGCTTCTAAAAATCAGCCCAAAACAGTTCAGTGGTTTATTGCAACCAATAAAATTAATTGCAGTGACATTTTGTGCAACTTGTTCATATGCTGAGAATTGTAGGTGGCCAAATATGAACGTATGCAGCTGTGATTTTTAGAAGTGCTTTTATTGGACAGTTGCAATTTGCTCTTAGTTCATTAAAAGCAGGAGATGGATGTTATGATCCATTGAGAACGACATGAACTGTTAAGAACTTTCAGTTTGGGATTTGGTTATTACAAACTAACTCAAGTTCCTTTTATTGCTGCTCTGTATGTGACAGAGTTCGCATCTTTATCATCCTGTGAATCAAGTTTGATTTTTAAGAGGATGAAACCTTCCTAAATTTTTTTTTCTCCAAGTTTATTTGCAAGAGAGGGCAAGAATTCTGGCCCAACTGTACTATCTCAAAGAGTTACAACAGTTGGATTGCTCATGTGATGGGAACTTTGAGCAGTGTCATTTAAGTATGAGCAATCTGAAGTTTGAGAAGTGATGCTGAACAGTTAAGCAAGCTACTTGGACTGCGACTTCACCCATTTGCACCTCTTTCAACCCTGTCACAATTGCTTGTTTCTAAGAAATCAGTGCTGTGCATCACCGAGAAATCATACAGTCAAGAATATCTTGTGCACCAACCATCTCGGAAGTTGAGCACTCCAATCAGTTGACTCAAATATTCATTATGAAAGTAAACCCCTGCTGATTGTAATGAGAATTTTGTCTGCATAAGGCTTTTGTGACTGGGTCTGGAGTGGGTACTTCAGACTTCACAAGACTGTTTCAGAATCTTTGCTCTAAGATAATCTGTCCAAAAACTAACACAAATTGCTCTTAGAGCCTCATTCAGAAATGGTGGTATTTTTCCACTAGGTCAAATGGACTTTGTCACAAGATAAGAAACTTTGTCTTCTAAGTTTTTTAAGATAATTTTTTTTATATGTGCAGCTGTCTTACATGTCAGATGTACAAATGGTCTCTGAATCATGTGGGTTTATTGGGATGGACAGTTGAGTTAATTAGATAATTTAAAGACTCATCCCTATTGTTGAAAACCATTAAAAAAAATAAAAAATAGAGTCTGTAGAGTGCTTAGCTGTCCCTCATTCAGTCTGGAGGCAGAACGTTACACTGAAGAAGAGACTGCAGTGAACACTGTATTGCTTGACTGTTTTAGAAAGGCTGTCACTTAAAAGCCCTAGAAGCTGCCGAGAAAAGTTTGTGGAATCTCCAGTCTCTTTTTTTTTTTTTTTTGCTATCAAAAATGCTTTGAATAAACCTTAACTTTTTTTTTTTTTATGACAGATCTGTAAATTTTTCTAGGAGCTTTTCTGGATCTGAATTTCCCCATCTTGACTGCCTTGCTAGTCATCACTAAAGCAGTATATTCCTCCAGGGAAGAGTAAACGCCCGGAAAAAAAGATATAAAATGCTGATGATATAAATGATGATTAAAGCTAATTAGAGATTGGTAATACAGATGGGAGGAAACCAGGGAAGTCAAACATTTGGGGGCTTTTGCATAGCTCTCTAGCTCAACAAAGGTTAAGACCTGATAAAGGGTGGGAGTGACCTCCAGACCTTTCACACGTACATCTCTATGGCACAGCAGGAGAGAGTGTTACCAAAAATAATAAGAAGACACAATATTTCTGCTGCTTGTGATAGGAAATGCGGTAATGACTGGAATTGTCCATAACAGCAATCTTTCTCTTAGCTTGGAAAGGGAGAACTTGATACCACAGGTATGTGCAGTATCTTGCAAGGTTCTTAAATGAAGTGAAACTTTTTCCAGTCCTGAACAGATGTTTATGTAAAAATAAAACAGATTTTGCAAAATACTCTTACCATCAAATTGTGTAGGAGAAGCAACTCTATGTCATGGAGTTCCATGATTTTAAGATTAAATGGAATAGAAGACAAAAAATATCTTTTCAAACATGATGAAACACCAGTAAAACAGGAAATTTCTGATTTACTTTGGGGTTTTTTTTTTGGTGTCAAGTTCCACTTATCCAGCAAATGGGCCATCAGTCCTGTCAGATTGACATTTGCTGGATTCAAGCAGTGGAATTTGCAATCAGCTTTGCGTTTATTGTAACTGTTTTGTGAATGGTGGCAAGCCTTAATTAGCTTGACACAAATTCAGTAAAGATCTGTGCCACAGTAAAAAAATCAGTGAATGAGAACCGAAATATTGAGCTCAAACAGTGAATGAGTTAATGAGTTTTCTCCAAAGGAAAGATCGGGCAAGTTGAGTAGAGGCACTTGTTTTGGCGAACTATTGGCTAAACATAAACAAAGAAACATAATAAAGTTTGATACTAGAAGATACAAAATTCATTAATTTTAGGTACTTATTGGTTTTTCAGGGATACAGGAGCATTTAGAACACGATACCTAATTGTGAAAATCCAGGTTTGAGTACTTGACGTCTTTTCTTTTTCTTATTTCCTTTTAACAGTTTGATGTTTGCACTGTTTGGCTAAATCTTTATCCAATAATGATGCATTCCTTAAAATTGCTTAGAGTTAGTGAAAACAAGTCACTTTGAGATTGTTCCAAACCCCAGTAAAGATGATGAAAAGGCAATGGGAGTTGTACCATATGTCCCTGTTCGGGTACTTAATAGGATGACAAATTATGAAGTGTTGCTTATAGTGCAACAACACTAAAGGTGTAAATTATGGTAGACAAATGTAGCTTTGCTTTTTTTTTTTTTTTTACTACAGGTAGTATAAAGCAATTGTAAGTCTTGATTTGAATTGTTTTCAAAAGTTCTTGATATGATTTTTTTTACCAGTTCTTTCAGTCATTACACACTCATCTTTTTTTTATTTTAAAAAGTATTCAAAAGTTACTTTAATCCATTGTTTTATGGGGAAAAAAAAGTCTAATATTTTTCAGTGTTTATGTAATTGTCTGGAGATCTTATGAGTTAAACAAATGTAATTACATATCGATTAAACACTATTAAATCCCCTGGAAGAACAGTCAAGACTTCTTGAGTATTGGAAAATCCTTACTGCAACTTCTTGAATCGTTAAAAAAATTCTTATATATGAGGAGGTTTTGGTCAGGAAATGGTTCTGAGCTCCACAAGACTGTGACTATTTCCCTTGACTGATAATTTTGGGCTGTGTTGATGGACTAGAGTCTCTATTGAAACAAGAAGAATTTCCAACAGGCCTAGTTCTACTGTTTGCTTTGGTTTTAATGTTAAAGTAGGACAGGTTTAGCCATTTTGAGTTTTTCTTTGGCTTTGGAGGACTCAATGTCTGCTAAAAACTTGTGACACTAAGGGACTGAACTGTTTCTTTGCTAATGACTCGGAACACTAATGCCTGGAAGTGCCTGTAATTCCTTGATAGGTTTCAAGGGAAATGCAAGGTATTTAAAAAAAACAACCAACAACAACAAAAAAAAAACACAACCAAAAGTGCTGTCCTTTACTTCTATAATGCGGAATTTTAAAATGGCAACTTCTGGAACAATAACTGTATTAGCAAGAATTTTTATAACTTACTGTACTTCTGAGGGCTCTAGAAGTATTTGAATGAAAAAAGACAACCTGCATATAATAGCTTTCTGGGAAACCTGATGACTTTTACATTATATTCAATACCTTTTAGAAAGGATGAGTACATTTGAAATGTTTGTCCCTTCAGTGCTTAAAAGGTTCAGGCTGCATCCATAAGTTAGCGGTGTGTTTTTATGTTATTTGTGTATATGCATCCCTGGTCTCTGTTCTTCTACTGAAAGTATGTCTATTTGCATTCATAAATCACTCCTACAGTTGTGCACTAATGAACAAGAACCTTCATGCAGTGCTTCATAAGTTAGAAAACACTTCTTAGTCAATTATCTTAGCAATTGCCTTTTTTTTATTAGTTACAGAAATATGTTTTAAATGGTTTTAAAATAAAATATTAATATATTTTCTTTTAAACCTGTAGTCTTCTAGTCTAGTGCATCCAAACGTTCATTAAAAATAATTTGGATATAAATGGTTTTGTACCAGAATTCAGCTTTGAACACTAATTACATATAAAAGCTTTGGTTACACTAAATGTCCAAGTACTTGTTAAAAACAGGCCCTTCCCAGTCATCATCATTAGCATAGATATTATTAAAGAACATTAAGGTTTATTTCAAGGAAGTTCTGACTCAAGCTAGGAGGGATATCTGAAAACAGAAATGAAAAGGCTGAACTTAAAATGCTCAGAATGAAGAGAAGGAGGTGGTGGTGGAGGAAGTAAGAAAATGTTTGGCAGAACTTTTTCAGGAGGGTTTGTCTACTGGGTTAGAGAATGGGACAGTAAGAAGAAAATCTTTTCCTGGGATGAGTATAGCACATAGGTTTATAGTTTTTTCTCTGTATAATTGGAACATGTAGGATTTTTCAGGGCAGTTTTGCTTGAACAGTGCAGAATAGAAAGGACATAGAAAGGACATTGAAATGTTGGAACAGGTCCAGCGCAGGGCCACCAAGATGATTAGAGGGATGGAGCACCTCTCCTATGAGGACAGGCTGAGAAAGCTGGGACTCTTCAGCTTGAAGAAGAGAAGGCTCCGGAGAGACCTGATAGCAGCCTTCCAGGATCTGAAGGGAGCCTACAGGAGAGCTGGGGAGGGACTCTTGGTCAGGAAGTCTAGTGACAGGACAAGGGGTAATGGTTTTAAATTGGAAGAGGGGAGATTTAGATGAGATCTTAGGAAGAAGTTCTTTCCTGTGAGGGTGGTGAGGCACTGGAACAGGTTGCCCAGGGAAGTTTTTGATGCCCCATCCCTGGAAGTGTTTAAGGCCAGGCTGGATGGGGCTTGGAGCAACCTGGTGTGGTGGGAGGTGTCCCTGCCCAGGGCAGGGAGCATGATCTTTAAGGTCCCTTCCAACTCTAACCATTCTATGATTCTATGAAAGAATGTTGGTGATCCAGTGCCTTTGCCTGCCTTTCCATTTAAGAGGTGACAACAAGGAAATAATTGAGGGGCTTGTGTGTGCGTGTTTACACGCAAGGCTGAACTATTGAAGTAGTTTATTGGGCTGTAACAAGCCAATAAGCAGGGATTTTTTTGATTTTGCAAGAAATCCTTAGTAGAGTGCTGTGAGAACATTATAGTGATGTGGAAGACTCCTGTCACTCCCATCAGTGCTGCCATTGTTGTTCCAGCACCCTTAAGTGTGGATTTCTTCTTGTTTAAATTAATTTCTTTAAATTCAAGACCTTTTCCCCTAAGAAGCAGCTGTTTGTTGTCACTCCAGAGTAGGTAATTCTTCATGCTGTGTGGTCCCTCTTCATTTGGTTGAGTAGTAGAGTTATATTCTCTGAAGATTTGGGTACAAAGGCTATTTTGGGGAGACTTTATTCTTTTATCTAGGTGAATAAAAGTTAATAGTGAAGGTAATGTAGATTCTGTGAAGCTGAGCATGATCTCTGCAAATAGTGCAAGTAAGCAGATGCAGTTTTACAGTGCTGTAAAGTAAAATCTGTGTAAATAAGCACTAATTGCTCTTCTGGTGGGGAACAAAACCAAAATCTGTATCCATTTAGGATGCTAGGCTTTCTATAAGCTGTTTTTTTTGTGTGTGAATAATCCAGTTCATGCATTTATTAACCAATAAATACATTTTTATAAATCTCGATGACATTTAGGTATTTTACTAACCACAATAAATGCCAGAGAAAATTGAATTAAGAAAGCTTGTAATGTGCTTTACTACCAGTTTTAAAATTTTGCTGAGCTGTAAACAGTCCTGCTTTATATCAAGAATAAATCTGTTTGAAGGCAATTGGAGTAATTTTTTTTCTTTACTTTTTCTTTGTTGCTAGAGGCCCTGACCTTTTTGTTGATGGCTGTTTTTTTTTTTTTAACAGCTTCACCTATGTCTTACTCTTTTTGATTCTATAGAAATTAGATTACCTGCCTTGAGCAGTAGGTGTAGTCCCAGCAAGAGAAGGGAAGTTATTTAGGGGATGGGACAAAATACCTCCTGGTACTGCAGGATGGAGAGCCTGGAGGAGACTGGACAAAGTTAAAACCACCCTGATTCCAAAAACACCTTGCAAAATGCAAACAGAAGCTTTTCCTCCTGCTCTTCCAGGTGTTGCAATCAGCTGCAAAGCAGGCACTAGGTTTGCCAAAACATGAAAGAAATCTGATTCCAAAAGGGCAGTTTATTTCCGATGAGATTACACACACTCCTTCATTTGTAGTATAGAACATGAACAATTTGCACCAAAATAAACTTTTTTAGGATAAGTTTTTCTGGTTTGCTGTTCGGTTGCTGAAGATGCTTATGTGAAAGTTCATCCTTCTCTATTTATCATCCTTTCTCATGCCTCTTGTGCAACATCAAGTTCGTACTATTTATTTACATGTCGTACACGTTTTTGACTGCTCATGATAACATTTACTTCCTCATGTGATGCTTTTTTTTTTCTCCATATTTGTGTATGAGGAAGGAGAAACTGAACTTAATACAGTGTAGTGTTTTGTATTTTTTTTTCCTGTGAATTCAATTAATTTTTTTCTCAGTTAATGAAGTACAATGACCTCATTATTGCAGAATGCTGCTTCTTCATTCTAATCTAATCTAATCCAGTGCCTGGGTTGAAGTTAATATTGATGGAGCATCTTTCTGGGTAAAGACACTGATTTAGAATCATAGAATGGTTTGAGTTAGAAGGGACCTTCAAGATCACCCAGTTCCAATCCCCCTGCCCTGGGCAGGGACGCCTCCCACCAGACGAGGTTGCTCAAAGCCCCATCCAGCCTGACCTTGAACCCCTCCAGGGATGGGGCAGCCACAGCTTCTCTGGGCAACCTGTTCCAGTGCCACACCACCCTGACAGTAGATAATTTCTTCCCAATATCTAATCTAAATCTCCCCTCTTTCAAATTAAAACCATTACCCCTTGTCCTGTCACTACACTCCCTGACCAAGAGTCCTTCTCCAGCTTTCCTGTAGGCTCCCTTCAGATACTGAAAGGCTGTTCTAAGGTCTCCCTTACAGCAGCAGTCCCTTTCTGTAGTCAGCAGTCCCAGGGCAGGGGGATTGGAACTTGATGATCTTTAAGGTCCCTTCCAACTCTGACCATTCTATGATTCTATAAAATAAGCAGCAGAAGTTCCCCCTCCTTCATTTTAGGGCTGTAACTCACCTGGAGAGATGTCAAAATCCAGGTGGAAAAATATTTTCAAAGCTCTGACCCCCATTTCACATAGACATGTCAGCTACAGGTCAGTCTATAGACTATTTCATTCAGTTTAAGAACCTGGATTACTTTCGTAAAGATGTCAGCACTAAGGAATGACAGGAAAACAACACTGGTGCTATGTATGTTTTATTTCTGAAACTTTGCCTGGGTGAAGAGGGGGTTGGCTGGAGATAAGGCACATCTGTCATCTTGGTTCCTGGTGAGCACACGTGAACTTCTTAGCCTAAAATATGTTTTATCTTGTCTTATTTTATGTTTCTTCTTGGAAGTATTGTAGGTGTGATAAGCTTTTCTTTTTTTTTTTTTTTTTTTTTTTAAATCTTTTTTTTTTTTTTAAAGCTCCTATGTTTCTCAGTAGGCTAGTTCAGCAAAGAAATAACCTTCATCTCTGGCATAATGTAAAAGGTCCATCATTCAGTATTACTGTGAGTAATGCCCTCGATGATTTAAAATGCTTTTATGTGGACATTTATCTCAAAGAAAGAGCCAGCATTGACCACTTGCTTACTGCATTGCCCCAGAAACCAAACACCAGCTGAATTTTCTTGTCATGCTCTCACTTTTATTGTTTTATTTTTCGGAGTAACGACTAGCGAGACCTACCTAACACACTTTCCGTTGCTTTTGTCTTTCTCCTCACACTGGTATTGGCAACACTCGGTGGAGTTGCTTTGAACAGCGGTGTATCTTCAGAGCATTTACATATTCCAGTGCTTATTCAAAGGGAAAATAAAGTAAAACTAGTGTTTGCTTTAAGTATGCATATAGTAGTCTTGAAATGAGATTGCTCCGGAAATTTTTTTAAATAGCCTTTTTGACTCTGAGCCAGATACCTGTGTATTTATAGAGAAAATCCCACCACTTATCTTGCATGAAAGCCATGCAGGAGTAAAGTCCTCTAAATGCTGCATTCAACACCATTATATTTCCAATACAAGATACGAAGGGCTTAACGAAAAAATAAATAAATCTCAACTTGAAGGTCAAAACAGCTGGGAATGGAAGTACTTTGAGTCTGATAATCTCTGATGGTATTTTAGGAACTGTAGCTTCGTATCCCCGGGTCATGGTGTTTTCTGTTGCTTATCATTGTTACCCTAAATCATTTCCCTTCTATTAAATGGGCTGCTGGCCTGGACTACCTGCTGCTGGAGGATAGGTTGTGGGGAGGGATGGAGTAGCGTGCCCACCTCTAGGGAGGACAGAGATCCCAGCAGGATCTGTGCACAGAAGCCCACAGTACCGTATCCTACTACGCAGACCAGCTGAGTTCATAAACCACTTGAACTTTAGCTTCTGTCAGAGACTTGTAGTACTTCAAAACAAACATGTTTTGTTCTAATCCAAAATACTTTGGTTAGAAATAATTGCTTTCCTGTTTGTTTGTTGTTTGGTTGTTTGGGTTTTTTTTAGTACTCATCATGCTCTTATTCTGTCTTTTTTCTTGCTCCAGCAGTCTGTAATTATTTATGTTTTGAAACAGAAAATTTGTACCAAGATGACTACAAGTGTACAGCCGTTAATTTTGTCCTTAAATCCACAGAACACTTACTGAGCTGCAACCTAATTAGCAGTACCATTGGTGTGAGCGTGGGGCTCGGTGCAAACCGGTTGATCTTCCGTTTTGTTAGCGCTCTTGCTTGAAAGCAGCAGGAAACGCCGATAAACACAGATTTCAGCATTCACTTAATGGGGTTTTCAGAAATTATTGACTTGTACACAGGTGGTTTGAAGCTTTATAGCTGACTTTACTTGATTTTAATATATATGAAGGTGCGCTTCATGTTCCTCTTTGTAAATCATAGAATTGTCTAGGTTGGAAAGGATCTTGAGATGGCTAGTAATGAGCTTAGGTGGAAATGGTCAAGGATGGACTGTGGAACACTGACATGAATGGCTATAAGCTCTTCATAAGGGATAGGCAAGGAAGGAGGTTCTGTACATTAAGGAGTGTTTTGATTGAATAGAGCTTGATAACAGCAATGATAAAGTTGAGTGTTTATGGGTAAGGATGAAGGGGATGGCAAACAAGGGAGATCTCGTGCTGAGAGTATGCTATAGACCACCCACTCAGGATGAGGAGGCAGATGAAGTATTCTCTAAGTGGCTGGCTGAAGTCTGACAAGACCTTGTTCTGGCTGGAGACTTGAACCTACCAGATAACAGCTGAAAATACAACACAGCAGAGAGCAGGCAGGCTAGGAGGTTCCTCGAGTGTATGGAAGATAAGTTCCTGACACAAGTGGTAGGTAAGCCTACTAGGGAGGTACCTTGCTAGACCTACTGTTCACAAAGAAGAACCAGTAGGAGACATGGTGGTTGGAGGCTGTTTTGGGCGTAGTGATCAAGAATTGGTCAAATTTTCAATTCTTAGTGATGCAAGGAGTGGGGTTAGCAAAACCTCCACCTTGTACTTCCAGAGGGCAGTTTTCTCCCTGCCCTTGGGATGGTGGCCAACTTGTGACATATGGGTCTTCACTGGGGACACAGAACAGTGATGGTGAGAATTGAACACAGGAGAAGATACTGAAAAACAAGAAGTGGCCTCCCTTCCCTTATGACAACCCTGAAGTCTGACTAGAATTGATGAAAGCGAGGAAATTCTCCCAGCTTTTCATACTGTTCCCAACACACCATGTTGTAGCTTGCAGGAGTTACAAGCTGCTTGAAGACAGAGCTATGGGGGTTTTTGTTAATAATGAATTGTCTGTTTTGATTTGAAATGCTCTTGTCATCTAAAATCAGCTGCTTAATGTTATTTTCAGTATTTAGTTTGTACTGACTAGTGTGCTGTATTTAATGTATAATTCAAGTATTTTAACACTTCACCAGTCGCTGTGCATTTTTAATGTGCTAGTTGACCTCTTAATGCTGGTTTGCGTAATAACATGGCCAGTTGCCTCTTATTTACAATGAAGAAATCCTTTTAATTAGAGATAATCCTGGCAAAAACAGAGAACCTTGAGAGTGAATTGTTGGATTAATGTTTATATTTCAGTTTGGAATTTAGATCCTGTTGTGTGCAGAGCTTACCCAGCAATACAGAAGGTGGCACGCGGAGGGGAATATCTGCTCTGAAGATGAGGTTGGTTGCTGGCTTGGGTGGCTGAAGTTTGGGTGGTTTCACTCCTGCCTGCAGTCAAGTAAATGTCAACTAAATGGCAGATGACCAAGGGATTTGGAGCATCTAGTTCCCCTAAAGGTGCTGTGGATTGATTCATTGGCATTTTACTTTGCTAATGAAGGACCATAGTCCACCTGGAAATCCATGAGTCACTGAGACTGTGCTTTGACTCAGTTTGAAGATGTAGAAATGCAGATGGTTCATTAAAATACCCCATTTTTCCTTCGCTTGGAGACTGGCATGTCAGAGGGTAGCTGTGCTACCCAGCCAGGCTTGTTGAATGGCTGCGGAGCTGGGCTTATCCCACCCATCTCTGGAGAACACTAGAACTTCTCTTGCCCGCCTCCATCAGAGCTCCCAAAAGACTGCTATTTTATTTACTGCTTTTCTTAATACAAAGTCTGGGCTGAAGAAATTGTGCTCACTGGTAGAGTTAACAGGAGTGCAGCCTAGAAATGGATTATTTCGAGCTTTAGCCCAGTGACTAAATTATAAGCTATTAAAAAACCCACTTTGTTAATTTTATCTTCCTTTTAATGCAGGAAGAAATATCAGGCTGTGCACTCGGTATCATCTGGTATTTGTTTCATGAACAATATCATAACATGCCTTTTATCTTTTTTCAAATCTTGTCTGTCCCATGAGGCTAACACCTCTGGCCTCTGAAGCGGTGGTGGCCCCTTCTGCTGAGCCCCTAATAATTCGAGAAGAGAGCAGGAGTTGAAGATGTTTGAGAAATCAATTTGTCCCTTTTAATGAATGCAGAGCAAGATAAATAACGCATGTATGCATATGTCACTGGCACTTAGGCATGTGTATGTCAGCATTGATAAAGTAGTGAACTTCCATTGTTTTGACTAGATTAGTGCTCGTCTCTCCAGTGAAGCAGCGGGGACTTCATTTACCACAGCATCATCAATTTCTGTTAGGACCAGATATATATAGAGATATATTCGGTTTTTTTCTTCCTACTTGAAGCGAGCCAGACTTTAAAATTCGTCATAATAAAAGTGTATATGGCCAATGTGTGTTTCTTCTCTATGTGGCACTTCTTCTCAACAGCTTCTTCAGATGAGAAGATGGGAGCTCCATGAGCTGCAGTGATGCTTTGTGCCTACGGAAGGGGGTGAAGGAAGAGTGATTTTTCTTTAAGAGCATCACAACAAAATGGACTCTTGTTGCATTTGATCACAAAAGTGCTTCTTAAAGCGATATTGGGGAACCAAATTTTCTTCTCTTGGGCAGCTGTAGTTGCTTTGGCAGTTGCGTTCTATTTAATCTGTCAATTTTCCTCACATGGTGTAGCTGCTGTGAAAGCAATTGGAGCCATTTTACATGTGCTTTGACACAGTTTGCAAAATGCAAGGTGGGAGACAGTAAACCACGCACAGCATGCCAGTAATTTCTTTAAAATCACTGATGTTCCAGCACAGAGTTTCTCTGTCCCAGGGAGCTGTCACTGTGCCTCACACGAGAAGACTGCATTGTTTAAACGTTCCATTTTTATTCATTTCAATATTTTTGGTGGTTCTTTGGTGCCTATTAAATACACAGCAAACTCGGCAGCTTTCACCCAGTTTCTTTTTTCCGATGACTCTGCTTTCTGCCCGATCTGGGATGGTGTAAATCAAACTCCTCTGTGTGAGTGCTGCATCCATAGCCTCAACTACAACTGCCTTAAATGATCTTAGAAATATTCTTCATGTTCAGATCTAGCCCTTACAATATTTATGAGCAATAGCAAACGCCCCGTGGCCAGAAGCTGCCTCATTCGCCATTCCTGAAGGGATCTCAGAGCACAAATAAGCAGTGAGGATTTCTGATTTATGGCGATTAATATTGGTGGCCAAACAGCAGCAGGCACAGGCTGACCCCATCCTGGCGGGTAGAGGGGTTGTCTGTAAAGTCAGTGTAAACTTCTCAGGTTACCTAAACAAAACAAAAAACCAAGCCAAAACCCCTCCCAATTCTCAGTCTCCGTAATTATTCAATGTAACGTATTGGATGTTGCAGCATCTGTTTGCATTTTGCATCGCAAATGTATAGAAAATGAAAGAAGTTCCTGTCAGAATTTAGCAATAGGCTGAATTGATCACAAGGGCCTGGAAAACTTCACCAACCACCAGGATATTCCCAAGTGCAACATCTGTCAGCTGGAAAATGTTACACCACTTTCCCAGAAAGTGTTCCCAAAAATGGACTCGTGTTGGGGCTTTACTATTGTAGCTATGCTTCTTTGAACAGAACTTCTCTCTTTTATTATTTTCCTAATTGTTAAAGTGTAGCATCTCTTCCAAGTCCTGGACCTGATTGATATCCAGGCAGCTGAAGCTGTGAAATGTGGGAAACTGAGGTGCAGGGTATTTTCAGTGCTTGAAAATGGCAATGTGTAATGATTCAGTTTGTTTACTTGTATTCAATTTTTATTCTTGTTGGCGTCTGCAATGTTTTGAAATACTAGGGTGTAAATTTCACGTTTGACACTTTGTAATTTATGAGAAAACTCTGTGTGCACTAAAAATCCCTTGAATAGAAACCTTTATTTCTAAGGGTAGATTTTGCAATAAGAAATTGTCTTTAAACTTTATTCTTCTAAGTTGAAATATCCTTCTTTAGGGGCAGGATAGTGAAAAATACCTTCTATGAAATCTTTTCTCTTCTACAGCTTTTTAACTTCAGTTATTTTCTGGTAAAGACTTTTCTTCCTATAATAGTCTGTATTCTGGATATTTTCTAAAGATTGTTTTTAGTCTACCCTTGTACTACCATCAGGCTTTCTATAGGGGTATTCAGGTGTAGAATGAAATGTCCTGGTGGAATTGTTGTAAATGGAAGCCAGTATAAAGTCCTGAGCCTCTCACTTCATGGATGTGGGCTCCAGCCTTGGTTAGAAACCCATCATTTCTCCCAGAGCCATCATGACTTAGAGGCCCTGAAGGGAATATGTGAGTTAATCTGGTTCTTTTTCTTCCTCTGTCCACATTAATGGGAAGAATATCTCTCAGCATAATGTTTATTTCTTGGTCTCTTTCTAGAAAAAAACCCAACTTGGTGAACCAAAAACGATATCTCTGTGGAAGTGCAAAGTGCTTCATGCAGAGAAGTGTGATGGCACCTCATGGCCACGTGTTTTAAAAAAAACAAAAACTTTTCAGAAGGTTTTGCAGTGTGCTCGCATATTTATTTTTAAAAAAGTCATTGATGGAAGATTTGAGAAATAAATGTAATATTTTACATTGTAAGAAATACTTGGTTGCATTTCAGATTAGTGACTAAACACTCTTTGTCTTTAATCAGTATCATCATTTTAGAATGCTTCCAAAGCCAAATAGCAGCGACTTTTCTAACAACACAGTGAAAAGAAGGCAACTGGAACAAGCCAGCAGGAAGCAGTAAACTCTGTGCATTTATTCAGTGTACGCTTTCACAAACCTGGTGCCAAATTCAGTATCTCTGGTAGCGCCTGATGCAATCTCCCTGGAGTTAATGGAATTACACCAGGTCCGAGTCTGACTCCTGGTCTCTCTCCACGACCTCTTGCTCGTCATTGCTTTGAAACGTCCGTGTTGAGGTTTTCAGATGACTCTTCATGTGTCAGGATATCAGAGCGTATCTCAGAGTTTTACTTCTTGCTGCTAACCTTCACAATGTACTTCCACCAATACTACTAAGTTTAATGGTACGTTAATTTTATGCAAATTCTGTTTTTAATTTACTGTATTATTAGCTGCTAGTATACCCTACTCGTCCTGTAGCACCTACTGACATAAATTACACCGAAGCAATTATCAGTGAGAATTCAGCTCTGTGCATACCACTGTGTTTTCAAATTATTGATGCTACTGCTCAGAACAAATGCACAAATCTGCAGTTAATTGGTCCTTTTTGTAGAATGTTCTGAGCATATTTTTATAAAAAAAAGGCACTAAACATTCCTACTTACTAGATAAGAACATTATCTACCTACTTGTTCTGCATGAATTAGAGGTTTTTTCTTTTTTTTTCCCCCCTGTTGAAATATTATATGTACACAAAGAAATGTTGAAATAACTTTGAAGGATTCGCGAAGCCAAAAAAAAGGTTAGAAATTTTGCCCTTATGACTGTGTTTCAGTATGCTCTGTGTTTTTGTGAAATAATAGTCTTTAATCACATATCTTCCGAAGACCTGTCACTTCGGATATTTCTCTAGTGCGGTCTCTGGTTGTCTTCAGCAGGTTCCTGCAAGGGTCACCCAAAAGCCCTTCTCTCCCATCTGTGTTTGAAGTCTCTAAACAACATTTCTTTATTCTGCTGCTGTCACATCTCAACACATTTTATTTGCACCTGTTTTAAAGAGTGGAGAAAAAAAAATAATGCTTTAAAATCAAAAGAAAGGGTAAGGCTGGCATCTGGGCAGTGTGTTGGGTCTCTAGATCTTGGTGTGGTTGGACCTTCTATGGCTCTGTGTGGGTCGGGAGCTGTGACAAGGCTGGTCCAAGCATGGAAGCCTGGGCTTGGTGAGTGGAGATATCATTACTGGTCACTCCAGCTCTTACAAGAAGAAGCTTGAGTGCTCATCAAAAAAAAAAAACAAAAGCCAGTGTGCACCAGGGAAATTGATCTTTCCATTTTGATTTCACGAGTGCACGTCAAATTCTGACTAGTCGTGTTTAGAGCCTGGTGTTGAAAAAGCCTACTGTGAAACTAAGCCATGAGCCCTTGCTTGGCCCCAAATCTGGGTACGGAGAGGAAAAATGAGCAGGGGAGCAAATGAAGTCTGTCTGAATTAGGCTGTTTGTGAAGTCTCATTACGCTTATGAGTTACTCAGCATGACTAAAGAGATGTGAAGGGCTGCTGCTCCTGTCCGGTGTTCCCTTTAAGGATTTCCCTCAAAATGGTGGTCACAGGAGGATGGTGAAAGGAGTCTTCGTGACCAAATGGCTTGAGGTTTATAAGGTTTTCTCTTGGAAGTGTAGCTCTGGTACTTTGTTGTGTGCCTTAAAGTTGCAGAGCATGGAGAATAATGGAGTAATATGAGCTGCAGCTGTTGAAAGGAAAATTTAAAGGTCCCAGTATGGAAATTTCATGGTCCCAGTGTGACACGTAATCCCTCCTACTCTCCTATGCATTAAATTGTTGTCGTGTGCTGATTCATCCCAGCTGCTGTTGATTTGTTTTAGCATTTACATTGAGTTCTTAAGTTAATGATTGAGATGTTTATACCGTAGTGCCCCCAGTTTCTTATGGATTCCTCCATGGAACACTGCTAATCGTGTCCTTGGAGCTCATCATCACTGGTGCTTCTCGGTCATTGTAGCTCCTAACACAATAGCACTTTCTTGACAAACTGTTTAATAGCCATGAAGCTTTTCTTCTCCTTCAGTTGGAAACAATGAGGATGAGTCCCAGCCCTTGGGAGAAAGACCTTTTGGGGCATTTTCACTAAGACTTTCTGCCATGTTCTGAATAGCTGAAAGTGCCTGCTAAGAGGTAACTCCTTGATTTTGTACTTGAAGAGGAAGACGTGTGTTTTTTAAGGCTGGTCTAGTTAGATTTAAGCTGTTCCAGTGCTACAGATAGAGAAATCTTCTCAATGTATTTTCTGTGGGAGAAAATCCAGGTGCAGGTTGTGCCAGGAGCATTATTTATGGCTCCAGTGATTTTTGCAAAAACCTTTTTGAAGTTGGTGTCACTCTCTGTACCTTCCCATTGTCTGGGGATAATGTTCACTACTTAATCTTGTGCTAATGCCTGGAATCTTTCAGAAATAAATTGTGGCTTATAATCTGTTACAAGAATTTTAGATTAGTATGGCTTGCAAACAGGAACTTTCATTTCTAGAACATAAGCTGCAACTGTCTGTGTAAGTGGAAAAGTAATTAACTTCAATAATCTTTGTATATTTCTTTTAGTGAAAACAAATCTGCTGCTACAGTCTGTCATCCAGCATTCAGAGAGCAGTGCTTCTGGTAGCTCTAACATTGACGGTGAGGTTGCGAATGTCTGAATTTGCTCAGATAGAGGGATCCTAAAGATTGCTCTGGGCATACTATATGCTTGGTTCTGCTCCGGAGCCCTTCCTAATTTTGAAGGCGTCTCTCTGAAGAATTATGTGAATCAAAATTGTTGGACGACTTGTCATTTTTGTTTTAAATGAAAAACCTTGCCCCTCATCCTGTCACTGGGAAAATACCTTCTGGTATCTT
Organism: Thinocorus orbignyianus; assembly: GCA_013400375.1. Classification (NCBI taxonomy): domain Eukaryota; kingdom Metazoa; phylum Chordata; class Aves; order Ciconiiformes; family Thinocoridae; genus Thinocorus; species Thinocorus orbignyianus. The sequence continues at coordinate 846,457 of VXBW01006167.1, read as the reverse complement.
TTCTGGTTTCTTTTAGTAGTTTTACTTCAGAGGACATCTACTGCCATGAGAAAATAGAAAAAAAAAATCATATTGGCTGTAGTTGCAGCTATTAACCTCCAGTTAATGATGTTCTAGTGTGTGGACCCTAATAAAGGCTCTAAGAAGAGGCAGGTTGTCTGCTGGTGTTAGGGCTGAATGAGCAGGCATTAAAAGGTGTATTTCTGAGATGAGGTGATAGTTGCAGTTAATGGTGAAGATAATACAGTAAGAGAATTACCAAAAAAAGGATGGGGAGGGAAGTAAGTTCAGTGCAGAATCTGGTTGGAGTCTCTGATAATTACAGCATGTTTGAATAAACTTGAGAAAACGTGTGGATGATCTGTGTGCTTTTTTGTTGAGGTCTGTCCAAATACAGAATTTCTCACTGGTGCTGCATTTTGTTTGATAATACATTTGTCTCCACATAATGGTCCATATACTTTAGGAAATTTGGTCTATTAACTTCTGCTTTTATCCCCTTTCTATAAAGGACAGGAGCAATAGCATGGGGCTGCAGGAATAAAGAAACTGGGACTGATAAAACGAGATTTTATTTGCAGTTCCCTGGTAATGATCTTGTGAAGAGATACAGATATACTTCTGGTACAATATGTGTAATAAAAGCTCTAAAAAAAATAAAATAGTATGGTGTCAGTGGAGTTGAACAAAACCTGACTATGGTATTGAGGATTCCCTGCTTTATTTATTTTGGTAATCACATTGCACACTTGATTCTTTTCTTAAGTCACTAAAAAGTATATGCAAATATGCAAATGCATACATGTAATTTTGTGCTTGCATAAATCCTGCATGCATCTTTCTGTCTGCGAGAAGTCATTTGATGTATATTCGGACAGCCTGTGAAAATACTGCAAATCCTGGGATGTTTTACAGCAATTAATTTTTTTAAAAAAAAAATTTATATCCAAGATTAATAGAATTGTTGAGATGAATTCAGAACAGAAGGAGTTGTCACACATCTTGGGGCCTGCTCACTCTTACAGATACAGCTGTGACATGGCTTCCCAGATGGCACAATTATCTTTCTAAAATATTGTGGAAAACTTTCATTTGTCATTTGGATTAGCGCAGTGAGCTTTCTGTAAACACAGGCAGAGAGATCTGCCTATCTGTGCTCTTCGTGGCAGTAATTAGCAGTAATTCACTCTGAATCAGGGAAACATTTTACGGAAATAGGGAACAAGCTGACTTCTTCCACTTTTGAAGTCTCTGTCTCTCCATGGGTGTGCCTTAAAACTTTGACGCACAACCAGAGCTTTATATGATTTGCATATTCTTTAGAGTATTTGTTATTCTTCTAACTGGACCAGGTTGCTCCAAGCCCCATCCAGCCTGGTCTTGAACCCCTCCAGGGATGGGGCAGCCACAGCTTCTCTGGGCAACCTGTTCCAGGGTCTCACCACCCTCACAGTAAAAAATCTGGAAGTTTTATTAGACTGTGCAAACCTGAATTTGAGTAAGAAAAGTAATCTTGTAGAATTTGGCACATTGAATGATCTTATTCTGAATGATAATCTAGCTGGTGGTTCACATGAGCAGTTTGGGTTTCACCAAAATTTACGGGCTACCTATAAAAAAAAACCAAAAAACCCCAACAAGCTGGCTCTTTAATACGTGAGAGGGCAGATAATTCCACAGGTATCTATAGTGTTCCAAATTTACAATCTCCTCATGGTGTGAAGTGACGCCTTAATCAGCAGTAGTGTGACACACAAGTGTGGGAGAAAACAGGACGTGAACTGACAGATTCTTATTAGAGGCTTTCTGCACTGCTGCTGAACAAAATCTGCTTTGCTTTTCGTTATTCCCTTGTTTTAAGAGAAAAGCTGTTTCCCTGCAGTCACAAAGGGGATGGTTTTTTGGTTGATGGGTTAACTACCGGGGAAACCAAATACAAATAAAATGAAGCACTTACAACTAAAAATAAAACCACTTTAGTCATTCCAATTCAGCAGACTAGGGCTCTGGGAAGGGAATAACATTCTTAAAGAGAAGAGGAGAGGTCATTTCTCTGCAAGTAAATTCATGCCTTTGGTGCACGGAGAGGTAGGAGTCCAAGTGCTTTTGAGTACTTACGAGAGAAGATTATGATGCAAAAAACCTCTTGTCCAGATACGTACACTTGACATTTTTGCAGAGTAAAATAGAGTTGGTAGAACAAAATAGTACTGCCTGTGTAGAAGTTATCCAGTCCTTAAATTTGATTTTGATTCTGGCAAGAGATTGAAGGTGCTGAATTAGATCATCTTTCTATTTGTGTCCACAAGTGGTGAGCCCAGCAGCAGGTGGGAAAAGAGAAGTCCTGTTTGAACGCTGCAAGCTGTGCTTAAATATCTGTGATTAGGGTTGGGGTGGTTTTGGCAATGATTTTAATTTAAAAAGGTTAATTTGTCAAAACCCCACCCCCACCTCCAAACAAACATTTTGGTTTTTGTTTGGAAAAATATCTTTGAAGTTTATTAAAGACCGGTTGGCTGATGGTTCAGAGACCATCTAGTCCAACACCAGCCAGAGCAGGTTGCTGAGGGCTGTGTCCACTTGGCTTTTGAGCATCTCCCAGGATGGAGAAGCCACAGCCTCCCTGGGCGACCTCTTCTAGTGTTTAGTCACCCTCATAGGAAGAAAGTATTTTATTGTGTTTAAATGTACCAAGGAGAAGAATCTGTCTGCCTTTACATCTTCTCTGGGCCTTCCCTTCAGGCCAAGCAGCTTCTCCTGTGAGAGATGTTCCAGGCCCCTGGCCATCTTCATGGCCCTTTGCTGGATTTGCTCCAGTATGTCCCTGCTTCTCTGGTACCAGGGATCCCAGAACTGGACATGGGGCATAAGACATCACAGAAATACTCTCTGTGCCATTTTTTTTATGGTTAGGATTAATTAATAGTAAGAACCACTTTAATGTAGTCTAAAGCATCTGTGGGAATGACTATTTTGGAATGGATGACCTTCATTCACTTGCAGAAAGTTTCCTGGGGGATGAGGTTGTCCCAAACCAAACTGGTTTTTATTTTTGGAGCAGAGGGTGCGTTGGCAGGAGCTGGGTTTCCTTTTGGAATTGAGGCTGTGTTGGCAGGAGAGGAAAACCATTCCACATACGGGCTTATTATTTATATCCTTATTATAAGAGGGTTGAGAAAAATTACCCAGTACCAAAGACCTCTGGGGCAAATATGGTGATAGAATTTGTGAGGACTTACTTTTTCTTATCCACAAGGCCATCCTATATTCCTATATGGGGGTTTTGTGGTGGATTTTTTTTTTATGGCCATGTACAACTTCATTCTCCCTGGGAACTGTTGCATCTTAATCAGTTGACAGAACTTGTGGAGAAAGCGAAGATTACAGTGGAGTAAGCTCATTTCTGTGTGACTTGTGCAGTTTTAGCTGAGAGTGACCAAGGTGAGGTCAAATAGGGGTGGTCACCTCAAGAGCTCATTCCTTGAAACGAACCACTCTGCTACAACTGCTGCTCATCGCTCTCAGCTGCTAGCAGCGTGTCCAGGAAATAATAAATACAGGTTTTCATCCCGGTAATGAGTTTTCTGCAGCACTGTGAAAAACTCCAGGGCTTCTTGTTATCAGAAGATAATCATATTCTGGCAGTGGTGTTTATCATCCCCAGTAAATGTCCCAGGGATGCGATTATCTCCCGATATCTCTCTAGCCTGTTAAGCTTTGTTGTTTACTTACAGTGGAGAAAGCATGTGTAGTCTCGCAGGTTGATTTTTATTCATGGTGGTAATATTAGTAGTGAAGTGACCATTTGCTTGCTGGGATCAGGCAGCCGGATTAAAGCCCAAAACACATCAAACCAAGTATCAAAGAAAAAAAATGAATGTATTTAAATCATCTCTCCTTCCTCTGGTGTTTCAATAGCTTCCAGTGTGCAGATAATTTTGACCAGACAAAGTTAATAGGAATTCTAGAAACAAACACACCGTTTGGTATCCAAACAGCCTTTCCTTCCTATAGAAAATTTGGATTGGCTCTTTAACACTGACATGCCACCATTGGAGTTAAGCAGAGAGCATTTTATTCTCCTCAGCTACTGCTGTACTCCCAGAGCAGATCTTTCCAGTGTCCTAGACCTGTGTGGGCATCATTGCCAGTCAGGGGTTTCTGAGAACTGGAGAAGAAAGTGGTTCATGTGTTCAGATCTTATAAAATACTGTGGAGAAAGAGGTCTTGAATATACGTCTTCTCCCACTGTTATAACGCAATATTTGGCAGGTGTGGCATTGCTGAGGATCTGGTAAGTACTTTTCAATAAAAATAAGCATGCTATTGCTGTGGGCTGAGCCAGGGCAGACTGACATACAGTTCGTTTTTAGAGGGGTTGTTTGTTAGTCAGACTATAGCACAGAAAGTTTAGGCACGTGGCATTTCTATATACATCTGTTCTGTGTACTAGCATCTATATCTAGCATTTAAAGGCAATGCAAAGTTTAACCCACGGTATGTACGAGATGTATTTGAACAATACAAAACATCTAAAATGACAAAATTTCAGTCACAGTACTTATCAGTTAAAGAACTCCCTTTGAAGGAGAAAAGCACAGCAGTAATTTCATTTTGTTCATTAGTCTAAAAATAATTTGCTTATTCATTCGATAAGAAACATTCTGTGTGCTGTTTGGAATTTTCTCCTAAGGATTGATCATCTTTTAAATGTGGGGTGGGTTTTTTTTCTTCTTTTAACATGAGATTTCGTGGCCAGGTCTCTAGGCATAAAGGTAGCCACAGCTTTTGTCGCTTTATCTAAGGAACAAAGGTTAACTCTTCTCTACAACTTTTTTTTTTTTTTTTAAATCAGCCCTTTTTTTTGTTAATGCAGCATATTACCTGCTGAGTTGTAGATCTATGATATGCAACTGGCCCTTGAGTCTCCGTTGAAGGTCAGCCCACAAGTGGGAGATGTTGTACGTGTAACCTGCCTTGTTATCAGATTGGAGAATGTCACTTCTTCCTCTGGGGACCTTCCTGCAGGGACAGGGACTTGCTGCTTGGAGGGCCTTGTGTCCAAGATAACATTATTGTAGTCCACGGAGGTGGAAGATATGCTCATGGGACGTTGCAGTCAACCTATATCCATGTGGTGCTTGAAAGGACCCTCCTGTGATAGTTTTTAAAGGTGTGGAAGGAAAGCACAACCAGATAAATTGAATGACCTAATTCAAAGAACAGTGAATTTTCGCTTGAAGATCCCCTGAGACCCTACCAAGTAGGAAATCTTAATGACAGATATGGTTGAATATCCATCTAATTGGGACGTGAAAGGTCAAAGTCACCAGGCTTTGTCATTGATAAAGAAAGACTGTGCATTAGTTAATTAACCAGAGTAAGCGATGGATGGAGATAACGCTCTTGCTCCTGTTTCCCAAGGGGCCAGTTCAGAAACATTTTTCTTCTGATAAAAGATCCACCTTAGAAAGCGAGATTAGATTATGTGCACATACAACTACATCTACCTAAGTACTCTATTTAAAAAAAAAAAAAAAGCCAATAGGTAGAGATGCCTTGTCTTTGACAGAAAGTGGTTCTTATTACCAAAGATGCCGTGGATCAGAAGTTATAAGTCTGCAGAGGGAGCAGATGAAGAAGGTGTTATACTGTCAGATGAGACCTTGTGCTTTTAAGTTGCAATTCTATTATTGATTACAACATCTCTGTAATAAATCAAGTGCAAGCTTGCATTTAATTTTCAAAGACTGCAAATTCCGTTTGTTCTACAACTTCTGAGTGACATAAATCTTTTAATGAATGTTTAAAAAGATTGTTTCTCGGATAGTAACCAGTCATTCATAATTGTCCAAGGAATTCACTTGCATTTAGAACGTATCATGTCTTGGATTAATGGAAATTTCTCAGTTGTCAACATATTGTGATTATATTTTTTTTCCACGACTCTTTGTTGTCTTTCCCTGAGATGTAGAGAAAACAAATCAAAGTTTTATTAAGTACTTATTTGTCTTAATGGTATATCTTCTCCTAGTGTTGGGTTGTAGACTGCAGTTGTTTACAGAACAGTCAGCCTGGGTTTCCAAACTGTCCATCAAGAAGACTTATCTACTAATACTTGATAGAAGAAAAAAAATGCCTGATTTTCTTCCTACCACAGTGTATACCTTGACTATCTGTTCTGTGCATTTTTATTGACTTCATATTAGTAATACCGAGTTCATCCTTTCAGATACCAAGTCATCATAAGTAATACTTCTCCTCTGTCCTTTTCCCTGTGGCCATATAAAACTTGGACAGGGGAAATGAAAACTTATTTCATAGTGAATTCTTCCAGAATATGCACATATCCCGCTGATCCTGTGTGACAGGTAGCCTGGTGTTTCCATCCAGGGACTATTTCCAGTGGAAAAGGCAATTACAGGTGGTGAACGTAGCTCCCAGCCGCCCTTGCTGTTGCAGTTGTGCGGTTCAATGCAAGGAGAACACATTACAAATGAAGCTTGGTATTTAAACTAGCTGGAGTGAGACACGCATAAACACCCCAAGGGAACTATAATTACTCTTCCAATTATCGCTTACCCTGGGAAATGACTTGTTACCTTTTACAACCACAAAAAAAATTATAAGTTTTCACTGCTACTTTTCTCAATTCAGTTCCTACTCTTTGCTAGGCCAATGGATATCACGAGTGTCTTCAGAAGTAGCTCATAATATATAAGTGGTGGAGCTGGAGCATCAGATTTCTTTCTTGTACAGCTGTTCATGCGAAGCCAAATGTCCATCCTATTTAATTAAATGCCATCTTTGCCCCTGTAGTGATTGCTTCAATGGGATGTTGTTTGTCACTAAAAAAAGTGTCAGTTTTGGAAACTGTCTTGATGGTGTGATAGCAGAGCCTTTTTAATGAGTCCCACTTAACAGGGTGAATCAGTTTGGGCTAGGCATGATTAAGTTTATGATCAAGAGCTTGACTAAGAATTTTATAGTTGATGTTGATTAAGAATATTGGATGATAATTAATGCATAGCTCCTGCCTTTTATGTGTCTGGAGAATCAAAATAGCTGAGAGCAGCGCTAGAAAACAGTGGGGTTGCCAGCTTGCTTGAAGCATTTAGCTGCAGCAATTTTATCCAATTCATTAATTGCTTGTGGACAGTAACAAGAAAAAGGTGTCTTCTGTTTTTAGTCTTCATAAAAGAGAAAATCCCATGAGGATGAGGGATGACCGGGCTCAAATGTCTCCAGGGTTTAATTTATTTTGTTGAATAAATATTATCATGTAACATTTCAAAAGTCTTCTCTATCCTTAATTTCTAGGACTGAAGGAGCAAAGGTTTTGGGATCGCAAGGTTTCTCCTGTCATTTACAGTTTGCATTTACACATCTGCAGTGTAATTGAACTTCAGCTGGTTCAGAGTCTTCCTTTAATTTCAGAGGGAGAGGACCTTGCACGGTATCCATGAGTATGGGTGGCAGCAGCACTTTCTCTTCAGAGGATTTGGATAAAGCTTTGTTTTTGTCTAATCTTTTTAAATAGAAGCATATCTCACTGCTAATAATGTAATGTATTATTTTTACTGTGGAAGACAAACAATAACAGGATGAGACCTGCGCTAATACCGAACAGACAGACTTCAAGTGAACTATTCACCTGAAAAGGTACAGACATAAAATAACATAAATTAAGAATTAGCTAATAAATATTTTTTTAAAAAAAACAACAGACTTCTGTTGTATGAGAAGTTCTGGCAATCCAAAGTCTTGTTTTTCAGCTAAATGAAACCAAACCTGAAATTACTCTTAAACAAGATTCTCCACACTGTTGCAAAACCTTCATAGTTCTTCATTTAGATAAATTAAAAATACAAAGCTCTATTATGTGTTACACTAAAGAGGAATGAAAACAATATTTTATGCAAATGAAATGTTGACATAATTGAAACAAAATAAGTACAGACATTAGTTTTACTCTATTTTAATTTCATAGAGATCACATTTATCACGAAACTTACATTTGGAAACACTGGAAAGCTCGTCTGTCAAATTAAAAATGAACAGCTCTTACATGGCACTAGGTAACTTGATTTGGCTTCAACACAAAAGTTCATATCTGAATAGAGAAGAAAACACATTTTTAAAAGCAAAAGCCTGTAGAACAGCTGGGTTTTTAAGCAGAGGGGAGTGAAACAGCAGAGGTTTTCTAAAGCACCCTATGAACCAGTGCCTGGAGGCTTAGTCCACGTAGTCTGAATGTCAGATCTGCAGTTCACTGGCCTGAGTTGGGAGAAACTATCCCAGATCTTTTCCAGAATAATACCAAAGTGATGCAATGGGGTCAAGTCTCTTGGTTCCTCAAAGATAGAATGTCATCCAAGGACTTGTGCTGTGAGAGGACAGAGATGGTCTGAGAGGAAGTAATACTGTGGTCCTGATCTCTTAAGGTCACTACATGTGTGCTTACAATGCAATTAGAAGAGAGCTCAAAACTGCTCTTGGGTTGGGTTGGATTTTTTTATTTTTTGAGCTGTTTTTCCTGGACTTCCTAGAGCATTTCCCTGCTCAGAGACTCTCTAGGGCTGGGAGTGATGAAAGCTCCTTTTGCGACACCATGTCAGCTTCCTTTTGGCCCAGATGCCACAAGAATTGGGTAAGGAGTGCTCGAAGAGCTTGTCTTCTTTCTGAGGAAGCATTATGAAGACAGAGAAGAGCCCAAATCTGTCACCTTAGTATCAGGAGGGAAATGATGGAGAGAAGAGAGATTAGCAGTGATAGGTGAAAATAAATCAGCGTCCTTGCTGTTCCCCATAAGCATTGTGATTCAGTTATTCCTGGTGCAGCACTTTGGAAGGGATGGTCTTGCTCTTGCCTTGACCACAGCCTCCATGGGGACCGTTGGTATTCTCGCTCTGTGATACTACCTTTTCCCTGCTGTTCGTCTGCTGGAAGCCACCACAGCATGCAAATTCATTTGGTGATTTGAATATATAAGCAATACATGTGACGAACCCAAAGATGAGTTTCCTGAGCTTGACTTTGGCTCCTGGCAGCACAGGCATCTTTAGCATGACTCATGTTTTAGTCCGAGACAAGGTAAAAACACAAGTTCCCTCTCCACTGGTGAGGTTAAGTTCCTGTGGGACCTTTGATACTGCAGATGAAACCTCTCTTTTATCTTAGGAAATTTGAGACACAAAGATTTATTTTGCTTCTCTTGATGGTAGTGACCATACAGCCAGAATAAAAAAAGCATTGAAAGTGAGAACCATATGTGTACATCACAAGGGCAGACTGGGAGCTGATGGGATATACGATCCTTGCTCTTATTTTGGCGCGTTTGTGCATAAAGTTCACATATAAAACATTTTAAAGTAGTTGAGGACTAAAAGGAAATTGCATGATTTGATCGAATATAAGTTCCAATTTCTGAAGACTTCAGCATATTCCTGACTATTTGGGAACATGCAGTGTTGGAATTATAAGACTGGAGCTTCATGTAGGCTAATCAACAGATGTGTATTCCTCCTCCCCTTATTTTCCTTTCTCCCTTCAGACTTATGAATTAGTTTTCCCCTTCAGCAGATTGTTTTTTCTTTTTCTCCTAGTTAGATACTGTAAAAAGTAATTAAGATAATCTTATCAAAAGAACATGAAACAGAAATTTAACTGATTAAATTTCAGACCAATTAGTCATACAGAAGCCTTTGTGTAGACCTTCTGTGGATTCTGCACTGCTTGTACTTTTCATTTCCTATTTTACAGCGGCATTAAGTTAGGAAATTGCATTCCATGGAGATGGTAATTAACTTTAGTAATTAAAATACCACTTCGTAGCAGATAACCAGTCAGCTTCAGGTCAATGACAATTTTTGATGCGACACATTTAATCTTACAGAAGATTGAAATGTAAGAAGTTACATCCTTAGTTTTTGGGGAGTCGAGGGGGTCGCTGAGCTTCTCCTTGGGTAAAATATCACACAGCTTCAGTAAGATGGTGAAAGAGGGGTTGGAATGTCTGCCCAGGACTTAATATTAAACTAAAATACAATATCATATCTATTTATCAAATGATCTCGCTCTGTATATGGATCAGATGGTTTTCTTCTTGCTTTTAACACACTATTATTTCATACCTTTACTTCTAAAAATTCTTTCTTTGGGGGGAGGGCATGGGAAATGCTCTTTAGACAGTGCACACACTGAATGTCTGCCATGTGTTGTAGCATAAGTCTGTCTCTTGAAGTCAATCCTTTCCTTCAGTTATTTAGAAACATTATCTACATGACCTACAAATGCATGACTTAAATGATGTGGTTAACCTGCACATAGTCTACAGATTATTGTTTGTTCTATAGGAAAAAGAGTAAATGTTGTATTTCCCTGTTTTGTCAAGGTGGACCTCGATATTTGTGAGACATTAAGGAGGATGTGAGGATGAAATGCAGCTAGCGAATGTCAACTCTGCTTCTAGAGAGGGTATGGAAAAGCAGGAAAAGTAAAGCTTTTCTATCAGAAGGGGTGCTCTTTGGCCATAAATTGATAGTTTGCCTTAAGAAAGTAGAACTTTATTTTAAAAAAAAAAAGCGATCGCAAGTGACTAAAACACGTTTGCAGATGTATCATTTAGACAGTGATGACTTGAGGAATGCTATTTTACTGGGGGGTTTATTGCAAATATAGAAGTCCAACTGGCACCTGATTCTGTCTTCCATATGTAGATCTTTGATCAAAGCCAGAACCAAAAAGTTCATGTTCCAATACTACAGATACTGCAGAAACAGTTGCTGTCGATCTGGAACAGTACAGGGGAGAGTAGGAAGAAAAAAATCCAAGTGAATGAAAATGGCAAAAATATATGAAAAATTGTTCAACACAAAGATATAGAGGCTTTTTTTGTCAGCGAGCACGGAGAAATGGTGGGGCAGGAATGAAGGATCTACTGAATCGTAGTAGTGGAATAGGTCTATAGCTATTTGGAATTCAAACTTAAACTTTTTCTTTAAAAAAAAACCAAAAACCCAACAATTAAATATTTTTCACAGATGTTATTCTTTCCTACAGATGTCATTGCTCGCTCTCTAACTTTAGAGTCTCCTTTGAAATAAAGGGGGAGATCAGTAATGAGATGAAAGTTGACTTTAACTAAAAAGAAATTAAACCTTAAAAGGGGATTGGTAATTACAGCTATCTTCAAATAAGATGCAAACAAGCCTTGAGGAAGTAGATTATCAGTGTTTTTAATAACTGAGCCCAAGGTATGTGTGCAATGTATTCAAAGCCCTGAAAACCAAGGATCAGAAGAGCAGGTGGTAGGATGCGGCTACTGAATAATCCTCTTAACCTCATGAATACTCAACCAGGGCAAAAATGAGAGTGGGATGCGGGGGGCAAGGCCTGTGTTGCTAATGGCAATGAAACAAAAAGGAGATCAAAGCCACCACGGCAGCACTGTGAAAGTTGGCGCTGGGCACAGTTAACAACTTTGTTACAGAAATTTACTCTGTGGTTCTCTGAAATCTCTTGATCAGCTCAGAATAATAAATGAGTGGATTATTAAATATTTTAAGCAACAAAATATTTAGTCTGTGGTTCAAAGCGTTTTTATCGGTACAGAATCATCAGAGGCTCGACGTTTGGAGTATGGTGTGCCATCTGGAGAGCAGCTGAGCTTAATTCCATCTCTACTCAGTGCATGTGATAGACACCCAGGAAAAAGATGGGAAATAATTTCCTTCGTTGGAAATAAACTGGTTTTAGTCTCTTGGGAAATATCGTCACCATCAGAATGATCCCTTGGGGCAGGTGGGAAGGAGCAGGGCATCCCGGCGACCTGTGCTCTCCTGCTGTGTCCCCTGGCTTTCTCTGAAGGCAGGAGGTCCTCATCTCGATGCTGGATCATGCACCACAGGTCCAGGTCAGCCAGGTAAATACATATTTTTAAGCTAACTTTAGAAAATAGGAGGAACCACTGATATGTTCCAGCTTCTTTCTTCCAAGCCTAAATTCTAATCTTTACTAACAATGTATTTCAGCTTAAGAAAAGAAAACAAACCCAAATCTTTTTCTGACTCTGTTGGAGGAGGCATCTCAATGATACAAATTCCCATCTGCTCTTTATCTCCCTTCAAAAGCTTCTGACCTGCTTCAATGGGACATTTTAATCTAAGAAATTTTCACCAATCTTTTTAAAAATTTATTTTTCTTGTTTAACCTTGGGTTCCTGCTGTGAGGAGCCCTCTCTAGAAGTGGGGTTATCTGCACCCAGGTTTCTGGGGAAAGTCGCTTCTGTTTGAAGCACTGCCTGGTCTGCCAAAAGGAGCCGTGCTTCAAGGGCAGCAACTTGATTTATGTTCAGAGCTGAGTTTTCTTCCCCTCTGCTGATGCCCTGGGAACCTGGCCATCTGTGGAGTGGGTGTAATCCCAAACTGGGAAATTTACCTTTTAATTTACTTTTTCTTCTTTTAAAGTTCTCCTTTTTTTGATGAATGGCAAGGAATTGCATGGACAACACCTGAAGGGAAGAGAAAAGGTACTTTCATGCCACTTTTCTCCCAAGGTGCTGCTCTGCACGGAAGTTAGCTGTCATAAATAATAGGAAAAGAAATTGCAATTAGTGACTTAATGAATAAGGGGCTTGACTAATGCTTATTATTCCAGACAAGGTTCAAGGTAAATGACATAGCCCAAGACAAGTAGAAAAGTTTAGCCTGAGTGACAAAATCAAGAGGTTTTAGAAAATTATTAAACCTTTCTGAAAGTGGAAGTTCAGGGCTGTCACTGTGAATATTAATGTCTCCCATAAAAGAGGTTTTCATTCAGGAAGTCCAAGATCATACAATCAGCAGAAATTCAAAATTAATCTTTATTGTATGATAAAGGAGCAAGACGAGATAAAAGAAAAAGATGTATCTGAAGGGAAAAGTCAACCAGGGAAGGAATGCTATCATATAAGAATATTCACAAGTCTATGATCCCTTCTGAAACTGGATGTGTGGAACGTAAGGTATAACTTTTCATGATTGTTTTTGAAATTTGAATGTGAAATCCAGAGAATTCTTAGCAAAGGTTTTTCCTTTTGTTGTTGTATGTAGCCATAACCCATGTATAGAGAGTATTGGAGCACACGTCTTGTAAAGGTCTCTTGTGAGTCCTTCTCGCTCTCTCCAACTCCCTGAAAGGAAGGTGTAGCCAGGGGCAGTGTTGGTCTTTTCTCCCAAGTCACAGGCGAATGGGACAAGAGGAAATGGACTCAAGTTGCAGGTTTTATATTTCATATATTGCTTGTTAAGCTCTCTAGGAAGAGCTTATGGACCAAAGCTGCTACATAGATGTGAAATGTTTTGAATAATCTTGTCACGCAATTAGCGTGTACGAATCTTAGCTGTGAACTTCATGGCAGTGAAGAAAGGAATGTGGCCTCGTTTGTTTGTTTTTTTTTTCTCTCCTGATTTGCACTGTCTGAAAATCCAGCCTGAGTTAATACTTTGGTGCAACTGAAGCAGAACTTAATAATAAGAAACATCGTTTCAGACCATAATGGTTTTCTATTTGAACTTTGATTTTTTTCATACTTGACAACCTGATATATATATATTTTTTTTTTACATTTAAACAACATTTTGCATCCCTAACCATTTGAGCTTAGGGCTCTTTCACAGAGTGGTGGGGTGTTTTGAGGTCTTCAGGAGCAAATGGAGATGCCTTAGAAATACCTACTTTAACCCATCACCTCTACGGATGATAACACTTCCCAGAACACTAGAAACAAGGCATTTTTCTCACATTTATAGCTTGTGAAAATGTTCTAGTGGGAATGGCATAGAAAATAAGAAACGGCTCCAATTCCTTAGCGTTGTAGTGAAGTTCACTAAGAAAAAGCAGCTGTCACATTGTAAATACCTTAGCATAAAATAATTTTGCCCTCCTACAACTTATTCTAAAACGCAGGTAAGTGTCTGAGTAGTTCCCTGTGACTCAACAGTGCTCTATGTGCTCTAAGGTAATCTCATATGTGTTTGCTGAACTGGGACAGTGGCAGGGCCAGGAGAAGGTTGTGAAGGAAGTGGCTGGATTGTTTTCAGCTGGATTTGTTCAGCAGCAGGCCCCTGTGGTTGTGCTGATAGAAACCTTGGGGAGAGACTGTTTGAGGAAAAAGAGCAGCGTAATTATTTCTGGCAGCAGGAGGGTGGAAGAGCAAAGAGTTAGAGAGCTGGAGTATGAGATGCTGATCACTGGACTGTCCTCGGGGCCAACGGGGTGCCCCGCTGCAAAGGAGAACAAAGGGCTCACTTTATTCTCCTTGGACAATTCTCTGTATCTGGGTTTTTTTAAAAAAATGAGTAATAGGTGCAGGAATTATTATTTATTAGAACAGTAACAATCCAGCAGGATATATGGTTAATGAAGTACATCGCTCCACGCTTCTTGTGTAGCTGATGGCTTGAGGATTCATCTCATGCTGCAAAGCCCACGTGTGTTATTTAAACGAGCTACTTGGCCCTTAGAGAGGTGGTGTTCAGCCAGCCTTTGCTCTCCATTTGGAAAAGTCTCTCGAGCGAAGAAATAATTGAGATGTACACTCCTCTAATGTGTAGGACCAAGCAGATACACACAGCATCCTGCTGGATAAGTTGCAAGAGAAGCAAAAGGAGTTGTAGTGCATCTCTCTTTTCAAGTAGATGAAAATCACAGCTCCCCTAAGCCAAATTTCAGCAGGGCAGATGAGAACCAAGCCTTCTGGGGAACAGAGGACATCTGTATGTCACGCCTTCTTTGGAATTTTCTTCAGTTCCCTTAAACTTCACATTACAGAATTAATTGGTTTTTGTTAAAGAAGGATTTGAGGAGAAATGTTTAACAAATTGCACAAAGATTGACTTTTTTTTTCTTTTTCTAATACTTAAGGATTAATGAACTTTGTGCTTTGTAATGTTGCAAGAGTGTGCCTAGACCTATGTTAATCAGGCTGTACGAATTTGGACACAGGAACAATCTTTTTTTATTCCATGTTACAGATTTTTTTTGTCAGCAATGGGCATCCTGCATGTTAGTCACCAGAGGTGAAATGTTATTTAATCTGGTACAAGCATATCCAGCGGTCCGTACCATGATGAAAACCTAGTCCTTGGTTGGAGATGGCAGGTGCAATTGGTTTCTAAAGAAGTATTAAATTCATTTTGGTAATAGGTAAACTGAAACTGCTACTAGGGAACTAGACCCACATTTTCCCCCCATGCTGTGATGATTTTTATAGTTTACAGGAAACAATCCCTGGGTGGTCTTGTAACTATTCTCAGTAGTGCGCTGGGCTTTGAACAGATTCATTTCACCTAAATTCTGCTGAGGATGGCCAAGTCCCCTGGGAATTTGACTTACTACCTTGTTGCTTGGGTTTTTTAGCCACTCTCTTCCTAAATCTGTCCGTATAACACTGACACAGCAGCTATCACTGTGTATGGACAAATGTGTGGTGGGGCAGAGCAGTAGCTGAAGAAGATGGGCTCCAGCTTGTGCCACCCACCTGAGCACATGGGTATCCCTGGAAATCACAGAGTCATAGAATGATTAGAGTTGGAAGGCACCTTAAAGAACACCCAGTTCCAACCCCCCTGCCCTGGGCAGGGTCACCTCCCACCAGACCGGGTTGCTCCAAGCCCCATCCACCCTGGCCTTGAACCCCTCCAGGGATGGGGCAGCCACAGCTTCTTTGGGCAACCTATTCCAGTGTCTCACCACCCTCACAGCAAAGAATTTCTTCCCAATATCTAATCTAAATCTTCCCTCTTCCAGTTTAAAACCATTACCCCTTGTCCTGTCACTCCACTCCCTGACCAAGAGTCTCCCTCTCCAGCTCTCCCTGGAGCTCCCTTCAGATCCTGGAAGGCTGCTCCAAGGTCTCCCTGGAGCCTTCTCTTCTCCAGGCTGAACAACCACAGCTCTCTCAGCCTGTCCTCACAGCAGAGGTGCTCCATCCCTCTGATCATCTTCCTGGCCCTCCTCTTGACCTGTTCCAACAGTCCCATGTCTTTTAAAACCTGAGAACAGATCTCTGCCATAAACATAATGCCTGCATCTCACTCTGGATGGGTTTTCTTCTACAAGAGGCACCGTTGGTAGTGTGGAGCAGGGAGGGGTACATGCTTTCCAACACCTCTCCTTTTTCTCAGTGCTGATCTGTTGGTAGCAGATTTTGTGCCAGTGTTTGGTGTTTTCCTCAGTGGCCTGAGCTTGACTGTAGGTCTTAAATTGTAAACTCTGCTCTTAGAGCACTGTGAAGCTGTAGGACGAGTGATTTGCAGCAGCTTCAAGCAGTCAAGTTGGTGGCCTCTCCTTCAGCATCGTGCGTGTTAATCAGAGTTGATAGTATCTGAAATAAATTAAGTATATAAACCATACTGTGTTTCTTTCACCAAAGAAAGCATTTCTTGACATTTATTGGTTTCCATTTGCAAAATAAGGCTTGTTGAAAACTCAAGGCTCTAGTGCATATTTTAAAGTGCCAGAGCTAATCTGTTAATGTGATTGCTGCTCCTTTCTGAAATAATCCCTATGTGAAAATGGGCACCGAAGAATCAGTGACTCAATATAAGAACAATCACAGGGATTTCCTCTTGTTTTTCTAAAGCCCTCGAGATCTCATGCCTCTTAAATCTCAGCCAAATTTCCAGAAGAACAGAGTGCTTTGGGTGGAAAAAAACCCCAAACCAAAACCAACCAAACAACAAATTCAGACTAAGATTTGGTAATCTAGCAGTGGAAATGCTGGAATCCTGGTGTATGGGAGTCCTGGAGCTTTTGAGTTTTGCACAAGTTTCAGCCCATAGAACTGATTAAAATCCTTATGAAAAAATAAATGTGATAATAGTGTGCTGTGAGTGAGTGCTTCACGCTATCGTTGTTTATTAATGTGAAAATAGTGCAGTGGTAAACTGTAGGTCTTACATTTCTGTTCTCTGCAGTGAGAAGTCAGGTAAGTTGTGTGGGAGATGTTGGTGCAGCATCTGGAGCTCAGCGCGTAACTCTCTTTTTATTTAGTGCAGGGTAGATCTTAGGAGTTGCTGAGTATCTTCATCACTTCAAGGCTGATGAGAGCTGAGAGCTGTCATCACCTCACAGGACCAAATCTTGTGTATTTACAGACGGAGCTTGTGCCTGCTCTTTTATAGCATCTTTGTAAAAAATCTCTTGTAGACCCAAATGGTCAGGAGCACCCCAGATGCTGTGATCTTAAGGTATTTTTCAATATAGTTGGGTTTTAATGGCATTTGAAAGAGCTAACTGCTCTGAGAAGTATGATAGGGTGACATACGGCAAAGCAGATACGGGTTTACCTCCTGCAGCTTGTCTTCATGTTTGACCTGAGTGGAGTAGAAGGGAACCTGCCTGGTGAGCATATTTGATCCTGCCTTTTTGCATATTTGCATATTTATTTTATTTTACCTGGGGATGGCATTTTCTTACCAGAATGCTTATCCCCTGCTGAAAATTAGTTCTTTTTTAGTTTTTTTTGTTTTGGTGGGGAATAAACCTTAATGTATAAATAACTCTGCGTGTGTCCAGGGACTCTGCACCATTCCTTATCTGGAGGTTTGAATCAAAACTCATGCCAGAGCATGATAAAGTTACATGGGTTGGAAGGCAAGCGGCACTGCTGGTGTTTCCATCACTATTCACCCCTTGTGCAAGAAGAGGTAGAGGTTATGAGGAAGTTCTCATTTTGTATCTTTAGTCCCGTTATTGTCATTGCCTAATGATCAACTCATCGTAATGAAAGAACAGAATGAAATCTAGTGGCTGCTGGGCAAGTTTTTACACTTTGGATGGTGTAATTATCCCCAAATCCCTGTTGGGTATCATTCTCTGCTGTGTATGAACAGTACTGGGGTCACACCTACCCACATCACATAGATCTGTGTTCAGGTTGCTCAGTTGTCCCAGATTTTGGTAGGAAGCTCATTTTAGACTTTTTTTTTCTGGGCTCTTGTACTGGGGTGCTCCTGCCTCAGGGACTCTGGGGAGAGTTAGAACAGGGATCACAAGGTCTTCAGCTTGTGGTCAAAAAGCTGTAGAGCATCTGCCCTCCCCATGTGCAGGAGTTGGGAGCTGAGTGGGATTTTCTTCTTCTGTTCAACCTAACATTTATTTTCTCTCGTGCTGGAAAAGCCTAGAGGTAAAAATCTAGAAAAACATTTGCTTTTCGTTGAAAATATTCAGTCAAAAGTATCACAGCTGAAAAATGGAAATCCTGAAGAATACGTAACATTAAAAGTCTGGAGGTTTTCAGTTTCTCACTGATAATCTGTAAACACTTGTGAAAATTGTGTATATGTATGCATTTACAAAATTGTCCTTTTTTCCCCAAAAATCTTTTTTCATTATAAAAAGCTGTGAAAACCTGATGGAAAAGCTAGATGACATAAAATAATCAATTCTCGGTATCACTTTATGTTGCTGTAACTCCCAAATGCTGAAGGAGCCATATAAACACCTAGGAAACCACGATCTGTCTTAAAAAGCTTACAAGCAAGAGAAGATATTTTTTTCAAAGACATAAAAGGCAGATTGGTGTCTGGCTCTTGCTGAAAATCACTGAGCACCTCAATCTGCTGAGCATTGTTGAAAATCCCACCCAAAGCCCCTCTCTGTTTCTGTGAAACAATAGGAATATGCACCTTTCTATCAACCGTTTTCTCTGCAGAGTCACTAATCTTTCTGCTTAAAGACTAGATGCGATACTGGAAATATATTAGTGGATGGTTCACAGACCAGAGGACTCATTTAAGGAAAGGGGAAAAAAAAAGCTGCAGACGGCTGGTTTCCATCTCCTCTCTGGCTGAATTAAGAAAGATGTTTTTCTCCCCACTGCTCTTCTATCTCCTTCCTTTCCATTTTCTGCATTATGTTTCCTCCTCCAGACTGTGGCGGTGGAGCTGAATGCTGATGAGACCATCGGCAGTCTGTCCCCAGACAGAACTTTTTAAGGTCATTTCTCCTGGTTCTCGATTGCTTGACCTGCTCATTTCTCTTCACCAGCTATGGTAGGCTACCCAATTATACACTGTTATTTTTATGATACTTGCTTGTCCTTCCCAGCCTTAATCTTCCTTTATTGCCAGGAACACCCACAGTCTCTGTAGTCTACCTAGAGCTAAAGTTCATAAGAGAAATGTTTTAAATTGACAGTTTCAAACGAACAATCAGGAGCGCACACAGTGATGGGGTGGAATAGGTTTTCTGTGGATGTCGGGAAAAGCAGTCGTAAGGGCTGATGGCAGCAATGCTCGATCTGCTCCCACAGCCCAATCCAAGGACGTGGGTCACCTTTGAAGGGAAGGTAGCACACAGCAAGTGACCTGGGCCAGGATTGTGGTGGTTTTATAGTGTCATATCTGTGTATACAAGTAATATTTTTAAGGATTTGGCTCTCATTTTCCTAGACCTCGGTAAAATATACATCCATCTTGGTGGTTGGTCTTTGTTTTGGCCAAAGTCTGGTTTTGTTTCTCTATTTGTTGGTTTTGTTCCAAATTCTGCATCCCTTTGTACACTTGCTGAGTAATATCGTCTCTTTATTATAGTGCTGGTCACAAGATTTGTACGCTGGTCATGTGGAGGAAGAGGTGGTGAGAGGGAGATGACAAGGGCTGAGCATTGAAACACAAGCTCTGCTTACCCTCTGATGTGTGAGGTCTACATACTGTGAAACAGCGTCGCAAACTGGCGAAATAAATTCCCTTATATCAAATTCGTTTCTGCATTCTAGCGAGGATAAGCTCAGCATCAATAAAAGCAAATTGCTCCGAGACGGGATCTGTAAGTTACTTGTGTGGACTTGCAAGCTGTCCATGTGGGACGCTTCACAAGTCAACACACAAACCATGAGGAATTATCTATGCAAGCTGTCCGCATGGGAGAAGACATGCCATAGTCTGTACGCTCCCACTAAATACTAGAACTTGTCTTGAGATTTCTATTTAATTTAGGATTTCGTGGTCCATGGCAAAGAAAGGGGAACCGTGCCTCTTCTGGCACATTGATGCCACTTTGTCTTTGACCCCATTAACCATTAGTTCATCACGCCTTGCTGTAGTTCCTGCTGCATTTCACAGTTGTGCCGATGTGTGTGGAAGGTCCAAACCACCTCCAGGCCATTGTGCAGTCAGAAGGGGTGAAATTCATCCCAGGTTTGGCTGGACCAACCCCAGCAGAGATGCAGGATGGATGGAATTGGCCCTAGTTCTGCGTTTCAAGGCTTTCAGAGTTGTCTGAGCAAACAGGAATGTGAAGGAATCATACTTTAGGTATTTACATTTCTCGAATGCCTGAGAAGCTTTTTAAAGGTCATTCTGATTAAGACAAAGTTTGTTTGTACCGATAGAAAGTAGTTACTATTATTGGAAATTCATTCCAATGCAATATATGATATTTTGCTTACAGTTTAAGTTTTAATTTTGTATGCTTAATTTGGAAGGAGCAGAAATGATCTTTTAGTTCCATAATGTCTTACTTAAACCGACATTTTAATCAATAATGATTTTTTTTTTTTTGGTCCAATTAAAAAAAGATTCATTCTTCTGATGCAAAATAATTAATCAAAGATTTTGCATAAGGAGAAATCTTTTGTATTGGAAATAAAATTGCCTAGACTCATAAAAGCCACATTTTTTATTGTGTCTGTTTTTGATTGCCATCTTATGGGAACAAAAGCCTTTTTTCTACAGTTTAAGGATGCATTTAAATTCTGTTTGAAAGACTAAATTTCATGATGTGTTGCCCTTAAAGGCTATAAAACTTGAGATCTATTTGTGCGTCTCCATAAGAACATCAAAGTGAGAAGTAAATCAGTTTTTCTTTTAGTTTCTTTTCATATTTGAATGGTTCTGCCTGCTGCCCTTGTGTCTCCTTCAGACAAACCTGTTGTCCCAAACTTTACCCAGCTGAGGGAAGTTTAGACCTTGCAGTCCTAATTGTCCTAAACTTTGTCATCTTAAAAAGATACTGAAGAATTGAGGGAACAGGACAGGAAGAGCATAATTTGTATTGTTCCACTAAGTGCTTTCTTTTTAATGGCTGTCCATTTACCTGAAATCTTAGAGCCGAGGTGGGGGGTTGGACTGGAAGACATTCTTCCAACCCCATATCGTTCTGTCATTCTGTGAACTGTGTCCAACCAGAGACTTTTCTCCAAATCAAAACATCTGTCGCTGGCAGCAGGGCTTTCTCTTGCCTTGACTTTTCTTTCTAGTAGTCTTTAACACTGTTTTCCTAATGGGAAACTATAGAAATTGTATGTTATCTGAATTCTGTAAAGTCATAAAATGAGATGACACGTTGTAAACCAGAAGAAACTCTTTCATGTAACTGAGTTTCTTGGGCATGTTGAATACTTCAGGTTTGCTCCAGATGTTCGTCTAGCTCATAGTTCTGTTGGAGAGGAGCAGCTTGTCCTATGTAGCTAGAATTTTCCTCTCCCAGTACATTGCCAATCTTCTCTGCCAGCCTGTTTGTGGGTTATGTGACATTGACCCAGAACATCTGAATAACTGTGCAGTAAATAAGCTCTAATTCAGCATGTTTAAAGAACATACCTAGATGTAATGATAATATGGCCTACAAAAAGGAAGATATTAAAGAAATATCCACCTATCTGGCTGAGATGAAGAGCTATGAACATCAAGAGAAAGGTAGTCTTGAAGTTTGGAATAAAACAGAAATGAAGGGCTGTGTCCTTTCCTCTGTTCCTTACTGCACCTGACTTCAGAAGAGCTGAAGAACTCTTAGGACTGTTTTGGAACTTGGTAGAACCACAGCAGCATAAAGAGAAAGGGTTTGTTTTTTTTTCTAGGAGAGCTCATTTTTGTCAATCATAGGAAAAGAAGTGAAGAGGTTCTTGCTTAAATATGCAGGGTAAAATGTAATGTTTTAGCAGCATCATAAAAAATAATTACCATATCAAAGTCAGGCATAAATTTCACAGGTGTGAATGGAAATACACAGCACCATGTTGTCTCAGACATAAGTAGTTCAAGTATTTAGAATTAAAAAAACCCAACTCTCAAGTATTTTCCCAGATGCCATGAGGCTGTAGACAGCACCGATGCCAGGATTGCTGCTTTTCCAGGCTTTGCTGTTTTCAGCCTGGTGAAACGTCTCGCTCTGCCGTTGTCCCACAAAGCTGACGCCTTCCTTCTGTGAGGTGCAGACAGAGGGCTGAAAATAACATCACCGAAATAAGGAAAATAGCAAAAATACCAGCAGAAGGCTTGAATTCCAGATAGGCTCCATCCAACGGTGTCACACGAAGCAGATAACGATTTCCCCCAATAGCCCTGCCATCTGATAGCCACCGGATGGATTGGGTACCACACTATCTGAGCATCGGGGACATAAATACCAGGCTGTGCTGTAATGCAGGGGACACTTAATGGGATGCTGAGCAGTGCCTGCTCTTCTCACCAGTGCGTGGTCCCCGTGTCGCCCGTGAGTGGCAGTGGCTGTCCCCCACGGGTTTTCTTCCTTGGATGGGTGTTGTGAGCCCGGGAAAGGTCAGGCTGGTGTCCTTGCTGCTTGTGCTGACTCCTCATCTGGTGGTTTTGTAAGAGAAAGCAGGATTTGGGTTGTGTTAGATTGGTGTGAGTGTGAATGGCATCAAACAAAAACATTTTTTATGTGGAAATAGAGATTTTTGGGTGTGTTTTTTTGGAATTAAAACTTTATCTTATGAGTGATAGTAGCTGGTAACGAGAACCCCCTTTTAACATCCATTGAGTATCTCGGAGGGACTCAGTCACGGCTGGACTCTTTTTTTTTTTCTTCTTCTTCTTCTCATTTCTGTTCATTTATGTTGTAAGCTTTTTCTTGGTCAGGGACTGTCTGCTGTGGTTTGTGCAGTGCTGTGCATGGGTGGTCTCGGGTGAGGCTTGTCAGTGCTACCAAACAATTCCAAATTCACCTCCAGGAGCCAGCTACCATCGCGTGTATCCTGGAGATGAGAGCTGAGACCGTTCCTCTGCTCTGAACAAACCTGCAGTGTTAAGAAGCTTGACTTTAAATCTGTGAATGCTGCAAAATCAGATACGTAAAATAGGTCATAAATAATCATAGGGAAACCCCAGCACGCGTTTTCTTTGTTGGTTTCTGTAGCTTCTGAAAGAAAATAAGTGCTGTGTTGTAGATTGTAATACAAGAGTAAAAGAGCTATTGAAAGGCTCTTTGTAGTTGCGGACTTGTTTGTGGCTAATTTACTCCTGTTCTGTGCAGCCAGACGTGATGAAGGTGTGTGCGAGGAAACCTAATTTCTCTGTCTGCTCTCCTAGAGCTATGTGACTGTGAGTAGCCCTAACACATCCACAGCAGCCTTTTTTTTTTAATTATTATTATTTTTTATTTCTTCTACTTGCTGCTAAAAAGCAATATCCCATTTTGGATACTTATTTTATCCTGTTTATTGCTGTAGTACCTGAAAACTCTCTACCTGATGCTCCAGTTCCTTTACTCCAGGGGGAAATCTGGGGAACAGGACAAGCCATCTGGGATGGCTCAGGGAAGGTGAAAAGGGGGCTGCCTTGTTTAGATTCCCATACGTTCTTCAAGTGTGAAGAATTCATGTGAGATGGCATTAATTACCCAAATAAACTTCACAAGAATATGAGTTGAAGACCCTCACTACTGGAAAGAAGAGTCAGAAGAGTTTGTAATAATTTTTGTCAATATTTCGGTTTTCCGATTAAAAGATATGCAATAAGGAAAAATTTTCTTCATTGCAGTAGGGGCCCTGGTTTCCAAAGTGCTGCAGCGGGGAAGATGACAGGAATTGCTTTTGAGTTGTTCTGGTAATGACGACTGTAGATTGAATTATAATATGGTTGATCTCTTAAACGTTTCGCTTTAAAAAATAAATAAATAAAATCTACTTCTATTTGGACATACGTTTTAGCTCTGTGGCATGGCATTTATGTGGGAAATGATAGAAGGTAAGACGTGGAGTGCTGTTTAGTGGAAACATTTTAGATTATAAATAGATTAGATTCATCTGACGGAGGAAATATTCAGTACACGTTTCAAACTGGATGTGGCTTCTTGCCAGTCTGCCTAATGCTCTTTTAGCAATATTGGGGTCAGCTGACGGGCAGCTCTACCTAGATTTTTAGGGTTAATGCTGGAGAAGTTACTGTAGGCAACTTCTGGAAGTTTGCAGCAATTTTAAACAATTGTTTCCCATGCAAAAATCTCTGAGTTTAGGAAGAAACAGAACAGTAGAGCCGTGTGTCGGGAGGGGCCCGGGAAGACATGCGGCCGACTCAATATGAGTGATAAAGCAAGCTCCAGCGTTTATTCGGATAGCTCAGATATTTATACACTTATTGTAAATTATGCCTACTTGTCACACACTAATTGGCTAGGCTTCTAAAGATTACATGTTCATACACCTCCTACTTGCAGTTTCTGCTTCAAGGTTCTCCAACATTCCAGAAGGACACTCTCTCTCTCTCCTTGTTTATCATTCTCGCAGGGTCTGCGTGACCTTGGCTCTTCTTCCTTGTCAGCGTAACTTGCAGTTCCCACTGAGGCCTACTGTGGCTCAGTTATGCTAAACACTTAGGCTAACAAGAGGATTGCTTGTACAATGCTTCCACGGATCCATGGCCCTGCTCCCGCAGCCGTTTTGCAACAGCCGTGCCTCTGACTTACCCTATAGATTTAGCAGATATGTCTCCTATCTAAAATAAATACCTTTTATTTGAGCTTGAGATTTTCTTCACTTGCTCTTTTAATGTCAAATCTAACTTGCCCATGGGTGGAAAGTTATGAGTGAACACTTACATGCTCCAAGCATTCTTGAGCTTTTCCAATGCAGCAAACCTGTTAGACTAATTTAAAACCTATTTAGTTACAAGAGAGTGTGCTTGCTTTCCTCCATCCCCAAGCCTGCTTGCCTGGTCTCCCAGTGTGGACTCAGTCCTTCAGCTTTGGGGTGGAAAACGATTTTCCCTGTTTTATAAGTAGATGTGTATATTTGTAAAAATCCCAGAGATGGTGGTAATTGTCCCATTGTACTCTTGTGGTGTGTGTAGAGGTTAATGGACTATGGGGGGTTCCCTTCTGTCTTCTCCCAGTGTTTCCTGCATGAGGATGGTTTCACAGCCAGAAAGCTACAGCAGCAGTTTAAAACTGAGGGAAAAGGCAAAACTCAGGTTTAATTGGCTTTGGGAATCTGTGTTTTAAAAAAAATGTAAGTCTGTGGTTGTTTTCTGTGCTGTCCATTTTGACTTTGCTTTCACCTTCTAAACTGAAAATGAATATTGTTACCCTTTTGTATTTAGCCAATACAAAAGACAATTCTATTGTGTGTGAGGGATTTTCAATAATATAAGGAAGCTTAAATAATTGTTCTTATTAAAATAATCAGAAACTTGGCATAACTCTTCCAAAACCCATGAAGCTCTACTTTCAGATGTTTCTAACAGTGTTTTAAGCTGCAGTTGTAATTGGTGGTGTAATTGATGCCAATACATTTAAGCTAACTAGCTTATTTTAGATTATTAGCTTAGATATGTTGTATATGTCTACTTAGGACGGGGGGGGCGGTTTATGCTGAGAGCCTAACTTCTTTCTACTGCTAGCGTTTAGGACTTTGGAATAAATATAAATATATAGGCAGATAACAGCAGAGATATTCAGAGGTGCTTCAGCACAACGTTAGGTACTGTGAGCAATTGCTGGGCTGCTCAAGTGCTTCTTGGAAGCTCACTGGGGCCCTAAATGGCTTTGGAAAATGTGGTCTTAGCTATTGAAATGTTTAGAGTGTACACACAGCTCTTCTGTCTGGCCTAGAAATCTCAGCTTTGGATGTCAAAATGCTGGGAGTGTGAATCGTGGGCGAAGAAATTTCGCACAGCGCAAGCTGCAGGGTATTCATAGAGGCTGACCAAATTGAATGCTTATCTGGTACCTCTTGAACAGACATCTGCATCTTTCATCACAGTAAGTGGAGCTAAGTACAGCTGCAAAGCTTCTAATTATTGGTATGCATGAACTGAGAAGCAAGGCTGCCCTTTGCACACGCTAGATACAGCTCAGCTCCAGGAGTGGATGTTATTATATCTGTGTGGGGAAAAAAAACCCCAACAACAAACCACCCAACAAGGCATAAACAAAGCTGTTAGTGAAAAGGAATGGTCTTTAATAAAATTCTGCATCTAGATTCACCTTGAATTAGATTCTTTGAGGGTAAGGTCACTCTTTCTCATAAGAGTTTTTCCTGTGATGTTTCTGCTTTACAAAAAGATGTAATACCTCTCTGAGGTATCTCCTGCCGTTTTTCTCTATTAGCCACGATGGCTCTCCAATTATATTGCACTTTGAGCCTTTCCAGGAGACAAAAACAAGGTTTCAGATTCCTCGGGAATTAACGTAAACTGAACTGATTTTAAAAGTGAATTGTGGTAGATTAACGCTAACCCACCACCTCTCTGTAGTTTCAGATCAGGCATTATTGGCGTAACACAGTGCCAGGATTTAATTTAAAAGCTTAGTTCAAGTTAAGGAAAGTGCCCCAGGGTGCTGAGTAGGTCCCTGCGCTGAACATCATCGGCTCCTGTTAGACCAAGCAACAAATCAAATTATTTTATATCAAAATAATGGACTTAATAAATAACTCAAGTTCTTTGAATGAACTGCTCAGCAGTGAGTTTGTGTTTTGTGGGGTTTTTGAAATACAGAAGCATTCCTCTGTGCATCCAATCTTTCTTCTACTCATTCCCAATTCCAGCCTCTGATGCTTGTGTTTTATGTCTATTTTGCTGTTAAAATCATAGAATAATGTGGTTTGAGGGCAATCTGGACATCGTCTAATCCACCCGCCTGTTCTGAGCAGGTCCAATTAGGTCAGGATCCTCAGGGACTTTTCCCCCTGAGTTTTGAGCATCTTCAAGGATCCCACAACCACCATGGACAACCCGTCGCAGTATTTTGCCATCTGTTGTAGTGGTGGTGGGGAAAATACTCTGCAGGGCAAAAATATTTACCAGTCTAGCAGCAGTAATTTGCCAGTCTTGGAGAAGATGCCCTCATACTCCCAACAGCATTCTCCTGCTCTCATCTTTAGTGTAAAATTGAGTAAATTAATGCTAAAGTTAACACATCCAGCAACTGTTTCTGGTAGATACTTAGAGTTGTTTTCCATAAGGTTGGCAAAGGGTTTGTTTTGGGGCACTTTGGATCAGTTTGCTTTCCAGCAGAGCAACCTGTAGCGATACCTTTAGCACCTTCTGCTGCTGTTTTCATTATAAGTGTATTTCTGGATGTAAATACTTCTACTCAGTGTGGATAAACACGATGGGCAGCTCCAAAATTCTCAACTTGTGGCTTAAATACCTTCATATCATTATATATTTGAACCCAAAATAAGTGAGATGTAAATAGTGGCAATGTAAAACCACTAGATTATAGTGTATGATATGGAATTAACAGTTTTCAAAGCAACCTAAACTCTTAGGAAGCTAAACCTCAATTTAAGATCTAATTATTTCAACAATTAGGAAAATTTTGCCCTTACACATTTTCCTCAAAAAACAAAGCAAGAAGTTTCTTTCTTCTTTTTTTTTTTTTTTTTTTTTTTTTTTTNTTTTTTTTTTAGTTCATCCTTAAAAAGATTAAACGATCTAGCTGCATTAATTAGTTTTTCTGAGATTTTTATTGGCGATATGCAAACTGAAGGCTGAGCAAATAGCCAGGAATTCAGCAGCCCGTGTGAATTGGAACAATGAGATGCCTTTTAGGAGCTCTCTCATAGACCTGCTAAATGTTGTACTTCAATTGAATCCCATACACCAGGAGACTTCCAAGAAATGTTGTTTCCATTGAAGATGTATGATTGTTCGAGTATATTTTGCAGCTCTAAACCATGTGCTAATCAGAAATGTTAATGACTGTTATCTGGCCTTAATGTCTTGATTAAAAACAGATGTTTCTTGCCAGGCTTTCAGCAGCTTGGCCAGAACCAAGGTGGCAGCTTTAGCTTTTTTAAGAGTTTAATGTTAGTTTGTGCATAATAACAAAAGCAATCATTGCAGCACCGGAGCGGTGGTTGTGTTGTGTATCTGCATCTGTGATGAACCAGCAAATATCTGGAGGCTGAGTATGCTAAGAGGAATAAAACAGCAAAGCAAAGGGCAGAAGATGGTGCACCCACCTTTAGGATCATCTCTTTAACCAAGTTGTGTGTGTTTGTAGGGTCTGCAGTAGGTGTACAGAGGCAGCAGTTTCTCAAACCATTAAATGACTATAATTTGTCTTTTAATTTGCAATAATACAAGCTTAAAACAAAAAAAAAAAAGCTTCAAAATTTCATCTTTTGCAATGCTGAAACACTGATTTGACCGAGATCAGCATGGCTGTTCCAAGGAGATGCTGCACTGGATGCTTTCAGTGCGAGCCTGTCCATCTACTGAAAAATGTTTCCTTGTTCTTCCGAGGTCTAGGACAGCATTTTCTCAGTGCTGGTGTCTCAGGATGAAATGTGGGAAAACAATAAGTCAATAAAAAGCTGCATTGGACTAGGAATTTTTAGATGTATTTTTAGATGACTACTCTTTTTTTTTTTTTCCTTTGTTTTTTTTTTATCATGGTCTGTGTCCTTATTCTCTAGAACACTTTTAGGCACTTCTGGAGATGTCAGCTAAAGTATGTTTGGTAGATTGAGAAATAGATCATTTTATGGACCATCTTTTTTCTTTCTTTTTTTTTCCTGGAAGAAATAAAATAACAAAAATTAGTTCTTTCCTGATTCTTGTCTTAGGTGGATCTTGTTCTGTACATAGATCAATAAAAATGAGTCTTTAACAATGAAAAGGCAGATGAAGGGGGCAGAAAAATTAGTCCATTCATCAAGGACAACATGAAAGGAAGATTATTATTGTGACAATGTTACAAATATTAATGTGTTGTGTTGCACTCCCATGACATGAAAAGTCCCATTAGTGATAAATATTTCCAGTTCTAAGTATCTACAATGTTAGTAGCGGCAAAAGCTATTTTTACGTCATAAAATTGATGGTTGTTCAGAAATTTTGTACACGTGCTTGTCTCCAAAGAAGTATTGTTCTATCTTGCTCCATCCATCCTTTCTGAGTACGGAATAGCAATTTAATTTTAAACCTGAAGTGTTAAGTTTTAATTTTTTTCCTTTGCTCATTCTCCTACTTAGTCATACATAAATCAAAGGAATATGAAAGAACTAGTAAAAATGGCTGTATCCTTCTAGAGCTGTAATTTGGCTCCATGAATTATTAATTATTAGACCAGTATAGCAACAGCTTTTTCAGAAGTCAGTATAAATGTAAAAGGCTCACCTTATCAGGCAGGATCTAAGCAGTGGCAGTAATGTAATTCTTACCATTTAGCACTTTGTGGTACGTTGAAAAGGAATAGGATATTAGACCATTTAAACTTTCTGAAATATAACACAAAGCAAGGAAGTGCACTTTTTTTCCCACCTTCTTTTTTTCTTCTTTTTTTTTTTTTTTTTTTTTTTTTTCCCCCTCCTGCCTCTGAAATAATTTCAAAGAAATGAATACACATGGATTTCTCAGGGGTTTGGACTGGTGGAGATGTTGAAGCTGTTCCATTTGTGAAGCGTCACTGGGAGGGAGACCAGCAGCTCAAAGAGCTCGCTTGAAAAGGAAAGGCTTTAGCTGCTTGCATTGGTTAGAAGAAAAGAAGAAATCCATGGAGGCTTGAAATTAAGCTAAAATGGATGAAGGGTAGCATAGAAATGCATCTGGTATTGTAAGTAAAATTTTCCTTCGTAAGTAATGTAGCTCTCCCGTATATTGCTGCAGTAGAACCTAAGCCTGGTGCTAAATTGCTTGAAGCCGTACAAGGGGATGCTTCTGTTGTCCTCAGATTTAAGTTGTCGGGCCAAAAAAAAACCCACCAAAAAAGGGGTGTTTCTGTTTCTTTTCTTCGATGACTTTTGTATTTAAAAAGAACTTCTAGGGCTGTACCAAAACTTTGTCCTTCTGGGATATAATCTGGTTTTGGCAGTTTCAGAGTTCAGTCAGTAGCTGATTAATTGAATCACATCTTGCAAAATTTAAGTGCATGTAATGGAAAATGGAAATACTCCAGCACTTCCTTTTCTAATTCTGAAATTTCATTTTAACATTTTTAGTAATTTAGGAATACTGTTCTCCATAAGTTATTCAAATAAGGAGTCTCTCTTGCAATGCATCGTAATCTATTTTTTAAATTATGAATTAAATTACAATCAAATTTGGAGAGGATGTTAAGAAACTGATTAGGTTTCTTTTTGTATTGAGGGTTTTAATAATGATTATTCTACAAAATTTATGCAAAGCAATATTTCAGGGAGAAATCCTAATGACATTCTAATGTGAATTTTACCTGAGATTGTTTCACAGGACCATGAAATAATCTGGTTGCTGTCACTCATTTCTGATTCACAGAAGTCGTTTTGCTTCCATCTGTTGATGCAGGGAGTCCAGGCAGGGCTAGTGAAGAGCAGTTCATCAGCACCTAAAAGTGTGTGCCACACTAGTTGAGAGAAATGTAATTAGCCGGCACAAATTCAGATGAAGTATTTAAAGTTCCTATCCTGGTTCTTGTTTAGTGGCAAAGGTGAAGAATTCAGTACAAAATAAATTTGGGAATCTTTCTCAAACTTTTTACTCCTTTTTGTTGTAGATCCTACCTGAATTTGGGGTACAGTATATATGCAAAACACAAATTTCTTCTGGGAAATTAATAACCATCTCTCTTACCTGTGTCCATTAAGCCAAATACCCTGATATATCAGCAGATTTTTAATAACGTATTCTAGGGAAGGATTTGTGTGGTTTGGGTTTGCGTGGGGTGCTGATCTACTTCAGCTTTCCTATCCCCGTTTCCAGTTCAGGATCATTAGTGTGGTTTTTGGAGCTATTTCTTAAAACCTGAAGGAAAGTTTGGACCAGGGGCTGTGGTGGGAATCGTGCTGTTTGCAAGGAGCCCAGGGTCTCTTCTGTGGATGCTGTGCAGTGGGGAAGGTGTTATTTGAGAAGGAAGAGGAGAGGCAGCAGAGTTGGTTTCATTTGGTATGGGAGGTAGAAGGTTTTCCTTCATTATTAACTGTGCGATCATGCTCTGATGATGCTTAACACACAAAAGTAATCACAGAACCTTCTTCATCTCTGGCCAGCAGAGAGAGGGGAGTGCATTAATTACACAGTCCTTCCAGGTGAACTGCGCTTGTGTGCAGCACATTACCCAAGTTAATGTGACAAAGACCATTAAAATTATTTTTCTGATGAATTTAAGCTATTTTCATCACATTCATTTTGGTTGCGCTAGCACAGATTTGTGCAAAACAGGACAGGAGAGCCCGGGGAGATTGAAGAGCCCTTCAGCTTTCCAATATCTGAAGGGAGCTCCAGGGGAGCTGGAGAGGAATTCTTTGTCAGGAAGGGGAGTGATAAGACAAGGGATAACAGTTTTAAATTGGAAGAGGGGAGATTTAGATTAGATATTAGGAAGAAATTCTTTACTGTTGGGGTGGTGAGGCACTGGAACAGGTTGCCCAGAGAAGCCCTGAAAAGCTTTCTTACAGATCTATGAAAATTGGCCTTGGGTTACCCCTTGGAGCTGCTGGCCCCCAGCTCGCTGGAGAAGATGATGCCAGACCTCAGGTATTTCCCTGAGCACCCATGCTCTTCCCGTGGAGCTGAGGAGCTCAGCAGGAAGAGTGTGAAGACTCATTAAATCAGTGCATGTTGCAATCCAGTCAAGGTTGGCGATTTTTCATTCGGCATTTGAAGCTTTTATCAAGATCTACTGTTTCATTAAGTAATGCCTTTGCAACTTTTGTGTAAAATCTGACGTCCTGGGGGTTTGCCAGTACCTGGAGAAGAGGAAACCATCCAGTCTGCAAGCATGGACCCACAAACTCAGTTGGGTGAAACAGAGTTAATTGATGCAAGGCAAATTATCATGCATTGACGTGCATCTCCAAATAACTGTGCTTGGATAGCTTTTAAATTTCACACATTAAACCTAGTAGGAAAGTCTTACTCAGGTTTCTGCGCTGTGGTTTTGCACAGAGAAAGTCCTGATCTGTGTTTGGAGAAACACAAGTATATACTTCAGGTGGCAGAAAACATGACAAAATGTTTATTGCTGGGAATGAAAGCACATCAGAAAATATATGGCTGTTCTCCAGCCTCAAGTTTTCCTCCATTTAAATGCAAACAAAACAGGAAAATTAAATGCAATTTTTCATTTAATCAACTTCCACGAGTCTTCTGGGAAGCCCAGAAGTATCTGAAAGGAGCCTCTGGGACCTGTTGGGTTTAAATATGAGTTTCGAAGTCCGCTCGGTAATAGATGGCGCACTGCATTTGGTTTAAAAGTGAAGCTTTGCAAGTGACATCTGGGCCCAACTGGAAGCTCGCTGGCAAGGGGGACAGCTAGTCAAATTAATTGCTCATTTTGAGGTGGATTAACCCTTTCTTTTGCCCAAAATATGCCTAACATATAACAGTGCTCTGCCTAATGCACGCTCTACGAATAGCAAATAAAAATAATAATAATTAAAAAAGCTTATCCGCTGTAATTATTCAAATAAAAGACTAAACATGGATAGGTGGTGAAAAAGTAGATGCTAGGCTGCAGCAGGCAGGATGCTGGGGAGAACCACGTTGGAATTGTGAAACCGAAGGCAAATAGCCCCTAAATTATATAAAATCTGCTCAATAACCATTTATTTGTGGGGGGAGAAATAATGATTATTGAAGTATGGTTTTGAATATCATAGCAACAAACACCAGATTCATAGACACATTACAGGTATTAAAAAATATTAAAAGTTTGTGTATTTTAATTAAAAATGAGTGTATGAAGGGAGGAGTGCAAAAGGTGTAGTGAACTGGCTTTTTTTTTTTTCAATCACTGGGACGTTTCTGCATCGATGTCCTCAGTGTTACGTTTCTCCTGAGACCAATTACAAAGGTTCACAAGGTTGTTTTTATTTTCCTTGCTCTTGATGCCTTTTTAATGAGGCCTCCTAGTAAACAGCAAGCATTATGCTTTCCTGTTGTATTCCTGTCTGCCGCCTTTAAGCATTTATTAATAATACATGTGGGAAATTATTTATAAATTAAATATTAGGAAAATGTATTTTTAAAAAACAGAAGTAGTTAGGGGCTATATTTTATAATTGTCATTGGGGGGAGTGGGAGAGGAAGTCATGCCGATATTTTGCTAATGGAAGCACAGTGAAAGGGACTGTTAAAGCATCATTGTGGTTTTATGTAATAAATAGAGATAATAGATGCATGGAGTTCTCAGTGCATGTATCTGGGCCTGTGGCTTGGTGTAATAAAATCTGAATGCAAAAAATAAAGTAAAATCTGGATCTTCCAGATTCAAGTGATACTTGCAAAACATTCTCTAATCACCAGCACCAGCTAATCAAGCCTAATAGTGTGATTATTTTGGAGTTGAAGCGTGAGAGCCCTGTGTGGAGTCACTCCGTCACGCTGCACGCTCTGGTGATGAGACATCGCCTGCTGCAATATTGCTCTCGCTGCCTCAGAGATACCCAAGTCAAGTACAAATATCGTAATTGCTTAAAGATGTTGTACCTTGTTGCTGAATTTTGTTTCCTGGCTGCTTGGTTAATATGTAGGCAAAAGCTACTTGCTTTAAAGTGTGACTGGATTTGCTGTAGACAAGGCTGCTTTCGCCTGGGTTTGGAGAACCTGATTTGCTCTTTCAGGCTTCGGTGTCAGATTTGCAATAAGTTTTGTGGTAAGCAACCGCAAATCTAGTTGGTACTGTGTCCAGCTCTGGAGTCCTCAACATAGGACATGTAACTGTTGGAACAGGTCCAGCAGAGGGCCACCAAGATGTTCAGAGGGATGGAGCACCTCTGCTGTGGAGACAGGCTGAGGGAGCTGGGGCTGTTCAGCCTGGAGAAGAGAAGGGAAGACCTTCTATCAGTCTTCCAGGATCTGAAGGGAGCTCCAGGAGAGCTGGAGAGGGCCTCTTGGTCAGGGAGTGGAGTGATAGAACAACTTCATCAGAGGGAAGATGTTGAAGGAGAGGAATGGAGCTGTTGTCCTTTGCTGCTGTACCACAAGGTGTTTACTTCTCAGTGATATCGGGCTGGTTGCACTTCTCTTCCGGAACACAACTACTCCAAGAATATGAAGTAATACTGTGATCATTTTCACCTTTCATCTTTTTAAGTAGCTGGTTTGGTTCTTGTATGAAAGCAATTGGCTCAGATAGCTAATCAAGCTGCATAATGATGAAAAGGTCATCATAAAATAGTGAACCACTGTGATTCACAGCAGAGACTGTGCTCAGCTTTGCAGAGGAGTGCAGACCATTGTCAGATCATAGACTCACTTTTATTTCTCAAAAAGAAACTAGGTTACTGTTTTTTCCTGTCCTTCTCGCAGTAAAGTCTTGCTGTCACTCACAGATGCTGTCCAGAGAAAAATAAGAGTGAGGACCTGACATCACCGGGAAGGAAAAATTACACTGAGAATATAGAGGTCTCCTAATTACATTAGAGTAATAGCAGACTCGATGCTGTGAGGAGAACATGCTCAACAACTGCCATCCATTCTCCAGCTGAGGATGGCAAGCAGCCTCACCAGGATGCCCAAGGCAGTCTCTCAGGTTGGACTTGCATGAGCAGGGAATATGGTGTCATCTCCATTCAACCCAACCACGTCAGGCAGGGAAAACGGACAACAACATGAAATTAATCCTTTCTTGATGGCTTTAAGATGATAACCCTCTACACTTATCCTCCCTAGCCAAATTTGGAAGATATTTCCTTCTGTTGTGTCTCCTCCTGTCATCTCCTACCCTGCTGTGTCCAAGCTGGTGTGAGGTGCACGTTGAAACAAGGACTTGGGCCAGTGAAGTGGGTGCTGTTATAAAAAGTTTAAATTTAATGAGAAGCGACTCAGTGGAGATGGAATTTTCCCAAGCTCTCTGAAGATGTGGGGCTGATGTGGCAGTGTCTGCAGTCAGGTTGCTGCAAGGACTGGTGGTGGCATTTCTTTGAGAAAGCCAGTCATTTATTTTTGTGGTTCTGCTGCCTGGGATTTATTTTTAGTGTAACTAATCAAATGAGTATAGAACTAGAATAGCATTGGTGAATCAAACGAACCTTTTCATGAGTAGAAGTAGCTTGATTTATTAAGTGGAATTGTAATCCAACATGAAGCATTTGATTACCCTCATACCCACTAATCCTTTTTTTATGAGATCAATTTGCCCTGAAGATCTGTACATGGTATTTTTTTGGCTGCCTTTTTCCTTAAGACCTCAAAATGGTATAAATGATGAGCTCCAGCTGTTTCTCATTGTGTGGTTTGGTTTCTGACACACAAGGTACTGGATTTTAAGCTTCTCAGATTTTTCCCAGTAAGTATTATTCAATAGCTATTGCTGCATGAACATTGATTTTAATTTTACCAAAATAAGTCCATTAAAGTGTTTACACGTTGTTATTTATTACCAGCTGTTTTGTTGGTGTAGGAGATGGTGGCTTTCATTTATTTCTGGGTATGGCATAATTAATTTCGTATGCTTATCTGGAGACTTTCTTGTCAGTTATTCATAGCCTGACTACTTTGTCTGCAATCTTCAAACCATTTACTATGGTGATGTGAAATATTTCAGTGTGTTTTTGCATGAAGATTTAGAATAATGAAACTGTCTCTTGGTATTTATAGCAGTCTGCTGCAGAGGGAGGCAGATTTCACCTTTTATCCTCGGCAGCATCAGTGGTGTAGGGAAGGATGGGCTTTACTCACCTCGGGAAATCAGTTCTAGCTCAGGTCTGCTCTGGTTCAGCTCATTTATGCGCGTGTGTGTGTATAAAAATCATGGCATTGACCAGCTGGGCAGAATATCTCAGCTCCCCAACCAGTTGTGTTGTGTCTTTTTGGGTTTGGATATGGAAAATTTGTTTTCTGCACGTGTGGAAAATGCAAGTAATATTTTACATAGATCCACATTGTCCTTCTGCACTGCACGCATAAGGAGTTTGGGGAGATCTGTGAAGCTTTCATAGTTTCCTGCATGTTCCCTGTGGTAGTGATAAACTTGAAATGAACTGAGATGATATGGTCTGGGGTTTAAATGTGGTTTCACCAGGGGCTGGGGTGGTGTGTCCATGTGATGGACACCATTGCTCAGCTCTCCTGTCCAAGTTCCATCTCCATCTCCTGCCTTTGAACCCATCTCAGCAATTTTCTTTTTGTCAGAGGAGTTAATGGCGAGAGCCTGGTGGCACTTGGTGACTTTTAAGATGGTATTAAAAGATGTTGCCAAAAATAAAGCCTGAATTAGGAACAATCAAATTTCCAGAGGTAATTAAAGCAACTGTTCAGATCTATTTAAAGGAGAGAAAAAATTGCATGTTACCTCTTCATCTACTCAAAAATAAATAGCACAAATTGAGATTTGTCTGTGATTCACACTGCTTATTTATAGGATCACAGATTCATTAGAAAATAACTATGAAATCAGAGAAAACTGTAGTTTCTGTATATAAATTGGAAATAAAATGAGATTATGTTAAGATTGGGCTTTGAGTCAGTCAATGCTTAAACAAATTATCCTAGATTTGGTCAAAATTTTGCAACAGATTCTTGCTGCAAGATGCCTTAAACTCTTAAATACTTGGTTCCTATAAAACCCAGTTACTGGAGTTATGTAAAACTGGAGTTTTATACTGGAGTTATAAAAGATCTTTTCGGGAAACCCATAATCAATAAACATGGTTTTCCAGTGTTGAGTTGAAGTGATTACCAGATTTTTAGCCCTTCTTTTAATTAAGTAGACGTCATTAACGTTTAAGGTGGTCTTGCAAATGCAACATGAAAGTTGCACAAGGCATAACTGTGACCCTCAGCGTGAGAAAGAAGGTGCTTCCCCACCATGTTGGTATTGCTGAGGTGGGTTTATGAAGGTCCCTTAATATTCTGCTCAAAACAAACGTACAACTCACTGAGAGTCAGCAAAAGAGTTTTCGCTTCTTAGTGGTTATGTGTGATTACAGTTTGCAGTTGAGCACGCAGTAATTATGCAGTTTAATCAGTTTCTGCACAGATATCAACCATTTTAAATATTTCCGAGTTTATAAAAAACATTGTATATCTATCTTCAAAGATTTTTAAAAGAGCAAAAAAGAAATATCATAGCTCACAGATGAAGAAGTACTTTTTCCTATTTGTTTTTGGTTGGTTTTGTTGGGTTGGGTTTTTTGGGGTTGTTGGTTTTTTGTTTTTTGTTTTTGGTTTGTTTTTTTTTTTACCGTTATTTAGAATATATTGAGAAAATGCTTAAATAAAACTAAAAATGAGGAAATCAATTTTATATCTTTGATAACCTGGTACTGAACATAGAGCTATTCAGCATCTGCCTGTGGCAGATTTCAGATTTCCAAACCAGGTATGTCTCCTGGTGGGAGAGCGCACCAGTGCTGTGGAAGGAGGGACAGACATCTGTCTGTCTGTCTGCCTCATTGCATTCCCAGGGCTGCCAAGCTTCCAGCAGAAGAGCAAAATCTCCATGGCGCCTAATTTCCCAAGATTCAAACCCAGAGGCATTTGGCCAGCTTCATAGGAGCTTCAGCTGAGCCCTCAGGGTTTGCTCATCACTGCTAATTACCATCTGTGGTTGCTGGTCAAGGTGATGAGATGGGTGATACAGGGAAGGGTGTCCCAGTGCCTGGGCACAGCTTGCAGGGAGGGCCAATTCTTACAAAGGCATGTCTCGAAAAGAGATTTAGTGACAAAAATGGACAGATAGACTTCAAAGGGGCTGAAAATGGTAAATCAAACCTTTTCCATCCTGGTGTTTTCCTTGCAAAGAGGGAAAGATGTGCTTCACTCTACTGTTTCTCGTGATATAGCCAAAGCAACACCAAATTGTCAAATTGCCGTGTTTCCCTCTGCTTTGAGATTTCTTCACAAATCCAAAACATTGGTAGTTTTCTGCGTCTTTGTTTGGTTTTGTGCAATTGGAAGCTGTTACCAGATCTCGTGGCAGTTTGGGTTGGTTTGTCATGTAGCGAGAAGAAATTTGGCAGTATGTGTTTTGATTTACTTTCCCTCGCTTCCTTTTTTCCTACAACAGAACTTGACGATGTGCTGTTTGGAGCAGATGTAAAAGAAATTAATTCAAGTTCTTCTATTCCATTGTGCAAGCTGCTCGGATTTTCCTGCCTGGCCTTGCTCATACTTTTGGTATCATAAAGGAAGAAAAACAATACCTGAGAGAACTTGTTATCCAAAAATCTACCTCAATGGTAGATTTAAAAAAAAATAGCTAAAATCTTAAAGGTATTTTGTTAGAGGTGTGCAATGCCAGTGATCATTTGGGGAATGAGCCCTCCGAAAGGATGTCTCTCTCTGAGGCCTCATGCTGCTGGCTGGGTCCAAACATCAGTCCTAATTCTTGTGTTGGTCTTTCTGTCACAGAGAAGGATCAGCCCGTATGCACATCTGTAATAAATACAGAAATTATGTCCTAGAAAGTATCTCCTGTCCTGAGTGCTGTGACTTTCTCGGAATTGATGGGATTTTAGGAGGGGATGAGTCGTGCCCTGATGGCTGGGTGACACCTTCATTTGTATAGGTGGCCATGTGGCCTTCCCGTGGGATGCTCTCCCACCAGAACAATGCTCTTAATGTGTTTATTTTAAGGAAATACAATAATTGCACAAATGTGATTTTATAGAATATTAAGTGTGAACTTGTATGGAAATAAACTCCAGTGAATGTACTAAGTAATAATTTTAGCTCACGTAAATATTACCACTTGGAAGAATTTTCTTTCTGGCATTTCTGTTATAACTACAGTTCTAACCAAGAAGGTAATTCTGGTAATTTAATTTATTTATTTATTTTCTGCAAATAATTTCTCAAAAACAGATCCTTCCTAAGGGCAGTCAAGTGTCAAATCCAGAGTTAGGGGTGGTGTCAGCTGCGTGGGGAAGCACATGCTCCATTTACTCCTTACAGCTGCCAGAGCTGAGCTGTGCAAGCGCCAAGCACAGGTTGTGTACCTGTCACCTCTGAGATTTTAATGAACATTGATCATCTTCACCCAGACAATTATTTGAATAAGGTGGATGTGAAGTAGTTTTTTAAAACAGCGTGAACTTTTTAATTTTTTTTTTATTCCCCTAGTACTTTATAGTCTTTAGGATGAACTTGAAAAGACTATTATCCATTAATTCCCATCTCTGAAAAATTATTACTCAATGAGAAAAGGATTTGCACATCTGCTTTGATCATCTTGTGAAGGTTCATTTAAAATTTAGAGTATAATTTCTTAGTAGACTAGATATTTATTTATTTATTTATGAAAATTAGCTCCCAAATTCCTCTTCTGTGTAGTTTGAAGTTGTCTTTAAACAGTCCCTTCTATTGCCTTTGGGAAAACAAACTTCTCCCTGGCTCTTCGTGCCAGAACTTAGTTATGCAATTCGGGGAAATAACCTTCAGCTCTTCGCTTGCTTGAGTGAACAGGTCTGACCTCCCAGATTTCTTATCCTGCTTGAGACTGTTCTAGGTGACATGAAATGAGAAATAAAGAAGTGTTGCAGTGCCAAAATCCTACCAAGACCCATAGATCTGTAGAATTCGTGCCCTGAAGCACTGAGCGCTCAGGGCAGACAGATGGGGACCCACTTAGCGATAACCCAGGTAATTGCATCCTCCTTTAAGAGCGATTCTCCCCTATATAGGGCACAGCTTGGTGCACGTATCCTGTAAGACCTACAAAGTGAAACCACGGTGTGATGATGGAGTTATAAAAGATCTTTTCGGGAAACCCTTAATCAACAAATAATTTTCAGGAATCCCATGGAGAAGAAATCTGTTATGTGGCCAGAAAATGCCACGCTCATTTTAAGTTCTCTTCCATTAAATATCCATTTCTGCGTGAGTTGTTTCAGGGGAAGTACCAAAATTAGACATGAATACTCTGGGAAATACTGTGGTAGCTTAAATTCCTCACTGGATTGTAGTCATAGAAAAGAAACACCCATAAATGAAATTTTTCTAAACACATTTAGTGCGAGTTTTGTAACTGAAAGAAGCTACGTGTTTGCAGAAGGGGGAAAAATATTTATTATGTTGATTTTAATACAAACTAGTTAAAACTGAGGACTCGGGGGAAGTTCTGTAACCAAATAAATTGATCTGCAGGCTCTACATTTGTGGTGACCATAGTAAAAAAGAAATAAATCTATAGGTCACTACTGCAAGAATAAGCCTAATAGGCCGAGGATGTTACTTGCTCAGGGGAATGAGATTCCTTACTGCTCTTTTTCCATGTTTTCCTATATTTCTTACTCCCTTTATTTCTTTTCCGCTGCTCAATGTGAAGTTCATTTTAACACCTGGATGTATTTCTGTGTCTCTTGAAATAAGCATCGCACGTGGTGCCCACAACTTCCCCAGCCATCATTTTGGTGTCTCTTGTTGTGGTGTTTCCAAATCAAAATGATCTTTGGGAGCTGTTATTTAAAGGGAATTTCCAAGGTGCTGGTTCAAGTAGAATCTCACCACCTGGGCAGCCGGAGAAAGATGGATGGGATTTTGTTTTCTGTATTGGTGGTGCTGATTAACGTGTTTTTGTCCTCACTGAAGACCCCTGAGGCTGAGAGTGACGGTGACTTGGTTGCTTTGTATTCTGCTCCTCTGCACTCCCATGTTCCTCCAATGGTTAGAGCAAGAGAGAGAGAGGAAAGAGAATATTAAATATCAATAAATGAGTCGGGTCACATATGGAGTGTTCAACACACGGCAGTCTCTGTTACAGCAAACCTTGTTATTATAGAAAATAAAGGTACACATTCTGTCCTGTTTTCCAAATTTCCCTGTAAGATTTCAGAAGGGAGACAAAGATCAATCACTGATAAAGATGGCCTATGGCAGTGGGGAGATGAGGCTTTCGAGTCAAGTGAGGAGGCAACAAAGCACACAAAAACAGTGAAAATTTCTGATTCTTAGAGGTTTCCGCTTATAATCTTTGAATTCTGCAGCCTGAGGCTCCCCGTTCATTTGCATTGAAGAGGTCTCAGACCTTACGTGCACTTTTTAATGCCACATATTTGTTTGCAGAAAACAGGTGAATGGGAAGGAGGGGAACTTCTTTTTGGGCCAGGTGCCAGAGGGGAAAAGGCTTATAGAAAGAGAGAACCTCTAGCAGCAAGTAAATGAAATTATTGATTAGGTATGCAATAAAACTGACTCAAATATTTAATGATACTTGATTCATGAGGCCTGTATTCACATTTATTTTATACAATTTTGGTCAGCTCCTGAGCTGGGGTTTGCAGAACCCAGGCATCGAACAAAAATGCTTCAAAAAAAAAAAAGAAAAGAGAAGCTCCCACGTTTTCTCTGCCTTTATGTGAACCTCAGGAGCCTGGAAGAGCCGGGAAGCGAATTGCCAAGATGAAGCGTGTGGGGCGTGTGTGATATATTACATGTTTCAGTTCTTATCTGACTAACAGAGGGCCGAGAAGGAGTCCTGAAATGCAAATAACACTGACGATGTGGCAAATGAAGCGTACCGTGTCTTCCCAGAAACATGAGTTTTACCCAGTGAGTCAGACTGAGCCTTTTTCTAGCGAATTGTAGTGTCTGCCTCTTAATTTCCAGCCCCTGGTGACAGCAAGTCGGTGAAGCTCGTGAAAGAGTTATAAGAAAAGGAGAGCGATGCACCGGTGAGAAGTTACTGTGGGACCCCAGCTCATCCTTCCTGGCTGAATTGCATGGTTTGACACCAAAATGGTCTTCACTGTCCTTTGGGGAGCAGAGCTGGTGTCACTTTGGGTGCTGCAAAATGCCTTTTGGTTGAAGAACTGATTTGCGGCCCAGTGTTGGACTCAACTCACTAGCCAAAGAGTGTGAAGGGAAGAAAGATGATTGCTTGGAAATGGATCTTGCTCTTTTTTTTCTTATACTAATGGGGAATAACGTAACTGATCACCAATTTAGAGTTCAGGTAGAGTGGAACAGATCTTGAAAGAGCTGAAGGTCTTTTTCCTACATATTTTCAGAAAAGCTGAAGGTGAATGGAAAATAACCCATATCTGGAGGACTCAAACCACTGTTTGTACATTACTTTATCTTTCTTGAGTAGAAAATATTGCAGATAATCCACCAGATATAATGATGGAAATGTCTTTAATAAGAGTAAATAAAATCTCCAGATCACAGTTCTGGTCATAGAGCATTCACTTTAGTGCTGGCACTAAATGGTGAGTTTCAAGCTGTGATTTATTTGGAAGTTACACTGCAGCTTTGAAAATTGGTCTTTCTTTTGATCTTTCGATCAATTTGCCTTTAACAGCTCATCTAGAGGTAAATCAGAATTGCATTTCAGGTTAGATTATGGTAATTTTATTCTAGGACCAGCACTATAAAGACAAGTTTGGGTTAGCACCGTGATCTGCCATTTTCTAGTTTTATCTGTGCTGGCAACAAGCAGGGAATATCATAACTCATGTGCTTGTGGGATGACTTTTTGGGTGGCTGGAGAGAGAAGAGTAAGGTGGTGGATGTGCTCTCCTGCTCCCTCCTGCCCTTAGGAAGCACTGTGGTCTTGGTGCTGCAGGATGTCCGACACACAAGGTGTCTCCTGTCCCATGGGGGTGACCCAGGAGGAACTGTATGGTCTCCAAGATCAACCTATGGATTTTTTTTGTGTGTG
This sequence comes from Thinocorus orbignyianus, assembly GCA_013400375.1. Taxonomy (NCBI): domain Eukaryota; kingdom Metazoa; phylum Chordata; class Aves; order Ciconiiformes; family Thinocoridae; genus Thinocorus; species Thinocorus orbignyianus. The sequence goes on along the minus strand of VXBW01006167.1, from coordinate 803,704 downwards.
TATTTTTGCTTCCTTCCAAGGTCTTTTCTAGCCAAAGTTCAGTGCTGGTCACTTATAATGTAGATTCATATTGTAAGAGCCAATAAATAGGTTTGGGCAAGGGAAAATTGTCAGTCAGAAGTAGCTGCAGAGCAGTTTGAGTTCATTTTGGGTTAAAGGCATTGCCTGTTGTGATTTTTAAAGCATCCTTCCATTATTTCTTTGAAATTTGCATTTGCTGAAGGCTGGTAATAACGTGTTTGTCTGAAAATACGTGCTGTTCCCGGTCAAGCTGTTGGTGAAGTTGAGTCGGTCCAAGGAGTCAGGGGTAGCATAGTTTAACACACACATAGATTTTTAGATGCCCTCTTGGGTACCCAAATGTTTTAGGGCTGTGTCTGAAGTTCCCAACTCAAATATGCAGGGTTTGGGTTTTGTTGGGTGTTGTTTGTTTGTTTTTATATCCCAGAGAGATTCGAAGCTAAACCTTAGCTGAGCTGAGAGTCACAAGTGCAGCAGGCACCTACCTGAAATACGAGTATTATTTAAACACTTCCTTCCAATGAGTTATTGAAGCAATTTATTTGCTTAAGCTATAAAATAGTTTGCAGTGGAAATGTAAGTAACAAATGGCCAATTCGTGCTGGTACAGTAAAAAGGAAATATTATTTTGGGGATTTCTCCATTTGCTGTAGTCAATTTATGGACTCCTTTCTACCTACTGCTGGCCCGTCCTGAAGACAGGAGGAAATGGTGCAGGAAGTGGTACAATTTGTAATGGGAATCTGTGGTTTCTGTTGGCCTTGGTATTCCCCTGTTCCTCCTCACCATCCGTGCTCCTCTTCCCTCCACTGAGGTTTGTGAAGCAGCGAGGGCAAACAACTAGGAATTTGGGGAAGCAAAATACTAAGTTAAACTATTGTACAAGTTCCCTGTGCTTAAGTTTTGCTTCTTGTACTTAATCCCTGTGCTTAAGTTTTGCTTCTTGTACTTAAAAAATAAAAAAAAAAAAAAAAAAAGAGTGCATTGAGAAGTTTGCTTCAAGGGAAGTAATACATCAAAATAAATAAAAAAATTGAACTTTCTCATAACCAGTTGTCAAAAAATTGAGGATGAGCAAGCCAATTCTAACATTTTTGAAATGACGTTTGTAGCATCTTTTCCAATAATTGGCGTTTAAAAACAAATAATGTTTCGCTGGTGGCAAAATTTTGCTTCCATATCATGCCCAGTGCTGAAATGACTGCTTGAAGGGGAAAAACACTGGCAGAATTTTTTGTTTTAATTGGAGGGGATCTTTGGGCTGTAAAAGCTGTTGTGTGGTTAACTAATTTTCTTTAAACTTGAAGGGAAAAGCGAAGCGGAGGATGTGTTTTCCCTGGTGAGGTGATATTTCTGGTTGTTTGTGAGCTCCTGCATTGTCACTTCTGAAAAGCAAAACAGGAGGAATATATGCAAGAGAACATAGATCAGCCGGGTGTGTAAACTGAATTTTATACATAACCTAAAAATAGTTATAAACCGCTGTAGAAAGTGGCATATTTACTAGAACTGAACGAACTATTCCAGAAAAAAACACACCATCCTTTAGCTCTTTCTCTTCCTCGCTCTTCACTCCATCCCTGGGGTATTTGCCCTCAGTGCTGCGGCTGCACAAGACGAGGTTCTCCTGGAGAATAAATGTGAGGGAGGTTTTTTTTTTTAATTTCCCCAGGTGCCAGTTGAGATTAGAATTGGAAATACATGAACAATATAAGAAAAACTCTCAGAGTGTTTATGCCAGGTAAAAGCATTCTCTGTTCTCTTGCCAGAACCCAGTAAATAACTGTCTTGGTACGTTATCAAAATAGTTGCCCTGTTTGCCCTCACTGTCTTTAAATGGGTGGTGTCTGACATTGAGCCTGTGTGCAGGAATATGAACCTGTCGAAAAAATAAATGGGAATTAGTTATTCTGGGATGTGGTGCCTATACAGGTAACTTCACTGTGAGTCATGCTCCCTGAGCTGGATTTGGTAATGGAAAGCAGAGCACTCTCAGCTCTCTGATTTCTTTCTTCACATGCTTTTTTGAAGTCTCTTACTTTTATCATCTTAGACCTAAGACTGTGAGCGTTTCGAGGTCATTAAGAGAGGTGACACAGCCACAGTGGCCACCTTCAATCTTGTTTCTTAGGATGTCTTGGACAGCAGGAAATTTAAGATCTGGTGGTCTTGCTGGGGACTTAATACCTGTATCGTCTTTCCAGTCTTGGTAGAATAAGAAATATTTAGGGGGTGAAGACTAGAGATGCACGTAGCAATCAGATACACGTGCCACCATCACATATAGTACAGAATTTGCAAGGTCTGTTTGCCATGACCAGTGCTGATATACCATCACTGTATTGTATGGCTGAGTCTGAGAGAGTTTAGCCATGTTACTCTGGATTCTGCTTGCCAAGGTAGCAAGAAATTCACTGGGAAAAGATTTAATTTTGGTAATGACCACTGAATAATTTATTCACCTAATTTACAAATATTTTCATGGAAAACACTTGAGGTTTTAATTATGCACTCAGTAAACGATTTGTGCATATCAGTGATTAGAAGTTTAATGAAAATACATGTATTTCTGAATGTTTTGTTCATGCTTGGGAGCTATTTCCACTCTTTAGGCACCTGCTGAGCTGGCTGTGTTACAGCCACTGGGAGAGTGAAGTGGGTACCCCCTGCCCCACTCTGCCAGGGGAGCCTGGCATTGGGTACTTTATCTCACATGAACACTTCCTTTCCCTCCCCAACTCCTTTTCTGACTCTAATAATTTTAGGAGTGCCATTTAGATTACAGTTTGATTCTTAAAATTCACTTTCATGCCAGATTATGCCCCATTATATTCAGGGTGGGTTTTTTTTTTTTTAAATACTGGTGGCATGTTGTAAATTTGTGTGTGGCGCAACCTTCAGGCATCTTAAAATTTATTTCTGTGTGATAACAGCCAGGCAGATCACTAAGTAATGAGCTATAGATTGCTGTGGCTGGTACAGTCTTGCCCCTGGTCAGTAATGAGGAGGGAAAAAAGGGTTTGTAGAAAGGCTTAGAAGCAATGCCGCTGATGCTGCATTCTTAGGTTTTTCCAACAGTTTTCAATCTTTCCAAATAAATCAAAGTGAAGTTCTAGTGAAGGAAATCCCCTGTCTTCAAGATACTGCTCCAAAATTGTCTTTGCTGTTTATTCTGTCATTTACAGTGCACCTTAGTAGGGAGAGACATTATTTAAATGCACAGTAATCTCTGCCATTCAAAGTAGGAAAATAAAATCCATTTGTTTGAATCTACAGAGCACACAGATAAAAATAAAAGCCAAATATAATGATACAGACATAGCATCTCTGGCAAAATCCAAGCTGACAATGTTAGACAGGAAGAATTTCTTCACCTAAAAAGTAGAAAACTCTTCAACTATCTGACAGAATGTTGTTGGTTTTTACTGCCCCTTCATTAATTGAACTTCATCTTCCAGCCAAGGAGCCAGTGCCGCACTCTGCGACGTGTCAGCAGCCTCTCTGGCCTCATTTTGTGTCAGAAATTGCCTGAGACAGAATCCCAGAATGCTATGGGGTTCGAAGGGATCTCTGGAGATCATCTAGTCCAATCTGCCCACCAAAGGAGGTCCTCCTAGAGCAGGTTGCACAGGAACGTGCCCAGGCAGGTTTGAGTGTCTCCAGAGATGGAGACTCCACCACCTCTCTGAGCAGCCTCTGCCAGGACTCTGCCACCCTCACAGGGAAGAAGTTCCTCCTCATGTTTAGATGGAACTTCTAATGTACGAGTTCGTGCCCGTTGCCTCTTGTCCTGTCACTAGACGACACCGAAAAAAGCCTGGCCCCATCCTCCTTACACCCACCCTTTAAGTATTTCTAGGTGTCCCAGACTCTTCTAAGAACTTGAAAGCACCATAACCATGGGTTTCCTCGATCAGATTGACCATCCAAGTCTGGCACAGGTTTAAATACTGCCTGTAAAGAGTGTATAATGCAGTTAGACTGCTCTTTGCAAAAGCAGAGACCAATACTGTAAAACCAACTCCTTTTTTCATAATCACTCTGTATCATAGTGTACCTCTCAGTAAAAAAAAATAATGCATTTTACTGAATACTTACCCATCAGCTACAAGCCATTCATAGCTCTAGGTGTCCCTTATTTTTATAAGGAATTATTATTTTCTATTGTCAGGGACAAATGTTTACTCAATACTGTTTTTTCCAGCAAGGGCTCCTGTTCCAGTCCCTGGCTATGATGCCCAGGAACAGACTCCGGGCAGCCCATGCCTCCCCTCCTAGGGCAAGAGCAGCTCCATGACACCTCTTAGGTTTTTTTTTTTTAACTTTTCTGCTTTTATTCTGCATTCCTTTCCATAGCATCCAATTTCTCCTTTTCCTTGTCTTCCTCATGGGAGAAGAGCTGGATTTGAGATGAGTCTTGCCCGTGTTTTGTTGCATTGAGTCTAGATTTTCATTTAGATATTTAATAAAGTACCTGCAGCTTGTCCCAGTTTCTTGCCCTTTTATATGCTAATAATAGGAGTATTATTATGTAGAAGGGGAGAAAATAAACAATTAAGAAAAACAATTGAATTAATTCCTGTCTCTATACTATGTATTAAGGGAACAGTTCAGGTTAACAAATGTACATAAATTTGAAATTTTGATTAAATAATAGTATTTATAGCAAAAATAAAGAAAACTATGAGAGTAAGGGAATTAGTGACCTTGAATCCAGGTACATTATTACTGTATAGATACTGTTTGACTTTAATTTTTATTAATGTAGATAATGGCTTACATGGGCCTTATGGCTGCATTACTAGTGCTCTAAAATTTAATTAGATTTTTAGAGTAACCATTAATGTCTTCTCTAGGATTATATAATTCAGTGGCAATGCCAGAAAATTTCATCCATTCCATTAGACTCTGAAAAGAAACTGAAACAAGTTATTTTGTCTACAATACCATTCTGAATTCCTCAGCCTTTCTCATAAAAATAAATCAATCAGTGCAGTCACAACTGCTCGCTCTCCTCACAATGCAGGTTGCAGTTAACACACAAAGCCAGGGAGAGAAAAATGCTTTATTGGAAAATACTTTTAAAAAGCTTTTTAGGATTAGGATTTTAATTTCTTCTTTTGTCAGACCAAAGACTCAGAGTCAGTTATAGTCACTTGAAAGAATCCCCTTTCTAAGGTGAATACAAGGCTGGAGTACATCTGTCCCCACTTCTCCTCACCAGCTTGATGTCATCTGCTGTATGCCTGGTGTATGAGTGTGTCGCTGCAGGAATGCAGGTGATAGGGGCTTATATTCGTCATAAAAGAAAATAGAAGTGATGGGTTCTTTGATTGTCCCACCCAACAAAAATATAAATAAACAGAAATGGATCAGGATCTGTACTTTTAAATTAATTCTAGCAGAACTTTGTGAAGAATCAGCTGTGGTTGTACTGGAGGAAAGGTATTAGAGTTGATCCAATTACAGGCAATGAAGGAAATCTCAGCCGAAAAGCTTATAGATAGTATCTCAGACCGATTTAGTTCAGATTAAGCAGGGTCAAACAACAGAGATGTAAAACTTGTGCCAGAGATGTCTGCTCTGTACCAGGGGTACAGAGGCTAAGTAGAATAAGCTGTATTCAGAAATTTGGAATTCCAATGTTTTTTTCCCACGATATCTGTGTAACATAATGCATTTTAAAAAAATTAATAAATAAATGAGAAGTTACAGACTAGCCTGTATACTTTTCACTGTCCAAAGGGCCAGTGAAGAAGTGCTTTGGTGTTGTTCATTCTGGAATTGATTCATCACCTTGGCTGCACTCACTGGATTTGAGAGGGGTTCTTTCTTCCCTGACCATGTTTCCTCCTCTCTGAGATAATAGTATGATAATTCCATGCATGGAAAAGCTATAGGAAATAATTACAAGTCTATGTGAGGTACTTTGTTCTCAAAGTTTGGTCCTCTTCTATGTGTGTGCAGCTCCCCTGGTTTTCAGTAGTTTGGCTGAAATGTGTGTTTTCTGTCACCCCAAGCTGAGCAGGCAACGTTCACGGACTTGCTCATTCCATCAGTGTTTGAACTATCCATGAATGAACTTCTGTAGTCTCACCTAAATAAATATGGAACAGCTTTTGGCCTGTAAATTTACCCTTGTTCACATTAGCAACTTAGAGATGGGTGGTTTGTTTTCACTGGTTGTATGGCTCAATCCGGGATTACTTTCTTCTAAATCTTCTTTGATGAGATGAGCAGAGCTTTCACAACAAAGTTTCTCGCTACAAGGATATGAAGCAAGGGAAGATGCAGAATAATTTCAAAGCATGTTTAGGGGGGAGATTGTGGATGATAAAAAAATCCAATTTAGCTGATGATTAGGAAAGAGGTATTTTATTCAGGGTGAGCATAAGGTACAACCCCTGGTTTCTTGGGTGTGTTCTGTACTGGGAGATCTGGAAAGTTTTGGCACTGTTAGTGATTTACATCTGCCTGCTAATGAGGAAAACTGCATTCTTCTGCCTTGGTAAACTTTTGAGCTTCATTATTCGTCGTGTCACAGTGATGACTGAGAGTGTATATTACCATTGCAGAGTAGAGATGCTAATGGATCAAAGGATGAGATGTGTTGGTTAAAGAAATTGTAATGATAAATGACAGTGACCTAATTTATGAAACAATCCCCTAGTATAAAGCAGTTCACTAATTTGTAATTATGTGATTAACTCGCCAAGAACAAAATCAATCACGTCAGAACCATCAAAAGCTGTAAGAAAAGGCTGCAAGTTTTGCATTGGTGTCTGGAGTGCCGTGTGGCCACTCTTCCCTCTGCCAAGGCCTACGTGGGAATCCAGGGTGGAAAACCAAGATGCAGGTTCAGAGGGCAACGGTTCAACTGCTTAGTATCAGCACGGACAGGCAAATGGGTAAGGAAAGCATGTCTAGAAATTATCTCCAAGCTTGGAAGGAGAAAGATCATGGGCATGTTTGATGAAGGGTTTCCACGTGGTGAGGCGCTCATGGAACAGGGCTAGTGATGGAGACCTGAGAACTCTGGAGGCAGCTAGGCTCTGGTGTGCTTCTGCTTTTCTGGGTCTCAGACTCTGAGAAATAAAAGTAAATAAGAAAAATAAGGCTTTTAACCATTGGAAAACTTCTTCTAATTGAAATACCGCTTTTAAGGAACTAGCAAAATCCGTAGTGCTTCACTTTGGTCAAAGTCTGTTATTGCTGTAATCCTGTAATCCAGTTAGAAATGGAGAGGTTGATAGTTTCTGCTGCCTTTCATAGATCCCGAGGAGCAGTGGCTGCATTGCTGAGTGGGAGCTGTGTTACATGTGTTGAAAGCTGCAGAATCAGGAGCAAAGCTCATTGATAGATGGTATGGAAATGGGGAGACGGTGATATCATTAAGGATTTGCAGCAGACCGCTCAGCAGGTGAGTTCATATCCTCTCTGCTGGAGGATGCGCATCACACACCTCGCATTTCATCATGCTGAGTGGCTAGAGCTGGACTTGGTGGTTCAGGAAATGACAGGAGAACTATTTATTAGCCAGGAAAAAATCAGCATCTAGCGACAGCCATTTATTCATTCAGCATTATTGATTTAACTTAAGGCCATGGCAACTTGTTTTGTGAGTAGTCCTGGCATCATTCCACGTGAAGGCTGAGTTGGCCAAGGAATTCATTATTAAAAAACACAAACCCAACAACTTGCATCAGCCAGCCAAAATATCCAAAGCGTTGTGGGAGATGTGAAACAGAAGCCCTGTGTTTATTCTGAGGTGCATGCGGCAGTGTAGGAGCTGCCACTAATTGAGAGTTTCAGCAAAAGTAGTCTTTAAAAAGATCTCTAGCGCTCATGAATCGTGTGGGTCTGTCTGATACCTCTGTCTTTAGCTACTTAGGAACTTTGTTTTTATGTGCACCATCTCGATTTTAGTCTGAAAAAGTTCAGTGGAAATGGATTAAGGTCTTTACGTTGCTTCAGAGTAAGCCTCGTCCACAGAAGTGATCTGCCACTGCTGGGAAGCTGTGTCTGCCCCACTGGGACTCTCCAAATGTAAATAAAAAGTAATTTTTAAATCAGAGAAATCTACTCTGTAGTTAGTAGAATCTCTAAAAACATGGTTAATCCTAAAAAGCTTTCCTATTTGATATTTAAAAGAGCTGAGTTAATAATTCATAATTTAATGTATCTGATTAATTTTGCCTCTTTTTCTCGGAACGTCTTCAAAGCACATAACAATTATCTCAAATGTACTTATTCAAAATGACTCAGTGACCTCTCTTTTCTAGATCACTTATTCTTGATTCAATTTGTCATAGTAGTGCACAGCTCCTATTGGTCATCGTTCATTCTTTCTCTTTGCTAATTGAGTAATCGCAAATCCAGTTATAAAAAAGAAACAACCAACATCAAAACCAACAACTCTGTGGTGGGAAAACATGTTGAAAATGCATTTAAAATTCCTTTCTGCCAAGTTTAGTTTTAAAATGCATTTTCAGCAGCCTGAAAATGCCCAGATGTGATGCATAGCAACTAAACTCGGAAGGGAAGATACTGGAGGTGAATTGATTTTAATACTCAGAAGAATATTTGTAGCAAATATTAAATATCACTTCCCTTAAGATGTGTATAACTGAATCGACAGCAGAGGTGGTGTTAATACCTATCCCAGAGGTCTCTGGGCATGGAAGAAAATGAAGAGCACTGATTTTTCTCATGAATTGGAGGTTGTTGGGGTACAGCTGGCACTGGCTCAGGGAGCTGGAGTAGGAGACCTGTCCTCACTAAGCAAAAACCTTTCCCCAGACTGAGAGCAGGTCCTGGTTTGGGTGGCTCACGTCACCTTCTCAACATACCCAAGGAGGTGATGGAAGTGGCTGCAGCTCCTGCAGCGTTCCACAATCTCTCACCCGCTTCTGAGCTCAGAGCTTATTTCCATTTCTTGGGATAACTCAATTTCTTCCTTAAATTGACTTCAACACTTTTTTTACCTTTCTCTAGCATTCTCATTCCAAGGCCACCTCTGTACCCAAAGCCTTCTGCTTCCTCTGTCAGTCACTCTTTTTCCTTGACGACCCTGCTGCCAGGTATGGGGACAGCAGTCTGCCACCATCCCAGCCCTGAAGATGCTTTCAGACGTGATGAGACACTCTCATTAAGCGTGTCTCTGACCCACTAGTCCTCCGTGGTTTCTCAGGGAAAATTTGTAGTGTTAAAACTCTGCTTATTCTGGAACCTGATCCCAATTCAAGGGCCTTTCAAACACTTAAATATCCTGCTCAGTCTTCTGTCAGCTCTCTAACTGGACTGGAAACCTGTGAGGAATTGGGTTACCAAGAACATTCATTTCTCGGGGGGAATTTAACTTTCTAACTTTCCTCCTGTGCATGGAGGGGATGAGGGATGGCACAGACACTAGCAAGGCTCAAAGGGATTCACCACCAGAGTAGAGTGGGCTGTTGTGTTGTCTTTGTTCAAGGTCAGAAGTAAATGAGTTATTTTAAAGCTGCAAACTTTAGGGTAGGGTCCCTGAACGCCTTCCTTTACTGCCTTGAAGACCTGGTACCTCCAGCTAAGGAGGACTCAGTGTTCTTTTAAGAAAAACAAATGATGAAGTCATGTTGTCCTGGGAATTGATAGTGCTTTTTTTTTTTTTTTTTTTTTAAATCCAAGTGATGATCTAACCAAAGAAATTGTATAAAGATAATTAACCTACGCTACCAGATGCACTGAAATGGGCAATGCCCTTAATATCAAGATATTTGATTTACGTAATATATTGCAAAGTGCATTATGTGTATTAAGTGGAATTACACCAGGGCTGAGCTGGACAACAGCCTAACAGTGCATGCCTCTCATCATGGGGGGACTTCTCCTTTTATTTCAGTAAGCTATTTATTTTTACAATTTAAAAAAAAAATAGAAAAACCCCGTAATTGTCAAATATATGACCTTACTGTGATGGTTTCATTAAAACTAAGGATTTTATTTGGCTGTTATTTTTATTTTCCCCTCTTACTAGCAGTCTGTGGTGGTCATTTGCGGTGACCACACTAGCGCATCAATGCAGTTTGTTAACGAATTTTCCACAAGTTAATTTTCTCCTCTAAAACAGCATCAATAAACACAAGCAATTATTTTATGTGGACTGGGAATAAAAGAAAGCATGATAACTTTTCTTGACTTTATTTTGTGCAACTAAAAATACTTTTGGCCTTTTTTTTTTTCCATTAAAGGCTCTTTCTAAATTATTGCAAATAAAGTAATGGGGACTAGCGTGAATTGCTAGGTACATCTAATAATGCCTTGTTTTAGACTATTGACTTACCCTAATGTATTTCCAGATGCCACCAAATTTTATTGCATGAGATCTATTGATAGCTTTAGGTGACTTTTCCTGGTTATTCACAGTCACTTTTAAATAACCTTTTTTCTAAAAGAAGCCCTTTTTTTTTCCAGCTGAAGCAACTAAAAGGTATCAGCATCAAATCTGATAAATGGATACCCCATGGTTAAGAAAATTACATAGGCTTAATACCTAAGGCAAGTGAGATGCAATCTCAGCAAAAGACTCTACAAGGAGCAGGATTATCATTCAAGGTAAAAAGGGGTATTAACACTGTCCTTGTAACTCTAATGGGAGGGAATCGTATTCCATGTATTTACGGAGGTTTAAAACCCCATGCTAGATAACTTTTTGGTGTAGATTTTAGGAAAATATGTTTGTTTTAATAAAATAATATAAGTCAAGCCTTATTAGTCCATAGCAGCCTGAGCAGAAAATTTGGATAGTGAAAGTATTCAGGTTTATGTGGTTTTGGATACTAGTTTCAAGTGTGATTTCCATACATATGCAACTCCTTCTCCAAGGCACTCAAATAGCATAGTCGCCACATAATCGAGGCTATACCATCATTTTCAAGTACAAAATAAGAGTAATTTGTGACATTTTTTGCCACTGCATTTACCTGAGCTTCCAGAGCAGTTGGTTTGTGTGGCGCCTGCAGTTGCTCAGTACATGGGTGCATCCATGGTAGATCTGGGTCTAGGAAATTTGTAGAAGCGATAAAATGTTTGTAAAAGCACACGTTTTGGGGCGTCTTTCTATAGGGGAGACCAGAGCACCCTGTCCTTTGGGTGGATGTAGAGCTCTGCTGTGTAGCATACGTGCAATGAGTCTCCCCGTTTCGTTTTGGGGTTTCAGCTGCTAGCATAGCAAGGGTGATGTTAGCATGGCATGATTTTTAAGAAAGCAATGTTAAAGAAAGCAGCAATTTTTTTCAGCAATACATGGAGAATATCAGGAATTCCGTTCAGTGGTGGTGCCTGTTTGTAAACACACTGTTTTCTTATCGCTCTGCTGTTTGTATAGAGAGCAGTCACGGACTACAAATGGAATAAGCCCTTGCTTTTTTGATGGTTGCTGTGAGAATATATTTGTCATGATGGTAAATACATTTAGGGTGTCCCAACAGCAATAGGAGTCACCGTGCCTGGGGTAGCCTCGTTGGGGACCCGCCACCCACCAAGGACCTCTGGCCACGTCTGAGAGCCGTGGCACAGCCTTTTCCCAAGGGCTTTGGGGCCGCTGGCCAGGAGATGAAAAGTTAAAAGTTAATTTTCCAAGAGCTCTGGTAAGGCTGAATGGGAGAAACAGTGCCATCTGCTGAGCCTGACCCTGGGACTGTCTGCCCTGACTTTTTTGTAGCAAGAAATGCAAAAGCAGGTGCACCCAGAATTGTGAAGATCAACACATGCAAATGTGTACATATGTCACCTCATTGCTCCGCGTGATTTTAAGGGATACAAGAAACCCAGCAAGGGCTCATAAGCCTATTTTTGCATAGAACCCTACCATAGTCATCTCACATGTAATTGGATCATCCATTGAAAGACTTTTTAAAATTCTTCTTATTTATTTCAGGCATTCTTCTTTAGGAAATACTGTTCTCAAAAGGCAACGTCAGCTGAAGCACAGTAATGTCAAACACAAAATAAAATTCACTTTGAGGGATTTTAGAAGTTACAAATTATAAAGCCAATAATGACTTCCATTTAGAAGACTCCTGACAGGAGGAAAACGAAAAATGAGGAGAAAATGTTTGCAGAGAAACTTATTCCAGCTGATTTTTATAAACATAAGCAGAATAGAAGTTGTGCATGGGTTCGGCAGTCAAACATGCCAACTTGCATAAAGCAAAAATAGCACGCTTTCTTTCACTACTCTTTCTGAACGCCTGGCTTTAAATACCCAATCTTAAAGCTAATGAAGGACTTCTGAAGACAATATGCTGAAAACAAATTCTAGCAGCCCACATAGCTCCCATCTGCTTTTGAGCAGAAGCGCAGTCTGCATCAGATATTAATAACAGTGAAAGATGTTTAAGTGTGGGCGATAAGTGAGTATATCTTAGTCCAGTTTAGGCTGAAGCTATCAGTTGATTTGGCACTGAGTGTGAATTTGACTATTTGAAAATACTAAAAATTTTAGTTTGCAAAAAGCAAATTTTGCTTTGCAATTGTTTTAAATTTGGGGGGTTTCTTTTCACTTAAAGAAGTTATTTGTGATACCTTCCTACTCCTAGTTTCCAGTAGAGCCAGAGTCAATGGGATAGAGGGCTTTGAAGTGAACAGGGTTGTTTTAAAAGATCAAAATAATTCTAGTGTAAATGCTCTTTGGAGGGTGGAGTTGTCTGGCTTTTGGTTGCCAAGTTTTATGATTTGAAAGAGACTCAGTCCGTCGGTTCAGATGTTGTTATGGGCAAGGTCTCAAGCATCAAGTGTGCAGGTAGTTTGTAACTGGCTGTCTGGAGAAAAAACAGCAGGGAATTCAATCCATCACATGCACTTCGATGCGCTAAACCAACACTCCATGAAGCCACTGGAGCATAGAAAAAAGGCTCGCTAATCGCTCTCCAGTAATTATTGCAGGTGTGCCACGCTCCTATCAAATGGGGCATTTGTCACTTGATCGACTTCAAAGTTCCTAGTGATTTTTTTTCTTTCTATTAATAAAGCACATTTTGACATTCTCAGACTTTATATAATATTAGGGAAAGTGTATTTAAGGAAAAATCTCAAAATGAGTTGTTCTTATAATTGGTGGTGTTCTTGGGAATCGGGGATAATTCTAGCGAGTACAACTAGCCTGAAATCCATCACTCTCCTGTTCGAATGAATAATATTCCTGCTGTGCCTGTGGAAGCAGAGAAATAAGAATATGGACATCCGGAAAACTAGAGTTTGAAGATGGTTGAAATTCACATTGTTTGAAATACGAGCTTGATTTCACCACGTTAAGAGAAAATAATGACTTCACAGAAACTTAAGTGCAAGAGAACTCAGATTTTGAGGGCAAGGGAATGAGGAAAGCCAAGGCACAGGGTTATGATCTGAAGTAGTTGGTAACTATTGATTTGCACTTGTTTGACAGATAACATGCTGGCTGTTTTCTTCTGCTCTTGACCTTCAATGTAAGTGGGAATTTTAGGTCTCTTCGCCTGTGTGCCCTCTGGATGTTTTACCTGTACATCCAACACACCCTTTCCATGCCTCTAACCCCTAAACGGTACAAGTCAATGGGAATAATGAGAACTGAAGTGCCAGAGGCCAATTGCATGCCCTTTCATCCAGCCGTAATCTTTTGTAAATACTCAATTACTGACACAATGCGAAATATATTTGGTACGTCACAAACCACTCGGTTATAATTTCTATGCTCATTTCTGTTAGTATTGCATGACTTCAGGTGAGTGACTTGAAATCTATTATTTTCAAGTGTTGGTCAGGTGATGATTTTTTTTTTTCAATAGCAGTTACTTGTATAATAATGTGAGGCAGCACATCTGTTTTATGTTATGCAGCTTAGCAATGGCAAATTTTATATTCGTGTTTATAAAAAGGAATTGTTTGTTATACTGACAAAAACTATTTCCATGTTCCTTGGATCCCTGCTACGTGTTTGTCTTTTTCTTTTTGTTCCTTTTCTTTTTTTTCTTCAAATTATTCTGTTTTGTCTCCTCTGTAAGAATTACAGCTGATCAGTAATCAGAGGCAGGCACACCTCCCACCACACCAGGTTGCTCCAAGCCCCATCCAACCTGGTCTTGAACCCCTCCAGGGATGGGGCAGCCACAGCTTCCCTGAGCAATCTGGGCCAGGGTCTCACCACCCTCACAGGAAAGAAGTTCTTCCCCAGATCTCATCCCAATCTACCCAGCGCTGGACAGACAGTGTTGCTTTGAAATGTAGTCTGAAGTAACTGGTTTTAGTAGGAGAGACTCAGAGAAATCTGATGGGCAGATCCGACAGCCCAGGCAAAAGGTCCCTGCAATTATTTCTCAGTATTTTTATCTCCACTGTTATTTAATAATACTTTCTCATAACCATCACACCATAGCCTGATATGTTTACTCTTCCTAACCCAATCAGGGATGTTGTGCCCAGCCTTGGGTCACGGCTGGGCTAATGCCCAGAGCCAGACCAGGGCATTGCTGTGCCCAGGGCAGCTCTGCTGGGCACCGAAGCACAACCCGCTGCTTTGCTTCTGGAATCTTTCATCTTGGATGTCTTTCTGCATTCCTCTGTTCTGTGCTTTTACTCCTGTTACCAAGCAACTTTGCCAGTTTGCTTCCGTTTGGGTTTTTTGTTTGCTTTCCTTTTTTAAAGGAAAAAAAAATCCTGTATTTTTCTGCTTTCTTTCTATATTATCCTTCTTCCCATCACCATTGAGGGGCACCTTTCTGCTATACCCATTTATTTTTTTCTGACTGTTTTTATTTCTACTCACTCTGAAGAATAGAATAGATCTCTTAACTTACTTTTGGGTAAAGAAATTATTTTTAACTAAAGCGTCCCCATGATTATAGAACCAACTGGAGAGCTGGGCTTTTCTGGACTGAAAGAGCTGTTGGGTTGTAAATGGCTTGACATCAAGGAAATGGACTTTTGAGTGTTCAGTACTTTACCTTCAATGTCCACAGCACACGATTCAGGTGCTTGGTGATACCTTCCAGGGAAGCCATACCAGCTCTGTCCGTATCTCCCCAGCATACACCCTCCATGTTGTCTCTGAGATTACTTTTTAATCTGATATCCAATGTCTTCTGGGTTGGAGCTCTGAAATCAAACCATAATTTATATATTTAATTTACATTTGATACCCTGGTAATGTCACCCTTTCCTTCCCATAGATGACACAATCAATTCTAGCAAGTCATATTGAATCATTGCAAATTTTCTCCCTCACAGACATAAATTAATGGCTGTATTTTCTTAATGTAATGGATCATAAACAGGAAATCAGCCATAATCTATTTAGATGATGTAATCTATTCAGTGCTCTTACTTGGTGGGGTTTTTTTTTAGATAAACTAGTAGTAGTTGGTGGTGGACCTGGAATTACTGTCCCAAGGTGGTCAGAGTCATGTTCACCAACTCCGTTGCCTGAAAAGTCTTCATTAACTGTTTCAACTTTCATCTTTGAATTCTTCTTTTAGATATACAATGCCAAATTATAAGATCTTTACTTACTGCAGAAAAAAAAAAAAAAAGAAAAAAAAACTAGGAGATGTATTGTGCTCAGTCCTTTGACCAGTTCTGTGTGACCACAGGGTTGTTTTTCAGTGGGAAGTGTGTTGGTCCCTCAGTTTATGCCAGATTTAACTGTGGTGTCCAGAATCTGCAGATGGAAGAAGGGTGAGGTTCAGTCTCCTCCTCTCTGAACCCTTGGGCCAGGGCCACCACCAAGCCAAGCAGGCAACAGAGGTGACACAATTCCCCATTTGCCCTCAAAACGATCTGGTTTCTCAGTGTTGTCTGATGTTCAGACATGTAATAAAGCTATTATAAATTATTTGCAAGCGTTCTATTAGTATATGCTAAGTGTGGTTAATGTAGCATCCGTTCTGCTTGCTTTTGTGACTAATTGCTGCATTAACAGGCGTAGTGATTGCAGGAACCATGGTTAGAGAAGTAGCAGTGGACAGGGAAAGATCTAGAAAAATAATGTTTTATGAAGCCTTCTCAGCCTTTGTAAAGGGTTAATTCTCATTTATTTTTGCATAACCATAGATCACTGTTAATTCTTAGCTACCCACTAACATTTATATTAAAACTCTGCAGAGACTGGACATTTTTCAAGTCTCTGAGCAGTCATTTGACAACCTGTGAAGTGGAAGACGAGCTCTGGTGGGGCTGGGAAGTAGGTGGTTGTCTGAGGGTAAGTGTACTCTGGGAGAAAAAAAAAAAAAACAACAACAAACAAAAAAGAAGGCTGTGAAAATTCACAGCACAAGCAGCCTGGAAATACCTGAAATATGCTACGTTTAAGCCTTCTGCTTGTACAGACAAACTGCTGATCCTGGGATGGCAGAGGGGTTTTTCAAACCCAGAATCAAGAGGCTGAGGTCTGGGTCTGAGAACTGAGCAATTCAAAGATGAGCGGGTTAAGGTCGACTTAAGCCTACAACACCAGCACAGCTTCTTTTCATCTCCAAATAATGTTTATAGCATCTGGTGGGTAGCCTGGCTTTCTGTCGTCAGGCTCAAAGCTCTGGTGCTTCAATAGGAAATCAGCTTTAGGGTGAAGAGGAGAACTTCTGCTCTGCCGCAGACAGTTGTAGGCAAAGCGAACAAAGCTCAGAATCTTTCATGTATCGTTGGCTGTAAACAAAATATCCAGGCGATGACAATTGAAAAATAGCTATATTGTATTTTATATCAAAATGCTCTTTTAAGGAATGTCTGTAAGTGGTGCAGTGTTGTGATTTCATGCTTTATTGTTCCTCAATCTGTTCAGTTTCCAGGGGAAAAGGTATTTTTCATTCTCCTAGCTGCTAGCTTTGCCAACGCTACGTGAGCTCTGAGGCTCAAGCTGTGATCTTTCTGGCTTCTCCATTTCCATCAGTAATAAAGAATCCACAGGATAAATTCTTCTCTTAGTTACACCTGTGAAACCCCATCATCTTCCAGGATTTCACAGGCAAAACTGAGCAGGGAATAGCAGCCCCTTTGAAAAATCAAAAGGACATGAGCCATCAGAGAAAAGCTGCAAACTGGAGAAAGCATCCATTTAGAGTCATACAAAGAGGAGTGTAACTGAGTGAAAGGTGAAAATGTAATTAAGAAAACACGACAACGGAGAAAGTTTCCCCGAGAGTGAGATTTACAGAACCGTAGGATGTCATTTCAAGGAGGTGGTGACAGGTCTGTTGCTTGGATGTTTTCAGTGAAAGGCTGGAAAGAAGATATAATTCATTATAGCTGGAGATAATCCAGGCATTTGGGGAACAGTGATTTGAAAAATGGTCTTAGATTTGCTGTTTTTTAAAGTCGTCTAGGATATTTTTTAAGTAGGGCAACTCTTTCTTCCCCACTTTCTTCCCAGAACATGATATCCCACCATTCCTGTGGCTCGTCAGAAGTGCAGTATGATAAGAATTGCTGAGCTGGTTATTTCCATCTATCCCATTCCAGTCACTGTATGTAACTTCCCTAATGTGTCTTCCCCAGCTCTAATTGCTTTGAAATATCTTGTGTTGGGTTTATAAACCTTTAACATAGTTGGGGTGGTTTTTTTTTGGTTTGTTTTTTTTTTTTCTATACTCCTGGCCTGTCCCCATGTGGCTCCTGTGTGGAGGTCTCCAGTGCTTGCAGACACTTTAGGATTAAGAGCAGTAGATGAACCTACCTACAAGAGACTGTTGGCCTGCTGATCCTCGGTATTGCCTCTGTGTGGCCACTTAGCACAGCGTAAAGCTTCTATAAAGTACCCTCATGCAGTTGGTAACATTTTATTTCCCCTGAGCATGTTCTTTCATCATAATCTTGACACATGACAATGTAAATTAGCGCTGTGGTGAGTTTAATGAATGTCCCTCCATTGTCACCAACAGCAAAGTGGGAAGGGTCCTGGAAAAACATTTATAAATTGAAATCACAAGCTGTTTTTTTGGGTTTTGTTTTTTAAAACTACAGAAGAAATGAAATTTTTTAAAGCCATTTGTTGCCACGCAGTCAAGTGGAGACACACGCATCAGGCTCTTGTGCCTGGGAAACAGATGCGCTTTCGATTCCTTCTCTGCCAAGTCTCTGCTCCGGGTGACTAAGGGCTATTGCGCTGAAGTCCAACAATGTATTTTATGAGCAGAATGGTATTTTAAAAGTGCCACCTTTTAGCTCGAAAATGAGAGAGATGTGCAAACCAGCACAAGGGATCTTCGCACAGTTACCTCTCCGTGGGTGAAAGGAGGACTCGTATTTTCACATCTGCCAGTTTGACTTATTTTATGAGCTTTAAATTTCCTCTGGTAACTTTTGGGGATGGGAGATGCAGGAGTTGTCAGGAGTGCTAGAGCAGTTACCTGAATCACAAAGGCAACTTCACTCCATCTGCTGGCTGGATTGGCTTCATGAGCCAAATTCTGTAGTTCTTACTCAAAACTCACTGCCATCTAGGAGAACTTGCAGGTATGGATACTCTGCAGGTTCTTGCTTTTTCCACATCTAACCACTGCCACCACGCAAAGCTTTACTTCTCGAGGATCTTTCCTACCAGATGACAGGAGCAAACTCACCCAAAGACAGACGGGGTAACACAAGATGCGCTGACAATGTCTCTGCACGAATTCATGGCTCTGTAACACACAGGGCTGATAAGAATACAGGAGGCAGCTTTTGGCAGTAAGCAGAGGAGGAATTTTCAAGCCAAGACTGGCTGTAGAGGTAGGACAGGTTGGGTTTTTCTTTTGAAAATTACGTCATCTCCTTTTATCCCACTCTTGTCCCTAAAGAATGAACCTAAAGTGCAGAGGGTCAGCTCATGGCATGCAATTCTGGAGGCCTCCTTGGTTCAGCAGACCTTTCAGTTTCATCCTGTCTCTCCTCATCCGTGTACTTTGCCAATTAAAAGACCCGAAGCAATTAAACTGTCTATAATTATCCATGATATCACGTTGGCTTTCTGGGCATTAGCCAAACAGCACATTTAACAATCACTTACACTTCAAATACCGTAATCAGCAATTATCTAAAATGCATAGTCTTAACAATTAGCAATTCAAGGTCTTGTTTGCTTGAAAAAGTGAGCAAAAGTAATTCCATAGCGTAGGGACTTCCCTTTCATACACAATTACAGCCTTATGTGGGAGGCAGCATAAATCCTAACTTTGATATTAGTGCATTAACATCAGCTTCAGTTGAAGTGGCTTTTAGGAATGATGGAAACAACTGATTGTCACAATATTATATAAATTGAATGTGGGCACCATCTCTGGTAATAGATAGTTGGGGATTCATAGATACAAAGGCAGAATAAATAATACAAAAGGGACAAACCATTCATCTTAGCCTTGCCATACTGAGACTTGCTGACTTGCATTAGCTTTTCTTTTGGCACACAGCTTTGTCTTTTTACAAATTATTTTTCTGTTAGGAAATGAAACATTTGCAGATTGGGGAAAAAAAAAATACATTTTTTGTTTTGGGGGAAGGATGAGCCAGTTATCTTCACAGTTCAATATTTTCTGATAATTTTAGAAATGTTATTTGTTCAAGTCTTAATAGAAGAAAAATACGGGTTGCGTTAAAAAGAATGAGCTTTACCAAGCATCACTATTCTGTCTTTGATGACTGTGATCCATTTGCTAAGTCATCAAAGATGTAAGAGAGAATAAATCTACCCTCTCATGTCCGTCATCTTTATATAGTCTAAAATAACACATAGAGTAATTTTCCTTCTTTTTCTAAACCCAATTGCTTCTTTGGTGAATCTTCCTGTAATATTTTTTTATTTCTACAGTTATATACTTTTAGTTGATAGCTCTCATCTTTTATGGGAGAGCTTGCTGAAGCTGAGTAATTAAAGTTATTCTTGACTTCCCTTATTTACTTGAAACAGCTGAATCATAAAAGAATAAGCATTGTACTTTGAACGTTTTCCTGTATACGTTGCTCCTGGCAAGTAGTTCCTTAATGGTATATACAACAACAACAACAAAGTACATTCTGGAAAGGAATCTGGCCCTTGAATTGTGTTCTCCATGCAGCATCCTTGTCATCAACTGATAGGTGGTAGATGTATAACCTTAAGGAGCAAGTGCTGGTTTATCATGGTGTTGTCCAAACCCTGTCTCATTTTGCTTTCGAAATCTTATTTTAAATCCAATATTATCATTAAAAGTCTGTTTGTTCTGTCTCCTGTAATCACCTCCTCCTCTTTTTTAGCATGTTCTACAACAACACCTTCTCATCTTTCACAGGATGGGCCAAGGTGCAGTGAGCCATCACCTCTAGGAGACAGTGCAGTAATTCCCTGGGGTGCAATTTCAGATGAATGAAAAGTCATATGAAAAATATGGGTGGATAAATTTTAAAAAAAACAACCTACACTCATTTTAAAATTTTTTTAAGGATTTTCTGCCCAAAGGTGGTTGTTCCCAAATGTGTGCTCTTGGGTCTGAAAGGCAGCAGTGTGTTTTGCTCCCTGGGTTACCGGCGCTTATACGTCAGAGCTTTCCTGAGGATCTCAGAGCAGGGATGCTCCTTCCAAATTCCTGTTTCTGGTTAGGAAGTGGTATGAAGTTGTGTATGGTGGGCAGGATGGGGTGTCTCATGGGGTATATGGGAGGGTATACATGTGTTGGGCAGTGCAGCGTGTTCCTGGTGTCCCCAGGTGGGCCTGGGTGTGTTGGGCATCTGTCCCTCAGCTTCCTCCCCTCTTCTTGGCTGAGAAGGTTTTGCTTCTGTCCAAGGGGTAAAGGAGCTGCCATCGCTAAACTTATTTTCTCTCTGAACAGTGGCCTAGATCTGTGCAAAGCAGTTTTCTACAAGCCCAGATTGGTAGGTGTGGGATGTTAAAGAGCATTTTAAAAAGACTGAGAACTAGAACCCCAGATCCTGACACCTGGTGCAGTTTAATCACGGGGGGCCAGCTTTTCCTCACCTGGATTCTTCAATTATCTGTGTTATAATTTTATTGCTATACAAAACAGATAACCATCCAAGATTATAAGCTCCTTCCCGCAAATTGCAGGGAAGAAAAACAACACAGCAAAGCTGATTTTACTCCCAACAAATAGGAAAAATCTGTCATTCATCAGGGACACAGAACTTCCAGAAAACATGATGTGAACTTAGAGGAGGAGAGAGTTAAGCAGGGATATGTTTGCTAGCTGTAAACTTTCTTTTAGGAGAGGAATCCACCTTTAGGAGAGGAATTACCTTTCCTTTGTAAAATGGGTGTGAGAGTGACCACATCCAGGGAGAAATGACGCTGCTGGGAGGAAGAAGCATCTCAGAGAGTTTCCAACCCCTGCAGCACCTGGGAGGGGTGTCCGTGGTTTTGTTGTGCTTGTGTTAAAATTAAGAACCTCCTTTTCTCTGTTCAAGCTCCCTAAGCACCACCACAGCGCTCTAATAGAGGAAACAGCCATCGCTTTATATGCTCTTACAAAATAAGGAATTTAAAACGTTGTTAGGCGAGATTGCTGTGGTTTGTCTATCAGGCTTCAGTGCCTTCTATTGAATCACTTAATGTAGGTTTTTTTGTTCCTCCTCTGATACTGTTCTCTCACACAGGATCCATCAATCCCTGTTTTTTCAGTCTTTATTCTACCTATGGAATGATAGAATAATAAATACATGCTTGCTTTTCTATAATGTTGTATTTACTTTATTGTGATGTATTCTGCTTTAAAGAAATCATTGAGACGTCCTGCAGTTTAAAGTTACAAGTCTTCCTGTCTCAGCCTGTCTCCAAGGAAATACATCCCAACAGGGACAAACAGAACTGGAAGGAATTGTGTTTACTTAATTGCCACCAGCATTTAGAAACAAATACAAGTCACAGGGTGCCACAGTGAATCCGACCCAAAGAACAATAAAAAACTCGATCTATATAATTGCGAAGGAAATGAAGGCTGACTGGAACTTACTTTTATTTTATTACTGAATAAATACTTCAGCATATATTCATTTGCTTCACTTTGTATTTGCTCGTGGGGTCTGCTTGTTAAGAGGACAGGGATGTTTGAGAACTCCTTAATTAACCTGCTTTTGTGGGCATCTCACTGCTTCTATGAAATATGTACGCTGACAGCTATGTAAGAATAGTAAAAATAGAAATGACAGATTTGTAAGCACTGGTCAATTAAAAAATGTTCAGGAAATGCAGTTTTTGAATTATTGGACCAGGCTTCTCTGCAAATTGGAATTCAGTTCAGTTAATTGAATTCACCAGATCTATGGCAATTTACATAAAGTTATAATAAAAGCGTGGTTATCTTATCAAAAGCTGCAGTTTCAGAACATTGTATTAAAAACGGAATAATATAATTTTTATTTTATAATAGCAGAAGGCAGAAATATCTAATTGACACGTAAACAGAATTGAAACACGTCTTCTCCTCTCAATTACAAGGGGGTTGGTGTGCAGTAAGACGGTGCTGTGAGTGCTGTGGGGAAGGTGGATGTCGGTCTATCCATCTCACTTTTGACGAGCTCAGTCCCCGTCCTTTCCTGTGTCTCAAGTGAATGGCTTTGATTTATTCCAGCATGTATCGCATAAGGCAAATATTGCTTTTGCTGGAGCCTTAGGAGAGGGTTCCTTGAAACAGCGATGATCCCCATTCCCACAGTGGTTGTGCAGTGTCGGGGGTCCGTGCCCGTGGGCATCCTCTGGGGTGGGGATGAGAGGACTGTGGGTGCCCTCCAGCTATTTCCTTCAGCAGATCCGCATCCTGAGTTTTGTTTTTTTTTTTCTTTTATCCTTAACCACTTCTCACCCTCTGTTTGAGGTTAGGTGTTTATGGACATCCACGAGTGTGTAAATGTGTTTATTGTGATCGCAATACGGTGTTTTGTTCTGGGGGCTGTGTTGAGAAGGCTCAAGTGCAGCCTTCGGTGATTCAAAAGGACCATGGGGAAAGAATCCATTTACTTAAACGTGGCAATTAAATATGTGTTACGCTGACCTTATGAACTTCTGGGTTTGATGCTTAAATAAAATATGCATAAAACAATAAGCCAGTAGTGTATGTAGGAAAAAGATTTATCTCTATAGCTGTCCTCACTGCAATAAAATCCTGAAAACCTGTAAGGATGCAGGAAGGTGGGTTTTTTTTTATCAGTGTCTTTGAAGGGGAGACTTGGGGAAGACCCTGTTCCCCAGAGAAAGCAGAGGCTTATGCGGGGGGCAGTGGGGTGATGCTTCAGAGGGCACAGCCTCGTCAGCCCACCCAGCACAGCCTGCAGCGTCCGGATTAATTACGGGGATTTCTATAATCATCTTTCAGCGGTGAGAGCAGGATTATAGCCTGCCCTGAAACCTGTGAGCAAGTCTAGGTTTTGTTTTGTGGGTTGTTTTTTGTTTTTGTGTTTATTTTCTTCCCCCCCCAAACTATACCGGGCTCAGAGCAGTAGGAGAGGGTAGGAGGTACCACCGGGATGCGGATGCTGATGGCAGAGGTCCCGGGGGACGGTGCAGCGCTGGAAGGACCAGTTTTCCTCTGCGGCTGCCCTGCCAGCGGCTTCTGGCGCTTCATCCCGCTGCTCTTCACTGAATCAAGCTGGTGAGAGAGAGAATCATCTGCTCAGAGCTCGCCTGGGTCCTTTGGCTTTTTCTTTTTCCAGGCATGTAATTGATTCATTTAAGCAAATTAGCTGTCCTTTAGCCCAAACGCTTTCTACAGAAGTTAAAGATCTTGTCGCGTAGGATAGCACTGGGGCGTCTCGGTTGGAGCCAAGCATCAATAAAGCTCTTTAAGAGCAAGCGTGAACAGTTCAGCCAGGTAGATCAGGGACAAAAGTAGGACAAATTATTTAGAATAAATAGATTTTTTCTGGCTGTTGCATTCTCTACTAGAACATAGAAATTACTCGTTGACAGAGCAGCTGTTCGCTGGAGCTGCCGGGATGGAGGAGTGGGAAAGGGCAGTGTCTGGTGACTTTGACTGGGCTTTGAAACGTGTTGGGGTTGTTTGTGGCATTGTTGATAGAATGTCAGTAATGTTGATTTGTTTCATTGAAATGCTGAGAAGTGAGTTGAGAGAAGCGTACGCTTTGCCCAGGAAGACTTTTCCCTTTGATTTCTTGGAGTATTATGAAAGCAGAATTAGAGTTGCGTGAGAAACAGATGAAATTTTGTGCTTTTATTCTTACAAGTACTTTCAGGTGCCTGGATAAACCCACCACCGTAAATCTGGAGCAACTTGCAAAGATGCATCAAGCAAATTTCTGCACTTACAGAAAGAGTTGTCGCTGTACTTTTTGCTGTCCACGTCGATGGTGGGAGAAGCTGGACCATTCCCCTCCATGTACTTGATGGGTGTCCTGATGCTTACTCCAGCCTCCGGAACCCCATCTAGGCAAGAGCACCAGTCGATATCTCTAATTCTACCCTTGCTGTACTGTGGTTTTTTGTGATTTGAAGTGGTGGTGGTAACATTTAAGATTGTGATAACGCTCACTTATCCAGGTGTATAGATTTAGAGGGGCATCATGCAGCGTTAGTAAATGCCACTCTGTAGTTTAGTTTACTTTTGCAACACGGTGGTTTAAATGCTCCCTCTTTGGACGTTGTTTTTTTTCTCTTGATTAGTGCTCAAAAGCTGGGCGAGCTTTGAAGCCACACTGAATTTGGTCTCATTTGAGTTGTTGCATGGGTCGCAAGAAATTCTGCGGTGCAGAAGGCACATAGAAAAGAGCAGATAATGTTTTGGGTTTGATTTTTTTTTTCCTAAATAGGCATTTAGTCTCAAAACAGAGCAGAATCACAGGCTGTGAAGTATGGAAGTGTCTCACTAGCAAGGACAGGGTATATCCTCATTAAATGTGGCCGAGGAGAAAAGCAGTATCTGGTTACCGATGTGGTACAGATATTCCTGGAGCCAAGGAGTCCAAGGGGGCAGAATAAGGAAAATATAATGTACAGTAAGAAGAGATGGTGAAATATCAGCACGGTGTTAGGTATAAGCCTGAGGGAATCAGCATCCTCCCCTGTGAGGGACACAGGACACAGGATTAGGAAGCTGCTTTCATGGAAAACACTAAGTCTGAATATGTTTCAGGTTTGTTGTTTTCAGCGTTTTTTAAATTTCTTTTTCTAATTGAAAGAAGAACTTGCCCTGGTTTTAGAATAAAAAGGCATCCCCCGTGAGCACCAGCTGTGAAAGGGCTGATAGGAGTATTATGATGATAATTTATTTTCTTAGGAATGTTGTAATTTCAGCATTTCTATAATGATTATAAGCAGATGCAGGAAAGAATGGGGTATGCTTCAGCTTACATCATATTAGTAAAAACTAGTGTATTTGGTAATGTGTCAGGCTTTTGCAAATATACACATTTTCCTCTACAAGCATAAATAAATAAACCACCCCACACTGAGGTCTTGCTTTTGCAAGACCAAAGCTTCTACACAAAGAGATGTTTTAGCTTGTTGCTGAAAATTGACTGTTGCCAAATTTTCCTGGCACAATTAAGCCAGATTTTACTGCTATAGTGTGAATTCTCTAGATAATATTTTTATGTCTGTCACTTCACTAGTAGCTTTCTGGTGTTATTTATGGAGGAAAAAATTGAAAAGTGTTTGAAAACCTTGACAAATAAAGCACTTGCAATCCCTTTGTGAGACACAGTCTAGCTTTATTGGAAGCAAAATTTGCATTATTAGAAAACGTTCCCCATACTGTGTGTGCAGTAGCCAACAACGCACTTGTTGCATTCTTAGCAAACCACGATGTTCTGCTGCCTTTGGAAGCTCAGGGTTTGCATTGGATCTTCCATTGCTTAAAAACATGCAAGAGGAAAGGAAGAGAATTTGGGGGAGGAATGTAGTGAGAGCCTCAGAGTCCAGTGATTACTGGTATGGCCAAGCAAAGCAGTGATTTGACTAAATCTCAAAAAAAATACATCAAGTTAGGAAAAGTATGGAAACGTGTGGTTGGATAAGCCTGTGGTTCCTGCCCAAAGTTGGGATAGAGCAATTCCAGGCCTTGAGGGGCAGTCGGTGCTCCAGCATCGATTACCTGAGGCTCTTGGATGGTCCTTGGGTGGCCAACGGTGCACCTCATGGGGCACCAGCAGTGCCCTTCCCTGTTGCTGGGCTCTCTTACAGACCTGGCAACCAAAAAGGAGAGAGATTTGGACAGGAGCACCCAGCAGGTGAAATAAAATGTGAAATGATCTGCTTTCCGTGCAGAAGTAGGCTGCAAAAAAATTATTTAATGAAAGGTTTCTTTAAAGATTGCATAAAGTAATCCCTGGTATTCTTAGGCTACTGAGGAACGTAACAGGAAACAGTACTTTCTGTATGCTTTAAATGCTTTATTACATGTAATTTAAATCCCTTTATTGCCATGAGGGATAGATACCATTTCAGCTTCTCTCTGCCTTGGTTTCAGTAGTGTCATTTCTGCTTAAACTTATATGGTATAGCATACTGAACCATGAAATAGTTAAATTTTTAATGAGCTCCATGAAAATGGTATTGCTTTTGGGTTTCAAAGTATCAATATCCTAGCTGAACAAGTCAGACCTAATTAAAAGAAAGCACTGATGCAGGATCTGCCCTTTTTTTTTTTTTAAACTGCATTCTTTCCCTCTTAGAAGTATACATCCCTTTCAAAGCAAAGTCTACTTCCAGCTACCCAGGCTCTGTTACGCGGAGTATAGCGATGACAGGGATCTTTGATTT
The DNA here is from genome assembly GCA_013400375.1 of Thinocorus orbignyianus. NCBI lineage: Eukaryota > Metazoa > Chordata > Aves > Ciconiiformes > Thinocoridae > Thinocorus > Thinocorus orbignyianus. The sequence goes on along the minus strand of VXBW01006167.1, from coordinate 776,997 downwards.
CTTTAAGCTGTTAATTCCTGAGCTGCAATTTTATGTATTGACTTCAGCAACATCACACATTTGGCTTTGAACCGATGAATCAGAAGATTTTTTGAATGTTCAGCTCGATACTGGTTAGTTAATAGTTCCAGTGGTGCAGCAGACAGTTTTATTGTACGGTAGGAGGCGAGTTATAAATCACAGGTAAGACCTGCCTCTATTTATTGCACAGAAAGCCTTTGTTAGAGATCTGTTTTACTACGATTAAAAGGTACATATTCTCTAGGGAACCTATAAAGTAGTTTTGCTTGTGAAGCAAAGGGCTGCACCAGTAACCAGGTTTTGAGTCAAGAAACCCAGTGATTTAGTGGTGGAGGAAAGCATCAGAAGGATACCAAAGAAATAAAGTCTATCTTATGGCAAGATATAAAATGCAGCGGTGTAGATTTTAGAGGAGATGGCAGAATTTACAGAAGCTGACTATCCCAGGCAGTTGGCAAATGGACTAAAGAAGACAAATTTAAGACTTGCCAGAAGGAAACCCTAGATCAGGGGATAGAAATTCAAGTGCTCTGCAAAGAAAATGTAAATAAGGCAACAGACGTCGAAGAGGACTGTGGTCAAATGAAACAGCAGAGAAACAGCTTCGCGCTGAGGAGGGAGGATGTGTTGTGTGTGTAAAAATATCAAGCATAAGACCATGGGGAGGAATTTGGGAACAGCTGTCACCATGCACTGGTAAGTTACTGCATAAACACTTATGAAACTTGAATAGTTTGTCGCAAGGAGGGATGTTTAAGAGGGAATTGCCTTTAGCTACTTTTTGATGCATAAGTATGTTAGATAAAATAATTCTGCATAAGCTAAAAAATTGAGTTAGAAGCAGAGCCCTTAGTTTTCTAGAAAGTGGTAGCACTCGCCCTAGGAGCGACGGTAGGATTTGGCTGCTGAAACGTGGGATTTCTGCTGTTTTCTGTGCAGGCGTTTGCTCGGTAGATGTCGGTGAGAGGAAATGATGTACCCAAAGTGCACGCTCAACTTATCCCCATGATTCTGAAGGAAGTGTAGAGTCCTCCTAGCGGACAAGGATGCTTTTGTGCGCTGGTGGTGACAGCAGAGAGATGGGGGAGAAGTGTTTAGAGAGATCTTTCTTTGTACGATACCCTGGGCTGAAGAATCAGAGCCCCAGCAACGCATCTCAGAGTTGCAGGCAGTAATATGCACTTGGCTGCCGAGTGCAAGATTCCTGCTAAGCAAGGCTGCTAATTAGCCACGGTAATGATAATTCTATTCCCTTTCAGATATGTTGAAGTGTTTAGTTGCTTGTCTTAGCTCTTGGTGTGTTTATTGCAAAGGGAGCTGCAAAGCCCGAGAGATGCTGGGCAGGCACCTTCTTTGCCCTACTCCCTGTAGAGAAATCAGTTCTCTTGTGTTAACCTTTTTCAAAAGGAAACACCTGGTCTGTCAAGCTTATAGGGTACCAAAAAAACCCAAAACAAGCACCACATATTACAGCTAAAATCCTACAAGCCAAAGGGAAAAGCAAATGGATATTAAAAGTAAAGGAAGGAACTATATGAGATACTACTCAACAAATATACTTGAGTGGATGTGTCATGTTGCATTTGCAATAACATTATCTAATTACTTTGGTTCTGTGCAGTTTCCATCTGTATGGATTACTGTGTGAAATATGTGATGAAACTAAAGCACCAGCCTAGACTTTTTTTTTCATCAGAAAGGTAGACTCGAGACAATCCCGTATTGTCATCTTGTGTAGTGTCCACAGGATAGAATCGGTGTCCTAACAGATAAAAACCTACAGAGTTCCTTGAATTCTTTGCTCAAGGAAAACCAGAGCAGCTGCAGTTAATAAAAAGCTATCGGTTGTCCCACAACAGTCTGGGAGCGTTCGTTCACCAGCGGAGAGAAATGACATTGGAGGGAAGGCGGCAGGGGAGTTGCTGAGTTGTGCAAGATCAGCAGTGTTGCCCTGCACTAGTGCTGGAAATATTGCAGGGCTGTCTCATTTGTGCAAGGTGGTGTCTTTAGGAAGAGCGTGGCACAAAATAAAAGCCAAACCATAAAGCATTCTGTGTTAGACGGCACTAATAGTGTCCCTGCCCATGGCAGGGGGGTTGGAACTTGATGATCTTTAAGGTCCCTTCAAACTCTAGCCATTCTATCATTCTATGAATGGTTTTTTCATGTATTTTTTCCCAAACTGAACTTAGAAAAAAAATGTAATAAATTTGTGTTAAAGCACAAAGCTCCACACTGTGGTAGCTCTCCCGTGGAAAAGCTTTGGGCACAGCTCTGAGGTTTTATGCAGCTGAAAGTTTCAGTTAATGGGCACCAGTTTCAACTTCTTTTGTAACTTACACCCTGGTTCACTTCTCACTGATTTGATAAATAATTCTGGAAGCATCTCTACCTTTTGCAAGTGGGGCATGAGAACCTAATGAGGTTAGAATGGCTGGTGAACTTCCCTGCGTATAAATTATGGATTTGAGGAGATTTGATGAAGTTGTGTATCTTTAGCTGTCTCCCTGTGCATGTACTCACCATCTGCTCTCAGGAGAGGGATGAGAGAAGGTCATTAAACCATAATGGTATTTACTGGAGTGGAAGCGTCAGAGACAGCCAAGTGACCACATCCCAGACTGAAGAAAGAGGAGATAATTTAAACTCTCTTCAGAGGCTGGAAAGTGTAAACACCGCGAGAAGCAGCAGTTAATGTAGGGGGATGCTGCAGCTCTCAAACACAACCACCTGGGGGAAGGAAAATAGCCGGGGGCCCACAGAAATAAGGAAAAACCAGAATGCCACTGTAAAAGTCATTTCTCCTTGTGAGTCCTTCCAGCTTCCTCTGGATGAGCCAGAAACACAGGCAGGCTGGTGCTCCCCAGGGGAAGCAGCAACGGTTGGGTTGTGAAAGCTGGGGTTCTAGCCTGTACTATCTTAAAATAAAAATACACTATCTGGCTCTTAGTAGCATAAAACCCCCTGATTACACTAAGTATCTTTCTCCCAGTATCGAATGGAGGTAGCGTTTGAAAGTTAAAGACCCATACACAAGGGTCAACAAGGTTTTTGCATTTTCCAGACACATTAACAGCAATGCAGCCTTGAATGTCCATTGATTTAGAGTATCTTTTAACCTTATGTCAATAACAGGGTTTAGTGTAACTCTCCCACAAGAAATCTCCAGTGAGATCTGTGCCTGATGTTAGAGTAGAGCTTCTTACTTCCAGCATATTATCCCCTCAAATGCTGGTTCTTTTTACATATTGTCCAGACGTTACATGTGCTATGTGTAAGCATAATCATGCTGCTTTTCCTTCATTACAAAATGACACGTGTAACTTCACTGTCTTAGCAGCAAGGACTTCAGAAAATTCTGTCTATGAAGGCTTTTTCCTCTGGCCAAAAACCTGTCTTTCTTACCCGTGTGTGTCAAATTACAGTGACTATGTCCCCAGGTTGAGATTAGCCACTACGGATGATCATCATGATAGACTTTCAACGGGCTGCTACTCGTCCACCCTCTCAAAAATCAATCTCTTGAAAAGTATACGGAGGTAAATTCTCCAAATGACTATGGATTAATTTTGGCCCAGTTTAACTATTGGGTTTTTTTATTAGCTATGTCCAGTCTTGGAGAAAAATGAAAAATCCATCCTGCCTAGGGATGGTGACAGCGTTATACTCGCCTGCAAATCTGAGTGGCTTGCAGGAAGGGCTCCTGCTATGGTCAGGTTTGGGTGAGCAAGAACTAGGAGAAAACAGGAAGAAAAAGTAATTTAAGGATCTCTTTGTTTCTCCAAAGAGGTGATAGGTCAGTGAAACGTATTGAAAAACTAAATGCAGTCATGCAGGCCGTGTGAGGGATGAGCTGCAGAAGCTCTCTGATAAATTGTCTTTAAAACATAAGGGTGACCACTTCTCCTGTGCTTTGCTCATTAATCCATCACTTATACTGCTGCCTCCCATGTCCTGGGCCTGTGAACAGCTGGAAACATCTTTTTATTATACTAGAAACAAAAAAAGTCCTTCTCCTCCAAATGTACCTCTCATATCTCTTAAGAGTAAATCAACAGGATGAAAAGTAAATAAACCATCTGTTTTAGTTGGAGACACAGAAAAAATATTTGGTCTTAAAATCCTGTCTTTGAAGTATAATTTCTTATATTCCATCATGGCTAAAGACATAAATTTAATGAATTAAGTTTTTTCATCAGTTTGTTGTTATGCAGACCTGAGTATATGTTCTGAGTTTCCCAGGAGGTCAGATTTAATGTGCTGTGTGTATCACAGCAGTGCAATCGCATGTAAAACATTATATATTAGCTCTCTTCTTTCACCAAAGTTTTGTACAGTTCAGTTTAGCAACTAAAATAGTTGAAGTCTGAATTTGAGAGATGCAGTAAGTAGATTTCCCATTTGTATTTCATCTGTTCAGCTAAGAATATTGCTTGCGAGGGGCTGATGTGCGATTGCTCAGGAGGAATCAGGAAAAGCATGTAAGGTCTGGGAAAGACATTAATTTCTCCCCAGTATCGCAGAATGAAAGCGAAACGTTTGAGTGGTTTTTCAGAGTTCTCTAAGTGAAGGTATTTTCAGTGCCATAACCTAAAGAAGGGTGATTTTTAAAAACAGACAATGCTCGGTTGGCCTGACCACCCAAAGCCCTTTGTCGTGGAGAACCTGGAGCTGAGTGAAGGAGTGCCAGAGGAGATGGCAGCAGTAAAAACCTCAAATTCAGGCGGATAAAAGTCCTTATTTTGAGTTGCTTTGAATTATCCTTTGCTTCAACTAATTCAGCATGCGTCAGCTGAAGCTTTGTGCTTGTGCCAGTGATAGCATTGGCAGTGAGACATCCTGGAGACAGCAGGACTTGCTTCACCCTTTGGACTCAAATGCTCCTGTGCTCCAAGGAAGGGCTTGTTCTGCAAGACTTTTCTAGCAGTGCTTGAGAGGTTGATAAAAGAGGGTTTGGGAAAAAGCTTGTGGAGCACAGAGAGTTTGGGAATGCTCTGCTGGTTGAGCTATGTGCTCTACATAAGTTGTATGTAGGTTGAGTGTTGAGTATGACTCTGTCTGCGAAGAGAAGCAAAACTTTACCGAGCTCTTTAGACTACTTTCCACTTGTGTTGTGCAAAGCTGGTTTGTTGTTTTTGGTTTTGTTTTTTTAACTAGAAAATATTTAGCCAGTTGAATCATCCTTTCTTTTCTGTGCCTGTGGGGGCACCTCCCACTCCCTGGGTTGCCAGGAGACACCTTTCTCATCAAGTTTGTCACTAACAAATGTGCTCCCGTTTCAGAGAATGAAATCGGCAGAATCGACTTCCTGTCTATGAGCTTTGAGAGCACGTTTCAGGCAGGAAAACGGGTCAATACTCAAAATATTACAGTGAAATAATTTGAGGATGTGATATTTTTTTGGGGGGGGGGAGTGTGTGTATCTCTTGGTTCAGAAGAAAGTTGTTTGCCAGTCGATTAGCTCTGCCCTGTGTTGCTATTCTGCCTGTGCGAGGTGACAACTTTCATTCTTTAAAGCCTGTCAACTTTGTGAATACTTTCTATTTTGTATGTGGCAAACCTAATCAATATGATAATTTGAATTCCCAGTCAAGGGTGAAATTCTTATAATTTATCATATTTAAGTTCATTCCCTGGAAATCTCAGCCAAAGGAAACCACGAGAGCTTAGTGTTGCGGTAGCTGGTGTGACGCATACCCAGCTTGGCCCAGGCCCAGCTAGAACATCATTTGTCCCTGCAAGGACCCTGTGTTTCGTCAGGGAATTTGGCTCATGAGGGTTATTGATAAGCACGCAATTGTGGTGCTGAAGAATGAACTTAGGGGATGGGTTTGGCTTTTAATTTCATGGAATCATCATAGAATGGTTAGACTTGGAAGGGACCTTAGAGATCATCAAGTTCTTTTTATATGAGCACAACGGCTCCTGTCTTTCTGGTCAACAAGTACCTGGTGGGTGAAAAGCTGAACATGAGCCATCGATGTGTGCTCACAGCCCAGAAACCAACCCCATCCTGGGCTTCATCCCCAGCAGTGTGGCCAGCAGAGCAAGGGAGGGGGATTCTGCCCCTCTGCTTTGCTTTGGGGAGACTCCCCCCAAGACTGCCTCCAGCTCTGGGGCCACCAACAGCAGAAGGACACAGACCTGTTGGAGAGGGGGCCAGAGGAGGCCACAGAGATGCTCCAAGGGTGCTGGAACCCCTCTGTTGTGAGGACAGGCTGAGAGAGCTGGGAAGGAGAAGAGAAGGCTCTGGGGAGACCTTAGAGCCCCTTCCAGTCCCTAAAGGGGCTCCAGGAAATCTGGGGAGGGACACTGCAAGTTATGACAGAATTGTCAGAGTTGGAAGGGACCTCTCGAGATCATCCCGTCCCACTCCACTGCTAAAGCAGGATTGCCCAGAGCACATCACTCAGGGCTGCATCAAGGTAGAACTTGAAGGTCTCCAGAGAAGGGGACTCCACACCTTCTTCCAGGGCTCTGACACCCTCACCCCAAAGAAGTTTCTCCTCATCTTTGAATGGAACTTCCCATGTTCCAGCTTTTGCCCATTGTCTCTCGTCCTGTCACTGGGAACCACTGAAAAGAGTCCGTCTCCATCCTCCTTCAACCCACCCTTCAGATACTTACAAGCATTGTAGACCTATGCATAAGAATCATGGGTTATGTTAGAGACGTGCATTTTTTCCCCTTGGTTGGAGATGTGACAGATCAGCCAGTCCTGTCTCTTTGTGGAGCTGGAACCACCAGCGTGTAGAGGTCAGCACACCAGCCCCACCTGCTCCTCAGCCAAAGCATTGCTTATCAAGGGCTGCAAAACATCTGTGGTGTCACTTCCAGGCAGAAGAAAATTTTCCCAGTGAAGTTTTTGCAATAAATTTTAAATGTAAGTCAGGCTTCATGGAAGTTGCCTGAATTTTTAAGTGCATTTAAATCATCCCCTGCATATTTTTTTATAGTTCCTCTGAACTTCCTAGTTAGCTGAGTGAACGTTTCTCTGAAGGAAAAATATGGAAACAACCAATGGTCAAGTCTTCGTCACCATAAAACCCAGTAGTTTCACATCTAAGTTGAAAAGCCGATAGAGCTCTGTAGAATTAGTTGATCTTTGTATGGAGTTTAATACTCTTACAAACCCAAAAGTCTGAGGGCTGCTGGGCTGGAGAACCTCTGCAGAAGTGAGCAGACAGAAGGAACAGGCAGATAAACTAAGGGACTCTTAAAACTAGTAACTTTGTAGACTGAAATTAAGTATTTTTATATCTCCAAACTCAGAACAATTAAGTCTTGTGATTAGCACTCAATAGTGGTGCCTGCTGTGCTTTTACTGGGATTTTTTTTCTCATGTGTAGTGATTTTAAGGGAAAAAAAAAAAATAAAGGAGGGGGGGGAAGAAATAAGATTTTTCCTGCTGTGTCTGTAACTATCAGCTTTGCTGCTTTGCCTTCTGTCTGGTGTTTTCAGGGGAGCCACAGCCTCCTTGGCTCCTCCTTCCACTGCAGAGGCTGAAATCAGCATTTGTGCATGGCTTAGAGCATCGTGCTTGAGAAGAGCCCGAGCTGTATCGCGGCTTATCTCCTGCTGCCCAGCCTCTGACTTGTGTAATGCCACTCAGCGAGGTCTCTTACAAGCATCGCTTTGATTGAAATATTTATCTTTCTCCTGGTTTATCTCTAACTTCTAGCTCACTCGGGGTTATTTCGTGGAGTTCCCCTTGATAATGCGGTAGCCATAAAATGCTGGAGAATTTTAACGGCTGTGCCTTTAGCCACCGCTTTAATTAAAATAAAATGAAGTAAGTTCTCCTTGATAAATGTTAGCAAAAGTTTATAATACTTACAGTTCTTTTTCAATCGGTATCCTATACATAGATCTGATTTAACTGATAGATTCAATGATGTAGGTATTTATCACATTACGATATTTCTTCCATCCAGTGCTGCTCATTCTATTCTTTTTCCACTGTGGTCTTCTCTGAAGCCCACTGGAGCTAATAGGCTTCTATTAGCATCAATGATCTGTAAGTCAGGTCATAAAACGGGCTATTTCTGCTCACTGGTTATAGCTACTAGTCATTGTTTTAACTGTCTTAACAGAAGATAAATTAACATATTCCTGCAGTAACTTAAACGGCAGAATTTAAGTTTTACGGCATGTAATAAATTCTTATCTAGCCATTTGAAAGATCCCTTTAATTACATGGCAAGGGAGAACCCTAGTGTAATCTGGGTCTCTCCCCCTTGTTCACAACTGGGGTCTCAAATCACCCCTCAGGTTTGGCTCTGTTGTTTTTGGGAGTCTCCTACTAGTTGTTTTGTCCTTGGTGCCTGGTTTCTTCTCCACTCCTGGGTTTCCCTCCTACCAGACCATGTTCTGCCTCGTGTCCTTAATCCTGCCTGACAGCAGTGTTGTCCTTGGGAGAGTTTCCTTCCCAAGACCCCTGGGACCCATAGTGGAAGACCCCACCACGGTGGGTGGCTTCTCCCCTCCTGGGGATGGAGGGACTGGTCACTGAGCTTTACCAAGGCCATACAGGACTCTTGGAGGTCTAACGCCAGGCTGTTGAGAAGAGAACTGAAGCCATGCGTTAGGACTGCTCTCCATCGTGTGCTGGGAAGCCAAAACAGATCCACTTACTGCTCAGTAACCTGACTTCTGATCCTGCTTTCAGTCCTGGCTTTATGGTAATGATTTAGGAAAGGTTAAATGGAAACAGCAGCAGAGCTGTTGGGGATCTGTGTCCTCCCTTGGAGTGAGTACGGGAAATGATTTCAGCATGACCAGATTCCTGAACTGGATGGTGGTTTTACTCAGACCTGCTTTTCATCCCTCTCTCAGTCTTAATTTTCTAATTTCATACACTTTGCTTCCTGATTTTGGACTCTTATTTTCAATTCTACATGATACAATTTTTTTTAAATAGGTTGTTTCAGAAACACCCAGAAGTCACTAAGAAATTTTGCCAAATATTGAATGTATTAAATTTGAGTTGACAGCCCCATCTATGCAAAATGAGAAGTGGAAAATATTGACTATGGCTGGAAACAAGTTGGCACATAAATCTAAGACGCAGATGAAGGTTGAAAAGTTGACAATTAGCACTCTAGAAGATACTAAAACGGGGTTTAATAGGCAGTAAAAAGGACTGTTTTGACGCAGTACTAGAAAGTATGGCTTAGATGTGATGCAGGAGGTGGCTGGGCCTGTCTGCAAGCTGGCAAGAGATGGAGAACAGGATGAATTCAGTGTGAACTCATCCTATTCCTTCTTGATGACTCTGTCCATGCAAGGTGGGAGAAGAACTGGCTCTTCAGGGAATGGCTTAGAAAAGGAAAAGGCTTTAAAAATCTGTACACCAGCGATGGATTTGGTGTCATCCAGATCTTGCCTCATGTCCCTCCTGGCTCCTTTCCTTTACTCCCAAGCCCTCTCCCTGGGCAACAGGCAGAGGAGCTTCAGGCAGCTCCTCCTGGGCCACTGCTGTGGCTTGGGAAGGGGGAGCAGCTTCCAGGAGATATGAGGACCATGCTCTGCTCTGAGCCACCACCATCTCCAGGTCTTCTGCTCCCAGGAGTGGAGGGTTCACAGAGCCCTAAGTCGGGGATAACAGGAACACACATTTCCACTTGCGTCTTTTGAAGCCATTATACATAAATCAATGATGCAGTCAAGTTTGCAAACCTTATTTCCTTTCATCTGTTTCCTATGCCGAGAAAACCAAGGGCTTAATGTGATATCTCAATAAATCCTCCTGCTACCATCCAGCCATTCCTGAAATGCCAGGCAGCTCAGATCATTTGACACACTTACCCACCGCAGAGGGGGTTCTTGTTTTGTCTGGCCGTGGGGTTGCTTTCTCCAATAATTGATATTCCAGATCTAAAACAAAACTGCGTGTGGTGCCCCCTTCTTTTTTGTGTGTGTATCTCTGCCAGCTGCTCTGCACTTACCAGCTTGACAGCCTCTGGCAATGAGGGAGTACGCAGCCAGGCTGATATTATTATATTTATTTCTTTTTTCTTTTTTCTTTTTTTTTTTTTTCCCTAGCAGGAGCCGATGCACAGTGCAAGGATGCCTTTAAACAAATACACTACTTGTATGAAAAATGGCAGAGGCGGAAAAAGGCAGTAATATCATATAATCTGCATAGTCAATATAGGCAAATGCAAGTGTGTTTTCAGCCCCCTAATAGGGTACCATAAACATGCAGGGTTTTATGGTGTTCAGCTGAAGAATGGCTCCCATAAATTACACGCTTTTTCTTTTTTCTGTTTTCATTCTGAAGTTTATTTCCTTTTATGTTTAGTAATTAAATCAGAAGCAAAAAGGACTGCATTATGGAGTGTATCAAATAACAGCAGCGATTACACGGAGGTGTCACAGGAGTCACCCTGTTTTGCTCTGCTGTTGTTTGTCTCCTGGCCACGCTTTGCATGGCTGAGATACCTGGGAACTCATAGAATGGTTACAGTTGGAAAGGATCTTAAAGATCATCAGATTTCTGTCCTCCTTAGGCTTCCTAGTGAGTCACTTAGGCTTCAGCCACAGTTTTTAAACCATATTTTGTAGAAACTTACTGTCCTGGTAGGAGGTATCTCCAAGAAGCTCCTAGGTGCCAAGCCGGGGCCAGTCTTTTTTCAGTGGTGCCCAGTGAGAGGACAAGAGGGAACGGGCACAAACTTGTACCTAAGAAGTTCCATCTCAACATGAGGAGGAACTTCTTCACTTTCAGGGTGGCAGAGCCCTGGAAGAGGCTGCCCAGAGAGGTGGTGGAGTCTGTCTCTGGAGACATTCCAAACCTGCCTGGACACATTCCTGTGCAACCTGCTCTGGGTGAAGGGAGTTGGAGGACATGATCTTCAGAGATTCCTTCCAACCCCGTATTATTCTGTGATTCTGTGATCAGTAACTCCCAACTGGGGGTGTCCCCAGCCCTCTCTTTGCATCCTGTGACACGGGGCTGCTGGGACCCTCACTGGCTGTAACCTCCAGCCACATCAGGCAGGCACCTGCTGTTGAGCCGTGTCACTTTTCAACAGCAGCCACCTATAATTTTGAGAAGGCTTTGGAATTGCTAATGAGGTTCCAATGTGCTAAGAGACCAATGTGTTTTCTGTTACAGCCTATTTATTCCCTAAATTCCAATTCAGAATAACCCAAAATGACATCATTGCCTGAGCAGCAGTGCTCACTTCTCTTTGTACACCAAGCCTTAAAGAGTTTGCGTGTCCTTCAGAGCGGCTATCAGGCATGGAGCTACCATGGCAAAGGGATGCCTCCAGCCTTGGGTGTGGTCTTCCTCTGGCCACATGGTTGTTTGATTTTGGAGCATTTAATCTCCCAGTGGGAAGGAAAAGTTGTCTTAAGTTCAGACTGAAGATCTCAGCTGCTCCAGTCAACTGGTTTTTCAGCTAAAAGAACCTATTCTGTACATCCACAGTCAAGGCAAGGCCTCCATTTGTTTGCTTCCCTTTCATTTTTATGGCTCTAACACTTTTCAGTATAAAAATAGACTATTTGGTAGCAAAATATCACAAACAGGATCTTGACTCAGCTGTGTCTTTAGTCAAGATTTGCTAAGGGAAGGGTGACATCAGGACTGTTTCTGCAGTCAGAAGAACCCCAAAGGATGCGTAAGGGGTGGGCTGTGCCTTCATTTGATATCCCATGTGTGGTCCTGGCCTCGCTGCTGGAATTAGTCCACTGCCAGCAGGAGGAAAAGCAGATTGGGAGTCTGGAAATTCTCGCGTTCTGCTGTGTTGTCTCATTGCGTGGGTTCCTTGGTTTTCACATGAGCAGCTGAGCCGTTGAGCTTCGTGCTATAAACTGTGCCACCACCAACTCCGGAGGGAAGTGCAGTGAGAAGTAGAGCACCCAAAGGCAGGAGCCTCAACAACCACCTTCAAAACCACTTAATACTCACTCAAATTTAATACCGGGATGTTGTAAGCAGGTTGGAGAAGTGACTGAAGGTACCCGTGTTCAGGAGGCCACAGGGTTGGGGCTTTCCCTCTCAAGGACATGGTTTGCAGGGAAGACAAGCTGCAGAGCAGGGAACAGCTTTCTGACACCTTGCATCGAACTTCTGTCCAGGGTCATTTTTCTTAACAGTGTTTAAACCACCCCAAAATGTTTTTTTTACGTCTCTTACAAATCAATTGAAAGCCAGAGGTAAGGGCAGAGCAGCCACATTGTGTTTTAAATATGCATATAGGAATTTATGGTAAATACAATGGAATTAAGAGTGCTGCTTAAGAGGTACCCATGTTTTCTTGGCTAACACAACACAGACATAATATTGCCGTGATCTCCTAACGAGCTTCTGGTGCAGCACATCTTCAGCTCCAGCTTGGTCCCTCTGTGAAACAGTGTTTAAAGGTCTAAGATATATCCTTATTTTTATGTAAAATGTGCAAAATGTAGATACTTTTTTTCCCTTTCTTTCTTATATGCATGGGTTTGGTCTTTCTTACCTTAAATTCTGCTAGAGAAAAACTCTGAGAGGTAAAAAGTCTTTCCTGGGTTCAAGAATAACCAGCTATTCCCTGGGTATGGTGTCCTCCGAGACCCAGGTCCAGGAGTTTAAGTTCATTATTAGATTCTACTGCCTGTCAGCAGTTTAAAAAAAAAACCTAAAAAATAGATTTTGTAGATGGTTGATTTGCCTTGCTACTTGAATAAAGTAATAATACAATGCTAAACATAGCCATGTACTAGACAGGCACATTAAAATTAAGTGAGTTTTGGGGTTTTTTTTAAAAATGAGACATGAGGTATATTGATGACAAAATGTTGGTGGATTTTTGAGAACTTTATGTAAGTTTCCCCAGCCTGAGGTTAAAATCTATTTTGAATATTTTATGCAACAACAGGAGTAATAAGAGGCTGCAAGGAATGTTTTCTGCAACTAATTTTGCACAGCTTGAGAATTTTGAGGGGTTTTATTAAGAATTGGGTATCCCAGATGAGCGGCAGGTCACAGGAACTCGGTGGGGAGACTCTGGCACCCACCATGCGTAGCTCATTGGTTAGATCAAACATTGATATGGTTTTGAATATTTGATATATATATAACTTGCTTTGATTATTTGCGTAAGCTTCCTGGGCCGCTGCTCTGTCCAGACTGCCTGAATCTTTCAGATTCAAATGAAATATGTGTCCGGTAGGGTTATCTGCTGGAAATGATATTTCACAAAATACTTTGCAGTGCCACCTCGGTCCACTAAAATTGTTACAGGATACGATCACCAAGGTATAGGTTTCACTTTTTAATACATTCAGACACATTAAACTTGCAGCTTTTATTTACCCAGCCTATGGACTACGTTGATTTTTTTGAAAGATCCCCCATGAGCTAGAATTTCGGCCTCGGTATGCCAGCAATGCTGAGAGATAAATCCACCCTCTTTACTTCTGCTTCCAGCTGCTGGAGAAAGCCTATTTTTGTCAGTATAAAAAAAATAAAAATAAAAATTTATGGCTCACTGGATGCCATTAGTTTGAAAACCCAGGATTTCTTTTTGTCTGAGAGGAGTAAAACTTCAATGGCATCCCAGCAGAAATAAAGCACTGAGCTCCTAACCTCGTGCTTGGAGAAGTCAGAGGGTGAAAGCAGTTTCCTCCAAACAGTCCCAATGCCAGGCAACCTTTTAAAATAAACTTTGAGAGGGAAAACAAACCCTAAATCACGTATTGACAACCTCAAAACAGTTGGCGTGTTTTGGTTTTTTCCCTCCCTAGGTGACTTTTGAATTTAATGGAACAGTTAAAAACATTTCTAGGTCCAAGCATCTCAATTATATCTGGATTCGAAACCTGCTGCCGGTAATAGGTGATGAGGGAATTGTTGTTTTCGTAGCCTGTGTTCCCAGGAATACACCCAGTGCGAGACCAGCTTCTTATCAGCTTTTCAAAGTTAATAAACTGGCTTGTTGTTTTTCCTTCTGAAGTTCCGTTTTATACCCTTAAGAAACATCCAATTTGTAGCGCTGAAGGAAGGCAGAACGCTGGGCCAAAGCGCTCCTCATAACGTGCTCGTGTGTCCAATATGCTGGATTCCCCCTGTGGAACTCCTGGGGAGAAAGCTCTCCTTTCGTTTTTGAAATAAAATGGATTGTTTTGTAAGGTCCAGAAGTGGAAAGTAAAATTAAGAGGCTGATTCAGGAGAGATCACGAAAATATCTTCAATATTTTTGCATCACTTTTTTTCTCTTCCTGGTCCCAAAAAGTTCAAGAGTGAATTATAACTTTGAATGCTACTTATCTATCTTTGCTCAGAGAGTGGAAGTGTCTTGATTCATCAGCTGGAAGCAGGAACCTGGGGATAAAAGCAAGTTCATTGTCAGGCAGAGTCCCCTGAGCCTTGTTTCTTTGGTGCAACATTCTGTAAACCGAGACAGCAATAAATTAACCCTTATTTCTTTAGGAAATTTATGATCAGATGGAGGTTAATACCACAGTTTGGCTGACAGTTTATTTTTGCATCCTAGAGTTTCCCAGTGCGTCTGGTGGGAAGAGAGTTGGTTTGGAGATCAGGGTGGGCTGGGTTTGGTATGCAGGTGGCTGCAGGGTCCTGCCTGGCAGTCAAGGTTTGGTGGTGTGCTCTGCTCTGCATTCGGGTCTCACTGACAGATCTTTGCTATCAGAATAAAAAAAAAAAAAAAAATTGAAAACTTAATATGCTTCACAGATCATTTCCATTGATGGTGGGTCAGTGATATGGCTAAGAGAGAAAAAGCTGGACCTATTGCATACCAACTCAAATATTTTTTGCTCTTCCAGTTAGTTTTGCTCTCCCTAAAGCTGGCATTTTATGCAGAGTTTATCATTCATTGCGTGGATATACAGGATAGCCATTCCTTTTAATCTTGCAAAATACCACGTTGAAAATTTTACTCTGCACAAAGTCAGGATTTGTTTTGAAATTGGTTAATTTCTAAGGTAACTAGCAAGCCTGAAGCTTCTAGACAACCTTCAGTAAAAAAAAAAACTCTCTAAAAAAAGAGTAAACTCTAATTTGTGGAAAATGCCAGGCTGTGAAGCTTCACTGCTTCCAGCAAGGTGGGAGCTCGCATCCATTGGAGGTGCTTTGCCTTCCCTGATCTAGCGAAATGAAATCTCTATCTGGTGGATGCGAGCAAATTCCCAAAGGAGGAAACAGGGTATAATAACTGGGGCTGTTTTTCTTAGCCTTCTTTAAATAATTAATTTTTTGAAGCGTTTCACTCCCATTTATCATAAGCGCATCTCAGAAACATGCTGCGTATGTGTCGTTTGTTTTATCAGGCACACCGTGCCCGTATATATTTCATAATGTGTGAATTGTGTGTAAGTGCAACTCCAGAAGGGATAATTTCAGCAAAGAAGCTTGAGATAGATCAGGATCTGACAGACGCGCTGGGAGAATGAGGAGAGCTCGGTGAGAGATGCCACCGGCGTGTTCCTGCTACCCTTCATCTCCCCGGGCCATCTCTTCAAATCCCCTTTTCTCTTTCCTTGTGCAAAAGGGAAGGCCAATTTTTAATCTCAGGGCTTAGAACAGCTACCACTGCAGAAAAAAAACACACAAAAACCCACCTGTCTTTCCAGTGCTGAAAAGATTTCAGCGATGGACACATCAAAAAAGGATTACTTTGAGGATTTGCACTGTTGGGGAACGCATCTTTTAGGCACCTTCTGTTTTTGGATGTTCAGTTTTGCAGGTCACTGATTACATCTGCTAAGGGGAGCCTGTCCCTCTCCGGACACACAGACCCGGATTCAACAAAGTATTTAGGGGCTGGGTCGGGGTTAGGAATTTGATGATTTGATGAATCTGGGCTACAGATGGCATTTGGGAGCAAAGACGGGCAGGAGACCGGAGCTGCCTATGCCCAGGACGCTGCTGGGAGGAGTGTGTCACAGCTACTTCTGAGCAACACGACCAAAATCTGCCCAGCATTTAAGCATCTTGGGCAGAGATGCTGCCCACCAAAAGCTTTTCAGAATAATTTTGTCTAGAATCTCTGATTTCTCACTGTTTCCCGCAAAGATGATGTGGTTCCTGCCTCTCACACTGATGTTCTCACAAAGGTGTCCAGCTTCCACCTTGCTTTTGGACACTAAATTGCAAGGATGATGTTCTCGCATCCTCATGGGCTGACATATTGATGCAGTCTCACTGAATAAGGTCTAATCCTGCTGCTTCCCCCAGCTGCTGTTAGCATTTTGTTTC
This sequence comes from Thinocorus orbignyianus, assembly GCA_013400375.1. NCBI lineage: Eukaryota > Metazoa > Chordata > Aves > Ciconiiformes > Thinocoridae > Thinocorus > Thinocorus orbignyianus. The sequence goes on along the minus strand of VXBW01006167.1, from coordinate 760,766 downwards.
TGCTACAACCTTTTTATGAGCTAACTCCTTATTTTGCTCCCCTGGAATAACACTGTTTAACCCCTTTCACAGATAAAGCAATTTTCTTTAATTTAGGAAAAACCTTGCTTGTGTTACGTGAAAGAAATCTCATTGCTTTTGCCCCGTGACCCCTTACTAAAGCCAAACAGTTTCTTTAACCTTCATTTATAGAAGACACCTCTGTGCTACCGTTCCGTGCATCAGTCTGAGTAACTTTCAATTAATTATTGGAGCCTCAAGGTTATTGTCCTTCCAATTTCTGAATCAAATAGAGAACAACCTCACCTTGCAACCAGCACCGACAGGACTGGAGAATCCCCATGTTTGGAATTCTCACTTTGGCCACGGGGACAAATTATTTCTTTCTATTTCCAACAATCTTTTACATGTTTTCATAAAATCATAGAATCATTCAGGTTGGAAAAGACCCTTGGGATCATCGAGTCCAACCATCAGCCCCACTCTACAATGTTCTCCCTTACACCATATCCTCCAGCACCACATCTAGACGACTCTTAAATATATTCATGGATGGGGACTCAACCTCGTCCCTGGGCAGCCTGTTCCAGTTTCTGACCACTCTTTCTGGGAAGAATTTTTTCCTAATGTCAAATCTAAACCCACACTCTTGCAGCTTGAAGCCATTCCCTCTTGTTCTATCACTGATTCCCTGTAAGAAGAGACCAGCATCAACCTCTCTACAGTGTCCTTTCAAGTAGCTGTAGGGAGCGACGAGGTCTCCCCTCAGCCTCTTCCTCCTGAAACTAAACAGTCCCAGCTCCTTCAATTGCTCTTCATAAGATTTATTCTCCAGGCCCTTCACCAGCTTCATTGCCCTCCTCTGCTCTCGCTCCAACACCTCCAGATCTCTTTTGTGTTGAGGTGCCCCAAAACCAGACACAGCACTCAAGGTGTGGCCTTTTAATACCATTAGCTTTTTTTTTTCTCCTCATAATTCTTTAGGCTAAGCAACTCCAGTTATTTATGTACAGAACATGTTTTATAGACCTCTCATCCTTTGTGATGTTCTCCTGTGGATCACAGAATCATAGAATGGTCAGAGTTGGAAGGGCCCTTAAAGATCATTAAGTTCCAACCCCCCTGCCCTGGGCAGGGACACCTGTGTGGGACAAATCTTCCTTGAGATGCAGCACTACCTGCACCCAAGGCCCTGCCCTGTGCTGGGGAGGGTGGGAGAATTTTTTAGATTAAAAGGACCTGAAAACCTGGTTTATCCATCTCAGGTAGGGGATTTTTTGGATGCTTCTGGTGTCACAGAGCATCACTGACATGTTCCCTCGTGTGGGGATTAGTGCAGAGCTATCACCCAGCATGTGTTTGTGCTGTTTAATGCAGCATCCTATTTACTGCACTTGCCTCTTAAGGCAATTTCATCCTTCTGTTTTAGGCTGGGTTTATGTCCAATTTGTCAAGATGCTGCTGAATTACATTTGCATCCTCAGAGGTACCTGCAGCCTCTTAGTGTCACCGGCAGAGTGAATAAGCACACCTTCTCTTCCACTACTGCCACTAATAAAAATACTGACAAACACGAGACAAAAGAAAGACCCATTTTGGCAGTGAACTCTCTATAATTACTCTCCAGCTATGGCTTTTCAGTCAGTTATATCCACCCTCCAGTAAAGTTACAGAATTGGCCTCTGGGGAGAATCTAAATTGAAAATTTCCAAAGTGATTAAATAAAAAAAAAAAAACACAACCAAAACCCTGTCCTGCAAAGAGGTCTGCCAGGGTTGAGCTCAAAGCACAAAGAGACTCCGTGGAGGCAAACCATCTCTGTACCTATTTTTAAAAAGAAGCAGCTAATTTTTCTAGCCAGGCAGTGAGGAGGAGAAATGAATTTTGTTGTTAATTCCTCTCCCAAAGTTGAAATTTTCATATTCCTTCCTTCTTAAAAGCATTTGAGGGAAGCGTGGCTGCCAAAGCTGTGCTGCCAGCGAACATGGGGCTTCATGAATGTTCCTTTCCAGCTTTGCAGACTTTTTACTTATGTTTCTGAGATTTGGGAATTACCCAGCAACCACATATTTGATGGATATAGATCTTTTTGTATGTGCATATTAGAAGAAGGTATCTTTGTGTTAGGGAAAAGGGTTTCTTTGGAACCTCAGAAAACTTTTTATGGCTTATTTTCTACCTTTTTAGTATAATGAGATGAATTTGAGTTTATGCCAATCCTTTGTGCTCAGGTTTTGCTGGGGCTGGGGCTGGTCTTTCTAGACTTGACCTGCAGTATGCATCCAACACGGGTGTTCTTGCAGCTCTTTGCTATGTGCCCTTTTACCCCCTGCTCCCAGCAGCTCTACGGCCCCAAATTTGGGTAACCCACAGTTCAGTTCCCTCTTCTGCATCCAAGCCTGAAGATTATTTTTGTTAATTACTTAAATCATAGAATGGTTTGGGTTGGAAGGGACCTTAAAGACCGTCTAGTCCCAAACCCTGCCTTGGGCAGGGACACTTCCCACCAGCCCAGGTTGCTCCAAGCCCCATCCACCTCTGGGGATGATGCTATAGTATTTTTTTGATACTATGCTTGTGTTTTAAAAAGCTTGGTAAGTCTTTGGAGGTTTTGGCACCATGAGTTACAGTCACTATTCAGGAAAGCAGTGAATTCACGTCAGGTACTTGCTCTTGCCCCTGAGTCAGACCAGTGACAGTCATAGGGGTCACCACCATCTTAAATCTACCAATTCGCATCTTAACGCTCAGAGTGGTTTGTGCTTACCCCGAGCTCTTCCTTTGTTGAGGTGACTAAAAGATGCCTGTTGCCGTCTGTATGTGCAGCATGCTTCATTAACAGTGATTTATTTTGGAGTTTAGCAGAATTGGCACTGTGCAGCACACTGGTGTGCAGCAGGAAAACATGAGATGATTGCTAAGGCTTCTTGCTGCTGCTGCACTACTGAGGGGTCTCGGGCATGTTTTGCAAACTTCTCTTCACAACATTCACAAAATTGAGGAGTTCATATAGTGCAAATGACATTTAGAGAAGTACTTCTTGTGTTTCAAATGCCTCTGTACACCTCAGCCTTAGGTTTTTCATTTCTATTTTATTTTTTCCCCCCAGAATTGCTAATTGTTAAACATCCAAATTCGTGACAAAGAACTAGCCCCGAAAAATTCAGCGCTGATGTTTCTAACGTAGCTGTCTTTTCTTCCTCATACCCGGCTGCAGTCGGAGTTCTTAAAAGTCAACTTTCTTTGTTGGAATCCAATTACGAACAAAGGTGCCTTTCAAAGGGATTTGCAATGGATGCATTGCCAAAAGTGAAGTTAAAAAAGACGTGTGTGTGTGTGTCTTGGCACAGGGTTTTCTAATGGGATGCACTTCCAGAGCCGAAGCACAGCTATCTCATTTTCATCTGGAAAAAAGTAGCTTGTGGAGTCCTGCAACTACACGCGCTTCCTTCTGGAAACAAAATATTAAATTTTTGCAAGTTTTTAGGGCTCTCGTATCCTCCTTCAGAGGCAGCACGACCCCCCCTTGGGATTTTATAGTCAGAAAGCGTTTAGAAATGGGAAGGGTCTTTTCAATGATCTATTTTTTGCTCATGAACAAATGTTGCCTTTCCTCGAGTTGTTGCCTTGAAAAGCTGCCGTATTGCAACAGTTTTTACACAGCTGTGAACAACGGACCTGCTGATACGAACAGCAGCGATGTTTACGAGGAAAACATTTTGAAGATGGGACTCATTCACATGTGAAACAGGGAGCTATCATGAGAAATGAAAACGCAGCCGTAACTTGAATATCACCATATTTGAACCTTAGGAATATATTTCTAACGGTAATCAAGTGGTAATTTGATTTACTTTCCACTGCTTTTTATGCCAAGTTTTCTCTTTGGGAAACTTTCTGTAATGTATTAGCCAGTGTTAGGGGATGTCTCAGTCCAAGGGTTGGTGTGTGGTTGTACCGGATCAAGGTACCGATTTCCAGCGTCGCTCCTGGGAGGGATGTTACAGAGCACTGGGAAGATGGTGAAGCTTTAATATTCATCCAGCAATAGCTATTCCAAGCACAGCCACAGAACATGGTGCTATTCCATATAGTTATAAAATGATCCATGCTAGAGCCTCCTCTCTTCTTAGGAATATCATAGAATCATAGAATGGTTAGAGTTGGAAGGGACCTTAAAGATCATCAAGTTCCAACCCCCCCTGCCACGGGCAGGGACACCTCTCACTACAGCAGGTTGCTCCAAGCCCCATCCAACCTGGCCTTAAACACTTCCAAGAATGGGGCATCAACAACTTCTCGGGGCAACCTGTTCCAGTGCCTCACCACCCTCACAGGAAAGAACTTCTTCCTAGGATCTCATCTACATCTCCCCTCTTCCAGTTTAAAACCATTACCCCTTGTCCTGTCGCTAGACTTCCTGAAAAGAGTCCCTCCCCAGCATTCCTGTAGGCTCCCTTCAGATACTGGAAGGCTGCTCTCAGGTCTCCCTGGAGCCTTTTCTTCTCCAGGCTGAACAGCCCCAGCTCTCTCAGCCTGCCCTCACAGCAGAGGTGCTCCAGCCCTCTGATCATCTTGGTGGCCCTGCGCTGGACCTGTTCCAACAGTTCCATGCCCTTTCTATGTTGAGAACTCCAGATCTGAACACAGTACTCCAGGTGGGAACTCACAAGCGCAGAGTAGAGGGGGAGAATTGAATATATTCAAAGGTGATTATTACTGGGTATATACTTTGGTGCATGGGGTCTCCATTAATGTTGATGGAAATGCCAGCCCCAGTTATGTATCGATAGTTCGTTAATACCAGAAGTGACTGTTTCCATGCAAACAACTGAAAATTTTTCTTTGAAGCACATACATGACCCTCTTGCTGTCTGCTAGTTCTCTGGAGTATGCTTTGAATAACTAAATAATGGGGAAGACTTTCAGCTTTTTCACCAGACTTAATAATTAAATGTGCTGAGTGCTAAAAAATGTCTATTTTTAGTCTTAAGTTTTATTTTTGGCTGAAAGTAAGATCCAAAGATTGTGTGAAAACATCTTGGGAGGAAAGAAAGCCTGCTACTTTTAATGCTTATAAGCTAAAAACTGATTTACATTAGTAATTTTGAAATGCTTTGTATTAGTTTCTAAAATGCTTAGAGAAGCACGATTTCCTAAGCAGAAAGAAAAATACCAGTTTGCAAAAACCACAAAGTAGCCAGATTTCTTCCCAAAGGGGTGGAGAGTCAGGATAAGCTCTAGTAAGAGGAGAAGTTTCAGTGGAGAGGAGTAATAAATGGAAGGCCCTTCAAGACTTTCCTCGCATCAATGGAAAACCAAGGAATGAAATACCAGACCAACAATCTCAGTTCCAAGAGAGTATCGGGGATGGGATGCAAACAGCCTGGGGACCTGCAAACAGGAGAGCCACCAAGCTGGTGAGGGGTCTGGAGAACAAGTCATACAAGGAGAGGCTGAGGCAATTGGGCATGCTGAGTTTGGAGAAGAGGCGGCTGAGGGGAAACCTCCTTGCCCTCTACAGCTCCCTGAAAGGATGGTGTAGAGAGGTGGGTGTTGGCCTCTTCTCCCAAGGGAATGATGACAGGACCAGAGGAAATGGTCTGAAGTTGCAGGAGGAGAGGTTTAGACTGGATATCAGGAAAAATTACTTAACTGAAAGAGTGGTCAGGCACTGGAACAACCTGCCCAGGGAGGCGATGGAGTCACCATCCCTGGAGGTATTTAAGAAATGAATAGATGTGGTACTTGAGGACATGCTCTAGTGGCCAACATTGTAGGGAATGGGTTCTGTTTTTTTGTGTAGTTGGACTTGGTGATCTCAGAAGTCCTTTCCAAACATGACAATTCCGTGGAACAAGACATGACATCTCCATGGGCCTCCATGAAGAATTGTCCCTCACCTCCATCAAGTTTCCAGAAGCATCATCCTTAAAGCCCATGGGATAAAATATAGAAGCATTTCCCTTGACTTTGGTCAAATCTAGGGCTCTTCATCTCTTTTTTTTTTTTTTTTTAACCAAAAGGCAAATATACTACTTTCCTGCCATTGGCACTGCTTAGAGCCAGAGAAACTGAGAGCTGCTGTTATTAATCCACGAAGAAAGAGAGATTTTGGTCAGCCCTTCTGCACGCTGGCAGCTCGCAAGTGGATCCGCAGGCACTTCAGATGGGTTCCTGGCAGTAGGTTAAGTTGATAAGTGCCATCCCTCTTGTGTTTTTAATTAGGTATCAAAGGCTGTAAGTGATTGTTCTGTTTCAGTCCCACGTAGCTTATTGTGGAGAGCGAGCAGAACAATCGTAGAGCGTTGCATTGCAGAGTAATGAAGAGAAGCCTTAGGAGTGACACGATGGGCTTATTGATGGGAATAATACGTGGGAAAACGAGAACATGAAAGCATTTCAGCAGCTACTGGTGAATACAAGATTTATCTCAAATCTCACTTAAACTAGTGTAAAACGAAGAGCGACTCGCATTTAGCATCAGTCTCCTGCATAGGTGCAGTTATAACCATCAGGATTTTGGTACTTAGAGGAAAAACAAGATTTCTCTATGTATGAAAACTACATAGGGTAAATAAATACATTTTTTTTGAGTTCACAATAAATCCAGAGAGTAACTGCCTAGCTACGTCAATCAATATAAATGTCTGTGATGATATTTTTCTTTAAAAATTAATAATTAATCCTCTAATCATTTGCTTAAGATGTTATTTGTTTTCATTGATTAGTTCTTCCTGCTAACCCCCCGCTACCCTCATCAGTTTGTGAGAACGGATAAATATATTCAGTTAATCTCTACCCTCTCCCGAGCTGCACCTTCAGATCACAAGATAAAGATGCTTACTCTTCTCGACGCATTGAACCTGACTTTATTAGAAGAATCTTATCAGTTTTAGTTCACAGAAGCAAGCAGAGACCTCTCATGATACCCCTTCACATGCTATTAGTCATGCAGTTTGTCTTGTAAGCACGAAGGCCCCTTAACTTCCAGCCTTCAGTGATATGAATAAATTATAAGAACGTGTGTCTGACTTATTTATTGTTAATATTTCAATGCCTGCTCTGGAAAAGGTTCCTTTCATAAAAAAAAAAGGCATTTTTCCCCCACTGAGTTGTACTGGAGGGAGGCGGGGGGATGCATCACAGTGATAAGCTGAGGAAGTCTTCAAATTGGCTGCTTACCAATTTCAACTATTTAAAAGTTACAACAGAATGCGAGAAGAAAAATCGGGTTTTGCCTGGAGGTGTTTTAAGGGCTTTATTGGAAGAATTTTGGGGCAACAAGAATGGGATTGAAATGGGAAAAGCATCCCACTTTCCCGAGCAGGGTGGGAACGTGTCTTAGGAACTTGTCCACCTTCTGGAGACGATGCTCTTTGGCTTGTGGAGAAAAGTGAGAGCAATTCTCATACCTTTCCTCTTAACTGTGAACTACAGAGTTAACTAATTACACTTCAGATTACCCCAGAGAGGCAGTGAGCCAATCTGCTGATGACAGAGTTGAGAGACAGGAGGAATCTCTCAACAGCTAAGTGGAAGATGCAGATACGGGGTTGCAGTTCCTAATCCTCACCTGGTACCCACCACACATGGACCATTAAGGTTGCAAGATTGGTTTCTTCTGCAAGTTTCTGTGCATTTCTACTAATAATACTGATGCCTTCTTTTTTTTTCACTTGTTCAGATCTAGAGCATTGATCTGAAGAAGAAAAGAAGATTGTTAGTAGCACTTGGGGAGTAAACCAATTTTGCAAATCATTCCTCAGACTGATTTTGACAGGCTGAGAGAGCTGGGCCTGTTCAGCCTGGAGAAGAGAAAGCTCCAGGGAGACCTTGGAGCAGCCTTCCAGGATCTGAAGGGAGTTCCAGGAGAGCTGGAGAAGGACTCTTTGTCAGGAAGTGGAGTGATAGGACAAGGAGTAATGGTTTTAAATTGGCAAAGGGGGGACTTAGATGAGATATTAGGAAGAAATTCTTTGCTGTGAGGGTGGTGAGGCACTGGAACAGGTTGCCCAGGGAAGTTGTCATTGCTCCATCCCTGGAAGTGTTCAAGGCCAGGCTGGATGGGGCTTGGTGGGAGGTGTCCCTGCCCAGGGCAGGGAGCTGGAACTCGATGATCTTTAAGGTCCCTTCCAACTCTAACCACTCTATGATTCTATGATTTTAAATGCAATGTTTAAAAACGTTTCTTTGTTCGTCTTCAGATGCAGCTTTCCTGCAAAGAAAACCAAACTGTCAGAACCAAAAATCCGAAATGCAATTGTAATTTGTATCTTTTACAGATTAAAGGTTGCCTAAAGTTTCGAAGGAGCCACCCCTCCCTTCTGTAGTTACTGGACTGGTCTCCTCCAACCTGGGAAGGTGAAGATGAGGTTGCTCTGGGAACTGCTCGTGCTGCAATCATTCATGGTGTGCCTTGCAGGTAAAGTGTCACTTTAAAACCTTTTGATTTAAGAAGGCCAGAGTATTTCCTGCTAATGCAAAAAGTGCACTGTGTTTTGTGTATCAGTGACTTGAAAACAAGTCCCCACTCCACGAGCAGTGTCAGGAAAGGTTGCTGAACGGATCAAGCTGATGCTCTTAACGAGCTCCTCTTGCTGCGGGTTGGTATCTCCACGGCAAAAGCAATGTTTCAAAGGTCCGCTCTGCCCCTTCCCAGTTCAAAGTTGCTGTTGATGAAAGCTGTTTTCCCGTGTTCTGTTTCAATGCTCAATTAAACCTACCTGGAGCACGGCTTTAAATCCCATTAAAACGGTGTTATGTTACAGCTAAGACATTGCTCCATTTAACAAATAATTAGAATAACATATTTCAGTGATATAACCGTCTTCCAGAACTGCCTTTGTTTAACTTTTTCTTCCCTGAGAGTTGCAATGTTTTGAGTGTTCCCAGAGAGTTGCAATGTTTTGAGTGTTCCCAGCAATATATTAAACTTCCAAGGAGTGTGCCTTTTTTCCTGGAGCTGGAGTGGTTTTTGGAAGATATTTCCTACCGGAAAAACAAAATTTCCAAGGAAATGTGCCTCCTTCTTGGAGCTGAAGTAGTTCTTGGAAGATGTTTCAGCTTTGCAGAGGGTCAGCAGAGGTTTGCTGACCTTCTGGCACCCCGGTGGGCTGCTGCTGGGAGAACTGGGAGATCTGGGCTCGTGTCCCTCCACCAGCGCCGCTGTGGCGGGTGCTGCCATCGCACCAGGGTTATTGAAGCTTATTTTGAGTCTCTCTCTTTGCTGTTCTCTCATTATTTCCTCCTTGATTTGGTATTATTATTCTTTAAGACTTGTTTTTTTCTGAAGGGGGTGTGTTGTGTTTTAATTAATGTTTTTGTCACCTTGCTGTACATCTAGACTTCTCTAATTTGCCTGCTGCTTGGTGCTCAGAATGTTTTACTGCTTTGTTTAGTAACTTGTGCTTCCTTCCCTTTTATATCTGCACGTTGTCAGGGTACTTTTTTCAGCACTTTAGGTAACAGCAAGCTACTTATAATAGTGTTTACTTTCTTTTGCTTAGCTCTACTGAACGGCAAGCTACTTTTATTCCGGTACTTACGGGTACCTATTTTTGAAATTGGGTTCCAAGTCTTTCTAAATGTGCTATGACAGTTTCTGAGCTGGCAGAAAACTGGATGCAGAGAGATTCTGCAGTGCGGTGCCACACGTGTTTCAGGAATTGCAACCCAAGGGAAGTTAGTCTGCTGGAACACATGAAGTAGGATCCTTTATGTTAAACAAATAAACAAAACGGTTGAGAAAAGGAAAGCATGCAAAGTATTTTTTTTTTTTTAAATGTAATTTCTATACTTAAAACGTCTAGGGTCAGCAAAACAAAGTTTCAGGAGAATGTGTTCAGGGGGTTGTCCTTATCTTTTACATCTGGTTGTTGGGGTTTTTTTGTAGAAAAATGCATCTGGCTTTCCCCATGTTGTTCTGCAATAGCATTTTTTCTCATCTTTGCAATGCACTGAGAGTCTTCAGGGCACGACAACAGTTTCTCTGTCCTGCTGAGGGAGATTTAATAGAGTGAAGGGGAGAGGAGTGCCAAAAGTTTTGTGCAAGTTTTGTATTAGGCGATGAGTGAGGAAATTCCTTTGTTTTGCTGAAGGATCTGGTTTGGGGCAACTTCTTTGGACTTTCAGATTTAAATCTGGAAGTTTCTGTGTCTGCCTGTGGTGTTGTACAAACCAGCTGTAGGCGCGGAAGGGATTTTGCTCTGCGAGTTACAGTGTTAGCATGAAGCAGGACTAACTCGTTTGGGCGAAGTGCTGTTAATTAACTAACACACTGAGGATTCTTCCCAGACCTGTGCAAGTGTTTTGCATAGCACTGTGTGAACACAGTCAGATCTGGCTGGTTAATATTCCAGAATTAAGGAGGAAACCATACCAGATGCCTTGCATCATCTTGTCCTGCCCCAATGCGCTCTGCAAGGTGGGAGGAGATGACTATAAAGTAGTTAATTCTAGCAGTTGCTATTTAGCAGCTCCAGCCCAAAGGCACAAAGCTGAAAAACAAAAGTTTGTAGATGAGGAATCCCTTCATTTTTAAGCCCTTCTTATTTTTTTTTTATGGTCTACTTTTCTTTTTTTTTAACCTGGTTTTGGGAGGCTTGTTTGCCCCTGCTGGTAATTATGCTGCTCTTGGAGAACTTCAGCTCTTGAGGAAAAAAGCTTAAAGGAGACCAGTAACTTCCCAGGCTGTGTCCTACCCAGCAGCCAGGAGGCAGTGGGGAGCCTGAGGCTGCCCAGTTCTCCTGGGACATGGCTCCTCCTGCTGCCCTGCACAGGGGCTCTTCTTCAGGGATAACTCCCAGGGATGGAAACTTTCCTTCTGTCTGCAATAAACAGAAATTTTCTAAGTTTAAAAAAGAATTTAGGAAGGAAAATTTTATTTTCCTGTTGATCAAACCATTGAATCATGAGAAAAGACTAATAACTGAATTATACAAAGAGAAGAAAAAGGTAGTATGATGGAGAAGAGTTGTCTAACAACCCTCTGTAGTGCCTGTTGGACCCTCAAATGACTTGGAAACTGTGTTAAGCATTGAGTGAAAAATAGGCTTAAACCTGCAAATGGAATACTTAGTTCTGCTAATCAGTGTCAGATACGCAGCTTCTTCTTCTTTGTCTCTGCCACAGTTGGTGGAAGATGAGGTTTTTGTGTGTGGTTCTGTCAAAACTCCCCATGGAGGCAGGTGGCCCCACTGTCCCCATGTGGCAGTGGCCCTGATGCCACTCTGGGGACAGCTCGTGTCTTCCAGTTTCTGCCAGTCCCAGCAGCTACTCAGGCTTTTTTTTTTGTGTGTGTGTGTGCATGTGCTTTCTGAATGAACATCTGTTCACTAGAAATTGCATGAAAACTTCCAAACTCATATCATTCAAGCCATTAAACAGCTGTCAGACCCGAAGCACTTGGAGTATCCAAACGTGTTGTTAAGGGTACCAGTTATCCGCTGCTGCCAACGTGCCAGGAGAGGAAAGACATGCCAGGGCTGTTCATGATCCACGTGGGATATTTCTATTGATTTTATGTACTGGGTGTTCAGATATTACGGTTCTTCACAGCAGAATAAAACACTCATAGAAAGTGAGATCAATCCTGGGACGTACTTCAACCAGCTACCCAGAGGTGCAAATTTACTCGTAATTTAGGGAGGTACCCAGCCTGCTAAAGCTCCTTCTGAGCTTAACTCTACTCCCTTTCAATCCATCACCAAACATGGGACTGTATTTTCCAGTATCCTTTTCTCACTGGTTGTTCTGAGGTCGTACAGATAAAAACTTAACAAAAATTTCTTTGGACTCGCCAGCTGATGTGTATCAATTCAAGATTTCTGACTGTATTTTCAGGAGTCAGCTCTGGGAAGCAGTAACTGCCAACTATTCCTTCGGTGCCAAATGGCAGATTCCTCAAAGAGCAGTTGTGGTGGTGATAATTTTGAGTTTTGGAGAGTAAGACGAGAGAGACAGAGTAGTGAAAAGTAACATACAGCTCTTCAAGTCATGACTTGTGGACCCTGAAACACACAATCAATACAGGAGGTTACCCTCCCCCTCTATTCTGCTCTGGTGAGGCCCCAGTTCTGGACTCCCCAGTTCAAAAAGGACAGGGAACTGCTGGAGAGGATACAGCAGAGGAGTACAAAGATGGTTAGGGGCCTGGAGCATCTCTCTGATGAGGAAACGCTGAGGGACTTTGGGCTTTTTAGTCTGGAGAGGTAAAGACAGAGTGATCAACACTTACAAATACTTCAAGGGTGGGTGTCAGGAGGATGGGGCCAGTCTTTTTTTAGCAGTACCCAGTGACAGGACAAGAGGGAACAGGCACAAACTTGACCATAAGAAGTTCCATCTCAACATGAGGAGGAACTTCTTCCCTGTGAGGGTGGCAGAGCCCTGGAAGAGGCTGCCCAGAGAGGTGGTGGAGTCTCCTTCTCTGGAAACATTTCAAACGTGCCTGGGCATGTTCCTGTGAGACCTGCTTTGAGGAGATGATCTCCAGAGGTGCCTTCCAAGCCCACATCATTCTGTGATTCTGCAAAATGCATTTGTGTACAGCCTGCTAAGAGTGACAGGGACACAAAAGACATTGCACAATCAAACTGATGTGTGTTAATGAAGGTGGGACATAGTCCATGTGCCTGTAGTGTGCTGGACAAGTATGAAAGGAAATTTTCTGTATTTTTGTGACTCTTATGCAATTCTTTGCCTCATTAACTTCCTGTAGCAGTGAGTTTCACTGTTGAAGTCATATTTGCATGTTAATGAGCTGCAGTCGCAGAGACGCATTAACCGCGTGAGTGTGCATATGCATATTTTATAATGTAATTTAACCCGTCAAAACCCACTCATATTTTGACAGAAAACAACAACAAAAAAAGGAAGCTGGGTAGCTTTTGAGGTGTGTTTTATGGTTTGTTGTGTTGCTGGAGCCTGGCTTTTTCTCCTGCCCCAACATCTCTGGCTCTTCCTTGGAGGCTTTGGCTTCTGGCTCCTCTGCTTGTTCTTGCTCTTTAGAAAGGAAGATCTCTGCTCACAACAAACACACGAGCCAGCAAGACGGGCTCTCCTCTTTTTCTTAGCAAGTACCACGTAAACACAAGAGCTTCCATAAACAAATTTGTCTTGCAGCTCTGTAATAATGCTCCTCTGCCAACAAGTTTGTTTTGTCAAAGGGAAAAGTGCTATTGCAGCTCTGTCCTGGAGGGGTGACTGAAGTAGCTCCAGAAGGTGCAAGCCAAAATAATGCATCCAGTATTTGTTTTACACTGATGTGACTTCACAAGGAAGTGCTATTCTTTCTCTCCGCTATCTCAGCTTCTGCCTGAAGCCTCCCAGATGCATAAGCCTTTGTTTAGCAACAGATAGGCTAGGGGTGGACTTGCTGGAAATTGGATTCTGAGGAGAATCACAGAATGATGTGGGGTTGGAAGGCACCTCTGGAGATCATCTCCTCCAACCCCCTGCCAAAGCAGGTCCACCTAGACCAGGCTGCACAGGAACATGTGCAGGTGGGTTTTGAATGTCTACAGAGATGGAGATTCAACCACCTTGACAGGACAAGAGGAAACGGGCACAAACTTGACCGTAAGAAGTTCCATCTAAACATGAGGAGGAACTTCTTCGTTTTGAGGGTGGCAGAGCCCTGGAAGAGGCTGCCCAGGGAAGTGGTGGAGTCTCTGTCTCTGGAGGCATTCAAAAACACTCTTAATTCTGCAAGTCCGGGGACAGCATATTTTTCAATATCAAATTCTACCATATTTTTGATTAAAGTGGAACAAAAGCATCACTTCACCTTTTATCTGCTGAAAAATGCCATTTTCTCATCTGGAAATATGCACATGAAAGCAGAAGTCAGAACAAAACAAATATTTCTGTAGAGCTTACTTTCAGCTTTGTGCTTTTGTTTTTTCAAACCTGTTTTTTAAATGCCTGTCCAAGCTTTCATTCTTCTTCCATCCCATGCTGATACCTCAGCAGTGGTTCAGACAAGAATATTTAGATCATGGCTACGTAATTCCTGGGGAAAAACCACAATATATAGTCAAATGTTTTCCATAGTTAGACAAAAACACTTGCAATTTGTATCAATACTTTCCAATGAAATCAAGCATCCAGCTCCATTAAAAATTAAAACTCAAAATTCACCCAAAGATGAATATTCACAGGCCAATTTGACTGAATTCATGCACCTATCCAAGGAGGTGTAGGCTATGTACAAAAGAAATTCTGCTAATTTCACATCTGAATATAAATAATTAAACCAAGAAGTTCTGTTGTGCATATTAAATGATGGTCTTCTACAAACGATGCAGCAATTCAATTTGTTCAGCTTTTTTTTTTTTTTTTCCCCACGACCACTGCTTTGATGTTCGCAGGCAGCTGGAAAATGATTCATCTGTTGCAGTTCTGTAATTAATTAATTTATATTTTGGTCAGTTCTGCAGCACTTTGCATTTCTCCACCCGACTGCCTAATTAATGTTTGCGTAGCGCTCGGAACAGATAAAAACACTGAAGGGCTCCTATTGAAGTAATCGCTTCTCAAACTCGACCCTTGGCTTCATGGCACTGGGTAAACTGTGGAGAGAAGGCTTTGCAGTGGAGATCTGGCTTGCCCTTTGCACTTTGGGGGTGTTTTCCTTAATTACTCGAGGTGTTTTTTTTTTTTTTTTTTTNTTTTATTTGTTCAATTTATGCTTATTTCCCCCCGCCGCAGACAGAGCGCTGCCCGCGGCCCATAACTCCTCGTCCCGCCGGCGCCATCTTGTGGGAAGGTCGCCATGCCACCTTCCCCCTTTAAAGGTGCTCGGACCAATCAGGAGGGACTACGTAGCAGAACAGGGACCCGGATGAGCGCTGCCTATAAAAGCGGCCGGCGGGGTCGGGGCGAGTCAGATTGGCCTTTGTGTGAGTATCTTGAGGTGTTTATGAGTCATAGAATCGTCGTTAGAGTCGGAAGGGACCTTAGAGATGATGAGTTCCAACCCCTCTTTCCTGGGCAGGGACACCTCCCACCAGACCAGGTTGCTCCAAGCCCCATCCAGCCTGGCCTTGAACCCCTCCAGGGATGGGGCAGCCACAGCTTCTCTGGGTGACTTGTTCCAGTGTCTTACCACCCTCACAGTGAAGAATTTCTTCCTAATATCCAATCTAAATCTCCCCTCTTCCAATTTAAAATCGTTACTGCTTGTCCTATCACTACACTCCCCAACAAAGTTCCTCTCCAGGATTGGGTAATGAAGTCATGGGACCTCCCCCATGTCACACCAGCACCAGTGTGCTAGCTGTAAGTATAAGTTTTTTACTGGAAACCAAATGTTTCACATCATATAACTTTGCCTGTCTGAGCAAATGTACTGCTGGAGGTTCTTGCTGTGAGTGCACTGGTCTTCCTTCAGCAAAGTTACAAAAAACTGCCTAAAAACGTTCTTTAAATTGCTTGTATAAGGTGTAGCTGAGTAGTTTCTCCAAGTGGAGGGCTTGTGGCTGGGGTGGGCTGCTGCCAGCCAGAGAGGACAATAAATAGTGGGTTGGCGATGGGGCATTTGGGTGAAGATACAGATCACTTCTGCAGGGGGTCAGCCCTTGCTTTGGCAAATTCTGTTGGCTTTTTTAATAGTCACAGAATTGGATTTTTGTCCATTTCCTGGTGGTGCCTGGACTCCTTAAGATTATTAATCAGTGGTTCCACTTTAGTGTCAACTCCACCCATGTCCCAAGCAACATTACTGTGTTGAATATGGTTAAATTGATCCGTGTTAAATGTGTTTTTGCCATGTCAAGGAACAATTTTGCAGCAGCTGATGGTGGTTGTGTTGATAGTGGGATATTCTGCTGTGAAAATGAAGCCTTTTGAGGTAAGAACAGGTCTAAGTGGTGAAACGAAGACAAGTATTAGTTTCCTGTGGATAATGGCTGTAGTTTGGCATTCTGAGATTTGAGCTGTGGAAGTGATGGAGGAGCTGGTAGAGGTTATTCCCTACCTTAGTCCTCCTGGGGAAGGTTCTTATAGTTCTTGTTGCTGATCAGAGTTCAAGTGTCTGGAACTCAAACCAGAAAGCTTTCCTCTAATGTCAGGGAGAAGTTCTACAAGCTTTCTACTGTTAAAATTTTCACCTCAATTTGGGATGAGATGTCAAAGAAGTGGGGTCATGGGTGTAGCCAAGTGCATTTGCTCTTTTCTTCCCAGCTTGTCAAAGTTTGCTGCTGTGAAAACCCTCCTAGAAACTTACTTGTCTGTTTCTTCTCCTTCCATAATGCCAGTCTGGTGTGTTTCTAAGGCAAGCCTAGGTTGTCTCTAAAGATGGACAGAAGCTTCCTTAGTATGTATAAGCATTGAAACAGAATTAAAGGTGCTGTTGAGATGGTGGTGATGGGTGATAATCATGACTAATAGTAATATAATGCAGAGGTCTGAAGTCAGAGACTTGTGACTTTTGCATGAAGGATCTGAAGCTGGAGATGAAAAAAGAATGGTTTAAACTAGGGAAATAAAGAGAGTGGAAGAAGCTTCAGAGAGGAAGAACTGTTGGAGCTAAGAGGGCACTGGGATAAGAATTCAATCTGAAGTGGGCAACAGTTTGTTTAAACTGAAACCAGCAAACATTAGCAGCCAAAGTGGGATTCTGCAGTATCACTCAGCTGTACATAGCTGTGAAGGGGAGTTAAGAAAATGTATGTGATTATGTGTAATTTATGCTTATTTTGGAATTATATGGTTAGTTTTTTTGTGATTGCAGAGGATTTGGCTCAGCCTCATGAGGTCTGTATCCGTTTTACATTCCTCATCTGTCAGCAGTGAAGCCCCCACTAGATGTGACCTGACTCTGATTTAGGCCGTAATTTCCCAAATTATAAAGTTAGAGACCATATCAATGCAATTTTCTCATTTCTCTTTTACATGCAGATGATTAGGTATATTACGTTTTTCTCTGTTTAACTCGCAAGTCCATCTGGGCAAGTTTAATTACATCTTTCCCAAAAGTTATTGAGGTAAGATGCTGCACTTTAAATAAAACAGAGACTGTACAGACAATTTTATAAGCAGATGTTCCAACTATCTGTCTGTGTATTGATCCCCTGTGCGTTTTATGCGATTCCTCTTTTCAATTTAGCTTCTTTGCATTTGAATTAGTATGTAGGTATTGAAATTAAATCTCGCTTAGGGAGTTACAAAAATACCTGCTTTTCCAAGCATCTATCAAATTAGGAGAATATGGACCCAAAATACTTTTTTATTGCCAATAACAGTGAAGGTTTATGGCAAGATTTGAGGTGATTAGTCTGTTGCTTCATAGGTAATACACTGTATGATTCTTAGAAAATCTAAATATTATTGGAAAGGGATGTCATTTTCTAGCGCTTGTGTGGTCAATGAGGAGAATGAGAAGGTAGGAGATGGAGTGCAATGCAAAACCTGCCGTGCTGGAATGTAGTCTATGTCTAGAAATAAAAATACGTGTGTTTATTGCATGCAGGACACTGTTTTCCCACTTTTTGAGATTGTTGATTTGGAGCTAGTGTTTCCTGCTGTTTATTTTGAATTGCTAGAGAAAGTCTGGCGTAACTAGTCGGAAACCTACCTCTCTGCAAATGTTTTGTCCCCTGGCACTGGCCTGCAGAGATATAAAAGTTCTTTCCCATTTCTCCACACTTTTCATGGCTGTTTTCATCATTTAGAGGAGTAACAGGAGCCACTGGGGGAGCCATTATTTTCCACCCAGACTATTGGGGTTAAACCCCTTGGTTTTCCTTCCTGCCCTTACTTTGTCCAGCAGAGCATTAACTGACCAAAAATCATATTAGCAGCGGTCATTATTATTCGGATAAAGGATTTTTCAGCTAAGCAGCTGAAAAGAGTGATCATCCAAATGGAACAAAAGGGGAAGGGGTCAATTCAGCTTTGATAATTACAGTACTGTAAATGTAAGCCGTAACAGAATTACCCCTTCCTGATAGTTAAATATGTAAATAGGTGGGTGGAATGTTGCACGTAGCACAAAATGAGGAATTTTCCCACATCTGCATGATTTTGCAGGGTCTTTGGTAGAAACACTTCATGCTGGTTTTGCCTTCTGGGCACTAGTTGTTGTGAGTGCTCTGGATCTTAGAGGATTTGGGCCATTAAATAGAACACATAGCTGTGAATTCTTGCAAGTTTTATGCTCAAAGTCGGTCTGTGGCAAGCAATTGGGCTGCTCACAATAAGTACTGCTTTTAATTAATAGAGCACAGAACACTAACGCAGCTCATTCATCTGAACATTGTTTAAGGCTGGGTTATTGAAGTGTTTGTCAAATGCCGTGACAGTCTGTGCTCAGAAATTAAGGATATAGTTGTGACAGGCTGCACTGATTCATTATTGCAAGTTTAGTGAAGTTTTCCTGTGTGTTACAATGAAAAAGCAAAACTTGTGTGTGATCACTTTGGTGCTTTAATTTTTTTCTTACGTACTGAATTTTTTACTTTGCAATAAAATATACATGTTTAGCTTTGTAAATCAAACTAAGACACAATT
This sequence comes from Thinocorus orbignyianus, assembly GCA_013400375.1. Taxonomy (NCBI): domain Eukaryota; kingdom Metazoa; phylum Chordata; class Aves; order Ciconiiformes; family Thinocoridae; genus Thinocorus; species Thinocorus orbignyianus. The sequence goes on along the minus strand of VXBW01006167.1, from coordinate 742,253 downwards.
GTTAGGTAGCCTACATCATTAATTAGGCTGTGAAGCAAGGCAAACATTACAACCATTTATAATCGAGTACTGCAGAAGTCGCTAATCAATGAGACAAGCAACTAATTAAACAGCCAGCAGTCAGCATCTTCAGCTGAAGTTGGTGACTTTCAACTTAATTAAACTTTCCAGGTGTCAGTGAAAGTATGAAAAATGGATCTATCTTAATATATCTATGTGTCTTAATTCCACTTTTCTGAGTTTAAACGTATGAAGATTGCGTCTGTTTTAAGAGAAACTGTCAGTTTTAAAACATGCTATGTCCGTGTCACATAGTGAAAAGGAGCACTACATCTGAGGAAGCTTTGTTTGAATTCTGCCTGGTGCATGTTGAATCCAGCAGAATTTAGATTCCTTCCTCTTTGTGTCTGAAATACCTGCTATGCTGTCTTTTAAAAATGCGTACCTTCTGAGCCTTTCGCGGCTGCGAAATAAATCCCTCACAAAGTTCAGAATATTATCATTGTTTTCACTTGTGAAAAGCAGGAAATATAATGGGTGTTCAGTGAGATTTGGGAGAATAAATTATTCCTGCCTCCATAAGCTTGCTGTCTGCATAAACAGACGACATGAAACACTCGTTGAGAGCCAGATCAAGCTTTATTCCTTGTAGCATTCACTCTCCTTCCAGTTTTCATACGGTCCACGTGAAATGGCATTTTATCTAGGTTGGCGCCGTTTGGGCTTTGCTGGAAAACATCTGAAGAGGGACTTGAAAGGCGGCAGGTTGATGTTTGGGCTTTCTGAGATATGAAAGTGGGGAGTAACGCAGAAGACGGTGAGATAAAAAGGGGCTGGAGGTGGCTGAATGCACAGGTGGAATGAAGATGAGAAAACGTGTGCTTCCTCAAGCTACGGGGAAATTGCTTCCACAGTCTTGGTGTCAAGCAATCTACATCAGATTGTCTTTTATAGCGTTATTTAAATGGGGACTTACATGTGAAACAAATGTTGTGTCTCTGAGCTTTACTGCTGAAGTCCAGGTCGTGGTGATTTGGCGATAAATGGAGGTGTTAAATTCTTTTACCACGTGCATTTGTCATGATTTTGTGATCCTCTTGAATGGGTAACACAGATCCGATACCCATGGTGTGCCAGTGGTCCCCAGCCTTCTTTTTGTGATGCACAATAGAGTGTGCTCATACCCAGAGAAAATAAATACAGGCAACTCTAAAATCGCAGACATTGCTGTAAGGGATGATATTTCGTTACTGCTTGTCCAGAAAGAAAGGCCCGAGGAGAGAAGGGCTTTGTTCTCGGGGTTTTCCTGAGGGAAGGAGTATCTGAAAGAAGTAAAGATGTGAGACCGAAGCGTGGGCTGAGGAGTGGGACATCTGCCTGTGTAGAAGTGATAGCTAACATGCCAAGTCTGAAAGAATAATTGGAAGGGGCCCCCAAAAATCTGTTTTGGACATCAAAACAGGTTGAGTGTGGGATGGGGAGGGGCAGCAGGACCCTAGTCAGGGTCCTGAAGTAGGACCTGAAGGACCATCCGGGGGGTCCAGCTGTAACCAGGGCTCCTGGATGAGAAGGAGCTGGAAGGAGCTTTTGACATGGTGTGTGTGTTTATGTGTGTTGGCTCATTCCCTTTGGGTTTGGAACATTGAAGTACTTAAGGACAGAAAGCAAGTCTAAAAGGCATCATAGCACATAATCAAGCTGTAAGTGAAATTTGTATTCCTCAACTGGAATAAAAACGCTCTCCGCAGCAAAATGAAGATGATGCCTCTTCTGAGTCAGGAAGCCCAGCTGCAACTCTCAAGTCAAGTGGCAGAGAAGAGTTACCAGTAACGGCTGGGTCTCCCCTTCTGTAAATGGGAAACACCATGGAGATACTTTTTTCATAAGTGATAGTGAGTTGTCATGCAGGGTGGAGTGGGATCCCCGGGACGCCCCAGTGTCCCCTCTTCATTTCCAGTGGGGGAGAAGAGGTGATGGGTCTTCATTAATCTCGTTCGTTAATGTTAACTACTTTTTTCAAAATCCGATGGCTGATTTCCAGCATATGTAACATACAGATGAAAGGCATTTCCTTTCCCTATTTTCAGTGTCTAAGTAGCTTGGTACACATTAAAGCCTGCATCCACCACCTTCTTAGTGGAAAGCAGAGGTTCTCTGTGTCTTTGTAGTTGTTGTGATATCCTTGTGATAATTCTCTTAAAGCAATTAATTGGGAAAAAAATTTGTAGAATTTTCCAAAATTTTTTAATGCTGACTTTCCTTCACCAAGTTGGTAGTCGCTTACATTTCTTGATTTCTACCCCATTTCTGCTTGAACTTGCTTGTTTTTTTCTGGCTTTTGTGGGTACGGTCATGTATTTAGGTTAGAATATAGAAGTTATTCCCTAATGAAAGGCAAAGGAGTGACGTGCCATCAGTTAGCGGGAAGAGAGAGAATCCAGCACTTTCTCATGTAAATGATGGGAATCCTGGATGGAAGCCAGGCATTCATTTTGTTAAAATGGGGTTTGATAATTGAAACTAATTTAACATCGACCCCATTAAGTTGCATTTTATTGCTCATTTAATGTGGCTGCCTCACAAGCTCCCAGAACTAGGAGCTGGCTTTGTAACGTGAGTTGATAATTTGTCAGGGCTCCAGCTGGCCAGGTAACTGTTGAGTTTGCTTGGTGGGATCAGCACCAACGTGTGCAGCAGATGTTTCACCGATGTGTGGTCACCATAGTGTCTTCATGTGGGATTGTGTATCAGGAAACAACTCATGCTCAGGACTGATGTGAGTGGCTTAAGTTGAATTGCTTGAATTTGTGCAGATTTGCTATGGAAAGGTGCTTCCTCTGGAAAACAGCTTCGTGGATGGTCCAGCATCTCTTCCTGTGGTCCAGCAGAGCCTTCCCCATCACTCCCCACAGGGTCCTGCATCTCCTGTCCCACTTGAGAAAGAAAAGCTTTGTCAGACCTGACAAATAACACCCCCAGTCCTCTCATAGTGCAAGTCATTGTATTGACTTCTGTCCAAAAATGCCACTTCAGATCAGCCGAGGAGCTGGCTCAGCAGGTTTTAATGATTTCCATGTTTTTGCCATCCTGCTTCTGGTTTCCTCTGCCTTACTGCTCTTTCGTGCTATTTCTGTATTTATGAATCACTAAATAATCTCCTAATTGGTTGCCACCCCTTTTGGTGCTAATTGCAGTGAAGCATGAGGTGATGGTTTCTGGAACACAGTTGTATTTCATCAAAACAGCAGCGAGTGGGGGCGGGGGGTGGGGAAATACCAAAGGGCAAGAAAATCTAGATGTGTGTGCAAACAACAGTGATGGATGTTTGTTTACAAACATCTTCTCTTCTGCAGCTGTGGCTGCAGGAGTGGCATGTGGATGATGAACTGCTGGAGCTTTACCCTTGTGAGATGGCAGCAGGAGAGAAGCGGCAAGAGTGAGCCCGGTTTACATCATGGAGCCTGGGGACGGGTAGTGAAAGGCACTGAGCTGTGCATCAGCCCTTGGGAACCATCACAGAATGATATGGGGTTGGAAGGCATCTCTTGGAGATCATCTCCTCCAGCCCCCTGCCAAAGCAGGTCCAGAATCACAGAACGATGTAGGGTTGGGAGGCATCTCTGGAGATCATCTCCTCCAACCCCCTGCCAAAGCAGGTCCACCCAGGGCAGGCTGCACAGGAAGGTGCCCAAGCAGGTTTGGAATGGCTCCAGAGATGGAGACTCTACCACCTCTCTGGGCAGCCTCTTCCAAGGCTCTGCCACCCTCAAAGCAAAGTTCTTCCTCATGTTTAGATGGAACTTCTTACATTCAAGTTTGTGCCATTTCCCTCTTCTCCTGTCACCACTGAAAAAAGCCTGGCCCCATCCTCCTGGCGCCCATCCTTTAAGTATTTCTAGGTGTTGATCAGACCCCCCTCAACCTTCTCTTCTCCAGACCCAAGCCCCTGCACACGGGAACCCTCCAAACCCCACCAAAGTTACCTGAAAGGAAAGTGGAGTTGAGATGTACAGCTCATATTACTGTACATGTGTTGTACAAAGTAGGAGTATGTCAAACTATTTAAAATTATGCCTGAAAAGCATTAACAGAGACGTTCTACACTCAGTGTTAGCCACTGCTTTGTAATCCAGACCCCATTTAAACCCACGGCTGATGTCTCCTTTCTTTAAAGCATGGAAATGAATTCAAAGGACAGAAAGCATACAGTTCTCTCATCATGGAACAGCAACGCTTGGCAGGTATTACTCACATTAATTGAAACCCTACAGGGTGCAGGGAAGGAGGCAGTTGGATGTTACACTGATAAAGGCTGTGGAGCTCATGTATACCATCAAAATGCTTTGTTGGCGGGGAATTGTCTGTGTTGGGTTAGTCTCAGTGCTGAATTGCTGGGTTGTATTTCTTCTCACTCAAAAATAGGGAATTCTCTCCTGGAGTAGAAATGATCCTGGAGCGAGGATGTTCCAGCAGCATCGTTGAAGGCAGAAAAAAGTCAAATTGCTGTGTTTCTCATCTTTTTTTTTTTTCTTTTTT